>JAWNLC010000234.1:1200000-1525000 GCA_035041535.1 Drosophila cognata | reverse complement strand
AAAACTAAATTAGTAATTGTAACATTAAATAAAAACAAAAACAAAACAAAAAAACCAAAAATATTTTAAAAGCAAGCGCTTGAATTGTACATTTTTACAAGGCAACTGTACATTTAGCGCCCACGGCATAAAAACTAAAAATAAAAAAAAACAAATGAGTTGAAAGGCACAGCAAAATAAATATAAAAAATAAATAAATTAAAAAAAGTAAACAAAAAACAGAAGCAACATTTGGCTCGCTAGAGAGTCCAAATGAAAATGTTGCTTAGCCAGAACGGAAATGAGTTTATTAAATATACATTTAAAAATTCATAATTATAAAAAAGAAAATAAAAAAAACCAAAAGAAAACCCAATTCGTTGCATAATATTTAAAACGAAGGTAGTATTAACTCGATTGCCTAATTCTAATATTAAAAAACAAAAAACACAAAAACCAAAAATGGAAAAAAAAACTATATTAAAAAAACATTAAAATTAACAGGTAAAATAATAATGAATGAAAAACAAATAAGAACAAACAAAAAATGTTATTATACTTATTATACCGATTAAAATGAAAACAAAACAAATTAAAATAAAAATTTTATTTAGATTAAAATCTTTTGCACTCTCCTCCAATTTATAAACACAATTTACAGGTAAGCTACCCCAAGATGTAAGTATTGTGGAGTATTATGTGAAATACAATTCACAACCCATATTATATAGCTCCAATGCAATATTATTTATTTGCATGTTCCGGATAAAGTTTCTGATTCATTGCAGTGGGGATAAGCGTCAAGGACCGCAAACATTGTGTATGAAAGGCGACACACACACATATTAAGTAAAACAGCGATTACTTAATAATAATAATTTTGCTTTATTTAAAAACGTCACTACAAAGTTGTTGCATCATGAATAAGTGTTAATATTTGTTTTAGATAACACGCAAGTCTATTTCATTTCTAGTTAGGTTGTTTAAAATGCGCTATACGCATAGCTCAATGTGTTGTTATCATATCATATCATATCATATCAGTAAACAGCGTCTCACAAAGGTACTAAAGAAATATTTGTTTCTGTCTTTTTCTGCCAGATAAAGCTGCATAGTGGGTTACATTTTGTTTTTTTCTTCGTTTTTTGCATGTTGCCATCTTATCTTATCGAGCCGTGAAGCTCTTGACAGCTTTAATTGTAAACTCTTGATAGATAATAATATTCTTATTTCTTATTAGCCGTATTATAATACTTTTACAAATAAAAATGTATACAAGGGAATTGGGGAGGGCAAGTGGCTATAAGCAGATAGATCATACATAACATTGTTTTAGATTTTCTTTTTTGTGTAAACTTATGCACAGAACAAAATAAATATGTATTTTTACATAAATATATATATATATATATATATATATATCTATTCATTGAAAAGGACGTTGGCTTAAACAACTTAAAAACAAATACCACGCAGTCGGTTATCCTTCAATTCACTGCTGTCCATTCGATTGTATCGCATTGTCGCTGAAGGTGCGTGGCGCCTGCAGAAGATCCGTATATTGCAGCAGTGCCTCGCGCAGTGATCGAGACACTTCCGGCGATGTGGTTGTGGTGCAGTCCACCAAATATGGATACAGACCAATCAGCAAATCCCACGCAGGCTTATTGACTATGGGTATAAAAGTAGGGACAAACATAAGATTGAAATTTATATATATATATGTTTCTTTTCCTGCCTTACCTTTGGATGCTGGCGCTTTCTTCATGGAGACCACGAGTGTGGCAATGGCCTTGAGCACAAACGATATTTCCGAGAGTCGGAATCTGAAATATAGGTATTAGTGTTAGCATTAAAATGGAATGTAGAACACAACTAGATAATAGTTCAAATAGATCCAGCATTTTCTGAAAAGAACTTTGATTAATGCGACACTAACCTGGGCAACGGGCACTTGCCACTTTGGCGCTCATCATCGTTAAACCGCTTCAGGACCTCCTGGAAGCGATGCAGTAGCGCCGTGACTGCCAATCGACCAGCAAAGTCCTTGTTAACAATGCCAGCAGTGCCCGTGGGCAGCAAGTTGGCATTGAGGCGATTATTATTGGAGGCGGTGGCCGTTGCCTGATCCTCGAGCAGCGAGAACTGTAACAGCGTTTCAAAACATGTTTTGGCAAAGATTTCGCGCAGCTTCCAATCCGACTCGTAGCAGATATTACTATCGGAGGCGGAGTGTATGGAACCCTTGTTCAGCAGCACCACAATCTGCATGATGAACTGGTGGGGCATCTCATGGGCAAACGGGAGCACCTCATCGCGCAGCAGCTCAATCACTTGACAATCGATGGTCTCATCTAAAACAATCTCTTCGAGACCACGATCCTCTATGGTGCACACGCTGACGGGAAATAGAAACTTGTCCAGTGTATCGGCCAAATCATCCCAAAGGCTGGCAAAATGTTGTGGTTTGGCACGTGCCACCTTCAAGCCCGTATGCAGCACACTGATCAGACTGGAGATGGCCAGCTTCCAGGTGCTGGACGACAGACATTTGTATTTCATGGCCAGCGGTGTGCGCAGCGCCTTGATAATATCGTGCAATATCTGCTCCTGCACTACCGGCTCCTCGGTGGCCGTGCTTTGGTATAGCTTCACGCAAATGCTAATCGATTTCTCGCCAAACGGTATGTAGTTCATGCTGACCACCTCGATGGATGCATTGTTGCCATAATGATTGCTCGTCTTGCCATATTTATTATGCTCTACGACGCTCTGCTGGAATGTGGGCGGTGCACAGGCAAACTTGCTAAAGATCAACAGTTGGCGAAAGATGGCGGGTATCAATTGGCGTATACTCGTTTCCGTCTCGGGTCTGGTCGCCTCTTTCTGTATCAGCTCCATGCACTCGAGTATGCCATCATGCAGTGGCGTCAGCAGCGTATCCGACACGGTGGACATTATGTAAGGAACGGCATCCGTTTGCACGGGTATACAAACCGCATTCGTCAGCACCGTGCAGAACTTGTCAAAGTCTGCTGCACTGAATCTGTGTGTGAAGATGCTTAACAGTTTAATTAATTAACTCTAGTTACAAGTTAGGATTGGTTTATTTACCTGTCTTGAATGTGCTGGAAAATGGCGGGAAAGATCTGTATGAGTGCCGTCAGAAATGCCTGACTGGGAATGTAGAAATCCTCTTGACCATCATTGCCGCCCGGCAACAATTGCCGTGAGCTCGTCGACACTTTGGTGCTCTCCATGCCAATGCTTAGCCAAATGTTCCAGGCAATCTGAGCAGAGATTGTACAATTGATCGGAAATTAACAAGTCTCTAACATTTGAAACAGTCATCATCGAGTTGAGCACTTACCGTCCAGATTTCATCCTCCTGTTGCTGTGCCGTCTGCCCGTCTTTAAGTCCACGCTCCGTGCTATTGTGATACATGATCTCCTGCAGCGATTTAAGTGCCGCCAAGGACACTTCACCATTCTTGCTGAGCGCCGCATTCTGTATGAATTCTAGTATCAACGACCAGGCACGCTCAAAGTCACCCAGCATTTGGAGCAGCTCACGCTTGGTGTTGAACACCCGGCAAACACCCGAGAGGGTCAACACCTGCGTCTCGGCCCATTGCTTTTGGGCTGTGTTGCGTGAATGATGGATTAGAATGTTGCCACTGGCATCCACCTTCTCATTACTGGCCGAGCTGCTCAGCGCGCGCACATTGTCGAGCAGGGGGAAGAGCACCTGCCAGACGAGTGCCTGCCATGTGGGTGGATTCAGCAGGCTGCCATGTGCGGCAATTGTGGAGAAAAGTGTTTGGCCAGCCGATTTGCGTACAGCGGGTCGCAGATCGACGCACAATTCACCCAGTTTGGCATACAGACACATCCACAGCTTGTCGAATTGTGGCATTTTGACGGTGCCCGGAAAATCTGGCAAGATGGCCACATCCTCCAGTTGTGTGGACATTAGTTTCTCCTGATTTTGATTGAAAAAGTCCGAGATGTTCCACTGTAAAGTGAATAGTATTTCTTAGAATTGATTGCCGGCTGATTCTGCTATTGCTTGCTTACCATAAGTCCAATCGCTGTCAGGGAGATGTTCAACTCTTGGGTTTGCGAACCAAACTTGGCCGCTGTGCTGATGCACAATGGCAGACAGCGCCAGGGCATGACGGTGAGAAAATCTGTGATGACCAGCTGCAGGCACTGGAAAGCGGTGCGTATCAGCGGCTCACCATGATGATCGTTGACGGCGCCAATGATCTCAATGATGGCAGGCCAGCCAAACGAGAGAATCTCGCCAGCCGTATTGAGGATCTGGAGCACACAATCCAATTGACGCTGGCGTACATCCGCATGCAATACGCTTGACAACTCGGACAGGGGACTCAGCAGCATCGTTTGCAATTCCTGTAAAACATATACAAAAGTTACCTTTCCGTTCATTAAAATATAAACTTATCTTACCAGGTTCTCTTTGAGGGGCTGCTTATGCTTGAATTGCAGCGCCGACTTGACCAGGTAAGTAATGGCCTCGACGCCCCATTCGCGCATGCGTATGTGCCGATGTTGACAGACCTCGAGCAGATGATTGGTGAGTGGTCGCCAGAGCACCTCGATGCGTGGCATATTCACCAGACCCGTTTCCATGAGTTTGGCGACAGCGAATAGCGACGGCTCACGATTTGCATAGGCCAGTTCCATGGCCTCGTGGGAGAGTTTGCAGAGTGCATCGATTAGATGATGGAGTGCCACATCATCCAAATACTGACTTGATTCGAAGAGTTGACCAATCATTTGCGACAACACCGGCAGATCGGCCATAACTGCTGTCTGTATGCCCACATTCGAGTCGACGGCGGGCTTTGGCATCGCCTGCAGACTGCCACCGGTGGAGGGTTTGAGGCCCAGTATCCAAACTAAATGCTGCAACGTTTGCAACACCATGTGCCACGAGGTGCCCAGTATGCTGCCATTGTTGTGCGCCAACTGCAGAATCGCACGCATACACTGCAAATTCTTGTTGGTCAGCATCACGGGCGCCTGCATAACGCTGTGGGGCAACGAGGCACTCGGCAGCGGTGTTCCAACTGCCACAATCTGTGGCCGAAAATCGCCCCCATCGGCGTTGCAACTGTTGATGAACTGATTGCTCAGATCCTGACTGCCGCTGCGAGTGTGACCTGTGAGAAATGAAATACATTTTATTATTATTATTTAGGTTATATAATCGAGGGATAATGCTCACATCTGAGATCTGCATCGGATTGGGCATTGTTGGCAAATATGGACATGGCATAGTGTGGTGGGAACGAAGCGCGACACATGGCCATAATGAAGGCATCACGCGGCTGCAATTGATCCAGCTTGCCACAGAGTGCTGCATAGTTTTGCATGGCCTTCAGTATGTTCTCGGTGGTTGCCTCATCGATGGAAGTTTCCACAAGCGGAATGAATGCGCTGAGCAGGCCAGACCAGCTGGAATTGATCAGTTGCAGGCATAACGGCTTGTGCTCCTCCTCGCTAATTACAGCCGTATTGTGTGTGGGATGCAATTCCGGTGTGCGCTGTATGACACCGCCAATCGAGCAAGTCACTTCCAACAAAATGGCATAAGCCAGTGAAATGCCATAGCTATCGGGTATATTTGGTGCATCCAGTTTATCCAGCAATTCCAAGCTAAAAACAAATAGTTTAAGTACGCTTTTCAAATGTGAAAGCGAAAATGATTTGCTTACTAAACAGCTTTCGACAGGCCCGGGGGAAAGGAGGCCAACAGTGGCAAATAGGCGCCACGGAACATAAAACCACACTGATTATTTCCACCGCTGGCCAGCGCTGTCAGCGTGCTCGTTGCCTGTTGTCCAGCACCGCCAATTGTCTGCTGTCCCCCATTCGAGTTGAGCACCGCCGATGCATTGATCAATGCATAGCGGACATAGCTGCCCATGGCAGCAATCATATCATGCACAATGTGCGTGGCATGATTCTTCAGATCGTACGACTTGCAGAAGAACGCAATCAGCGAGGAGCGTGTGACCAGCTTGTGGATCACCTCCAGGGCCAAAGCACGCTGCCACTGCGGCTTATCCGGATCCAGAAATTTGATAATCAGCGACAGAAAGATCTCACATTCCGTAACCAATATCGTATGATATTTTTGTATTAAAATTGCCACCAGGCGCAGCAGACGCATACTTATGGGAAAGTAAGGTTTATCCGCCGGAACGGTGGCGGTGCCATTGCTCGGTGCCGGCAACTGGCGATGTTTCACATTCGGCGAAAAGAGCTTAATGACCAAAGCACAAACGCGTTCCTTCAACAGCAAACGGAACTCTTGATTCTGTGGGGGATAATAGAAAATAGCTAAAGTATAATTCTGGTTTACATTTTCTCATTTTTTACCTCATGAAATACTGCACTAAAATTGCTGAGCACCGCTTCAAGCAGTTCGAGGCCAAAGGTGCGCGTCATTTCGGTCATGCCCAGAAGCCAGTAGGGCTGCTCAGCGTTGACCAGCTGCACCAGATCCTGAAACAGATGAAATGCGTCCATGGCATATGTCTGGCTATCCTGTGTGCTATTGCTATCCGCATCGGGACTGCTCGAACCGGATTGTTGTTGTTGTTGTTGCTGCAGTTGATGCTGCTGTTGCAACAGCTGCTGTTGCTGCAAACTGGGCAACGAATCTTTTTCGAGATAAACACGCTCAAAGACCAGTGAGACGAGCTGTCTTATTGTGGCCCCAGCTGTATTCACAATTGTTGGATTCTTGGTGTAATGCAAGCGAAAGCAGAGAACCAATGCCTTGGCCAGAGTGTCACCATGCACCACCAGATTGGTGGTCAGCAGCAGCGTTACAGTCTGCAGCACTTTGACCTCCTCAATGTTGTGCTCCATCAGGGTCCAGAGTGCATTGGTTATATACAGTGCACCCTTCTGATCCACCACCTGCTGTGTAATCAGCCGCTGCATCATGCCCAGACAGAACTGTGGTAAAAAAGGCTGTTATTAACAACTACTTGAATCTGGATGATATTACGCTAATGACTCACCTTGATTATTTTCAAGTCTTTGGTTTCGCAGCCCTGCACCAGCGGATAAAGTATCTGATTGACGGTGTAGTAAACCGAATTTTGCTGACTGCTGCCAGCGGTGGACAGCTTGGAAATTGCCTCCTCGGACGCCTGAACAGCGAAAAAGAAAAACGGAAATTTGTTAGTAAGCTCAAAATCAATCAACATTGTTTATCTTTGGCTTTCTATATTTATTAAATTAATTAAGAAGGTTCTCAGTTTTATAAGAAAAAGATTTAACAAGTGCGCCATGGAAAATGCAAAAGCTTTTCTAAGTTTTTAAAAAATTGTTTAACATGTCAACAAAATTAACTTTTTATATAGTTTTAACTGGAGAGGATATTTTAAATTCGTTGTGTTATTTTTTTTTTTGTTAAGCTGACAACTTACTTTTACTTTGCTTACTATTGATGAGCCCTGCTCAATTCAATTCAATTATTACAAGGGTCATAAAATCAATTTTATTTCTTTTTCTGACCGGTCTAATATCAATTTCATAATTACGTCGTACACAACACAGGTGCAGCAAAAGAACCAAGCAAAACCCCCCAAACCGACTAGAAAGCAACCCTCTCAACGCTGGTGACGCCACCAGCCCCCGCCACGCACACACACACACACAGACACAGGGCGCCCCATCCCTCTTCATCCATCCCCACCTGTACGCATGACAAATCGCCGCAAATGATGCACACGTCAGCGGATTCAGGAGGTAACTGCAACAGAGGCTGCTACTGGTAGCAAAAAAATGTCAAATGATGACCCTGGGCACACTTACCTCTTTTATTTGCGGATACTTCTTCTTGGTTTCAAGAGAGAGCGTCTTGAAGTCTGCCTGCAGGGCCTCAACAAACTTGTGCACATCGGTGCCACCGCCCACCATCCCTCCACCCACAAATGACATAGTTATGCGTTCTGTTGTTGTTGGCTTATCGGTTTCAGCTGCTGCTGCTGTTTCGGCCTGTTTGTTGAACGAACGACACCTAGTGCATTATATGCATGCAACATTTATGCACAACACTTATGCTAAGCATATGCGTTTTATTTCACTTTATGCTTTTATTGTGGAACTACAAACAAATATACACCTGCAAGCACAATAACAACGTCGGTTGTTGAAAATTTTTTGTGAATAGCATTTGACAGCTGCAGCTGACGTACACAAGTTTGTCGATAGTTGCAGTGGCGCACGAGTTCACACTTGCCAACAGTTGCGCAGCTGTTGGCTTCTGTAGAACTAACATTCGATAGCTTATGTGCATACTGTATACCGATATTACTTCAGTAGATGCAAAATTTTTGCGTTTAGCAGAACAAATAGTAATCGAAAATGTGTAGCAATGTTTATTTTAATTTATCAATCACAACCTCAAATTGTGTAGTGAGAAATGTTTAACTGAGCAGAAATGTGTATTTTTTCTGCATTGACTGCTTGGTGCCAATAACAGCTTAGTATCGAATGTTATTTAACATATACCAACAGCGAATGTTATTTAACATGCAGCTGTTATGCAAGCTGTTAATTGCAACAGGGTGGTTATCATGCTTAGTAGTAGTAGACGGAAGAAGCAGAACGAAAAACGATTTGCGGACGACGAAGACGGCGACTCGAACCCCATCGCCACTCGCGGAGTAAACAAAAAACTTTAATTTGAGATTAATTTTAATGAGATTAAATCCCTAAATTCTCAAGGCACTTAAATGCAAACGCGCTCGCGATAAAGTGCATTAGTCAAAAAAAGTGTGTGCCATAAAACGGTTCAACAACAAATACGACCAATAAATTAGCTGCAGTAACTGGAAAGAAAAAAATCGCGAATACACATTGCATATCGGGCCAGAAATATACGCATAGTTTCTTGTTGTTTGATTTACTGCTGTTGTTGTAATACCTCGCCTGCATGACTAATGAAAAGAGCTTAAGCTCTGTTAAATTAAGCCTAATAATATATTCTCGAGGCTCACTGGCTCCCAAGGCGACTGCAGTTGTTTTTGGACAACAACAGCAACAAAAACAATAATAAGAATAACTACAAATCATTGTCATAATTTGTGTTTGAATTGTCAACAAAACTTAAATTAATTATGTGCAAACACTAAAAATAAACTCAATAAAGGCAAATAGACCTGTGTGGCTTTGCCCATCTAGTAATTATGCTTGACCCTGGTCCAACAATAGCCACAGCCACAGCTAAAGCATTAGCCATCGTCCCATCGCCAACGCCAACTTTGTCGCTGTCTTCAGGCTGACCGACGAAGCCGATTGCGTCGCTGCCGTCACCTCAGTCGCTGCTTCAATTAACAAATTTACTCGCAAGTTGACGTCGACGTCGCGACTAAGCTGCAGGTAAGTGAGGTCTAAGAGCAAGAGAGAGAGAGGCAGATATGCTGAGATGTAAAAGAATTGCGATGTGCTCGTGTCGCTTTTTTAGCATACACGAACACGTGTAACAATGCACTAGTCAATATATTTGTAATATTTTTGTATATATCCCATATATACCCATCGTAATAGAGTTCGTGTTGTATTCTGCTTTTATTTTTTATATACGAGCACGTGCAACAAATTGCAAATATTTTTGTATACATTTATTTTCATTTCTTAATCATCCAGTTAAACGTTTGTTAAACTGGTATTACGTTCACAGTAATATTAAATGCGGAAGTCAAATTAGCATGTTCGCTTGTGGCGAGCTTTTGACAATATTGTTGGGTCATTTGAGCTTTTCTAAAGTTGCAAAAAGTATGAGAGAGTCCGTTAAAAGTGGAACAAAACAAACAACGCAATGTTTGCCTTAATAATTTCCCCATTTCATTAACATCTCTTTTAGCTAGTATATATTAATTATACTCTTTATAGCTCTCAGTTTCATAGGTTACAGTGATTTTTAACACATCGTGATGAGTTTAGAGTGTAAGAAAAACACGAAACAACACGCGACAAGCGCACTCAGCGCTAGAGATGAGAAGGAGAAGCAAGGGGAAAGGGACAGTGACAATGCATTGAATTAGTGGTGACTGCGTTGCTTTATTGTTGTCGAATTTATTAACATAACCATAACGTTTTTTTTTTGTTGCTGCTAGCTTTGTATTTTCGTTGTTTTTGTTTTCATTTGTTTTTTGTTTATTGCCTAAAGATTGAGTAATAGTTTTGAGTCTTACCAAATAGTTCATATGCGTAGCTTGCGGGTGAAGGTTTCATTAGGTGAAGCGGAAATAACAGCACCTCAAACATTATAAAATGTGTGTGTGTGTAATCTAAGCTGCTTGGATTATAGCTTGGCTATATCGGTCGACCAGGTCAACTCCCAGATGTTTGATTTTTGGCTTTTGATGATGCGACTTTGATTGACAGCAACGTGGTCCACTCAAAGATTTTTGCGCTGCAAACTCGTTTTTTTCTTGCACGACGATTATCTGCCAGTGGTTCGGTTCAATGTACTTATCAGGGTCCCCATAGTTTTCATAGTTTCTTTCTTCTGCAAAGCCAAACTCGCTCTGCTAACTCGTCACTCACAACTCTGTTTGAGCTTCAGCTTCCAGCTTCACCTACTATTGCTTCTACTCGATTACAGCTGTTATCTATACCTACATACATATATATTATATATATACATATATATTATATATATACATATATATTATATATATACATATATATTATATATATACATATATATTATATATATACATATATATTATATATATACATATATATTATATATATACATATATATTATATTTATACATATATATTATATATATACATATATATTATATATATATACATATATATGTTACTTAATAGGCGCTTCTACGAGTTTATCGTAATTTCACGAATTTCACTTTGACAAATCTGAATGCAAAAGCACTGTACACTGATCAAAATTCATTGAGACTAAAATGTATTAACATGTACTAAATGCTTTAAAGCATAAATTCTCTTGAGAAATATATTGATAGACTTGAATATTTTATGTATAATTAAAATCAAGCTTATATATATATAACGCTGCATATTATTTTCTAATTCGCTGCAGAAATATATTGATAAGGTTTTGAAGATTTTGCATATGACTAAAATCAAGTACACATAATGTTTCAAGCACATATAATGTTGCAAATAATTGTCTGTATTTTTTTTTGTAATCACACCATTAGAATATATATTAGAATTCTCGTAGTGTAGGCAGATAAGATTAACAAATTAGCGCACCACGTTGTAAATGATGATGATGTTGCCTCGCGTTGTGCGTTTTGAGAGTGGGGCGGCAACATGCTATAGATTTGCTTGTTTGTAAATATTGCAGCAGGTACTCACTCAGAGTACTTCTAAACGATTCTTATCAGTACACATGACTCACTGAATGGAAACGCCTCCATTGAACTAACAGCAGTTAATCTACCCATATCGCATATATAATATATATGTAAATATTTATATTATACATATTTCATTCCCGCTTTTAACAAAAACTAAATCGCGTCATGCTGCGGGTTCCAATACAAAGTTTATTATTATTAGTATTATTTCTTCTGCTTCTTTCACTTAGGGATTTACGTTTCAGTGCAAATATATTTATAAATATCTAACCCTAAGCGTATGTTTATATATATATAATGATATCATTTTCTGAGAAGCTGCGATAAGCTATCAAATTGCAGAGTGCGTCAAACCAAACATCATAAACAATGTCAACGAAGTCTGAGTTGTTAGATTTGTGATTACGAATGGTTTTAGTGTCTATCAGCTGTTAATCTTATCTTACTTTGAGGCAAACTTCTTGAAATACTGGAAGCGGTAGACTTTCGAATTTTTTGTTATTCAGTTATTAGATTAAAAGGTATTTATAAAAACAACAATAAATGTATTGGAAATTGATTTAATCGCCAGGCGTCTGCATTCTTTCCTTGGAATTGGCTAAAGATTAGATAAAAAAACAAAGTTGTAGCACTCAGTGGAAATTAACCGAGCTCATAAAGCATATATATTCTTGCTCAGCAACAACAGCCGAATCGATCTAACCTGTATATCTTAGATACTTTAAGAGCTACATACTTCAAATATGATATTTGTATAACATGCGCAGATAAATCGTTTATCGATAACCTGTGTTTCAATCGATTTATTATATTTTATGGCCGGCTTCGAGGTAACCTAGTCGAGCTCCCTCGAATGGAGCATTTTTACTTGTTTTACCATATCTGATTGGGTTGTGGGTTGACAGGTTTCTCATTTATTGCGCCTCAACTAAATGAACTGTCTAAAAATAGTCAACAATTATTAGCATTTTGACAGTTAATTCGATAAGCATTGAAATTTACCGTTTGATTAAAGGCAGTAGAAGACTGATTAACTTGATTAGTTAACGGGTTTTAACTTTGAGTATTTGGGCCAAGGCAAGTCAAGTGGATACAACCAATAAGCCAAGTGCTTTTGCGCAGGCAGTTTTCATCTTCTACAAATATACGTATATATATATATATACTTTCAGAAACTCTCATCCGCACGTCCATCCGGCGATTCGGGTCAGAATTTGTATTTAACACTATGCTCGATGCATATAAAACAGGCAAACAAACAGACAAATAACAATTCTGGATGCTGTGGATGTGTGTGCGGTTTAATGTATTCGACAAATACATTTCTTGACATTTGTCCAGCTCATTAGCATGGCCCAAACGAGTAGAAATCGTCTGAAGAACGAACAGTCAGCAGAACACAGTCAAGAACTTCAACTTCAACGTGTCTGCTCTCTTATGCCCCAAAACATTAGCTCGCCATGCGTCAAACATACACACATACATTCCGGATACAGTCATCTTTCGCTAATTGGAATGATTCCAATTTGTTTTGTATTTTTTATACGGAATATGTTACAATATTGTTTTGGTGCTTGCATTCATTTTAGACAGAGCAAGGTCTCCTGGTTCAATATTTATTAGTGTTGTTTATAATATAAAATACTCCATTTAAGATTGGATACGTGAGACCTTTGCCCGAAATTTAAGTAAAAATGTACACCTCAACTGTATGCCTGAAGTAATCAGAGTTCTTCTATATCTACAAATTTAATCTGCATTACCTTATAATAAATCACTTCGGTTTTTTATAAAAAGTCATAAAACTAATTTCGTTTTCTGGAATTTTATAACTACCTACAATAAATAATGGCGTCAAATCTACTAAAAATCGACAGCAAATAAATTTTGTTAAATTTGTAGCCAATTCTATCTCATTGTCTCTCACCACATGCTTAATGGTTTTTTTATTATCGAGAACTTATATTGACACATACAAAATTGTTAAAAACAAACAGTTTGTCATGTTTTCTACGAATCGAATATAAAACGAATCGAATCGAGTGACCACCATAATTTTTTTATGGTAAAAACCAACGAACATTTGACGATAAGCAAAAGTTTATTTCCCTTTCCTTTTCACAATTAAAGTACAACGAGAGAAAATGTTTCCAGTTAGAAGTTATCATAAGCATATCCATATGTATACGCATACACCACACAATATTTGTTATCGTTATGTTCCGAGTGGAACACAATCTCAATCCATTACTACAAGTTCCACTTGTAAAATATACATTTGTATGTAGCAGCTAAAATGTTTTTATATCGAAATATACACATACATAAATCCAAAAGCATTTTTCAATATTTCAAAATTGAAGCCATGACTTTTTGATAATTATTTGTGCTCTAGATTAATATTAATATTCGAAAGTAACACTTTTCGTTGAAAAATTAAGACCTGAAGGTTGTCATTTACTCTACATGAGTTCAAATTATACACTTATTCATTTTACAGTCCATAAAATCCAAAACTATAAATTGTGTGTGACTGACTATGTTATTCAAAATACCGGTATATCCCATCAATTCCCAAGCTTTAAATTTGATTGGTAAATAGAAAAGGCACTTTTAATATGTATTCCATTATTATCGCAAATAAAAAATAACAAACTCAAAGAACTATTTTAACGATTAGATAGAAAAGTGTTTCGTGAATACATTTTTTATTACACAAGTTTTTTGTTACAAATCAGTCTTTGAAATTTATCGATTAATAGATAAGAAGGCAGTGGAAATAACGAACTGATTATTCCCCCCTCTACACTCAAGATAAGATAAATCGTTAGATAGCGCTTTAATTACGCCAATCCATATTTGACACCGAAGGTAACATGTATATTGGTTTTGTGCAATGTTCGTCATGCTGCCTGTCCGTCTGTTCGTCTGAATGAACGCAACTTTTTTCGACACCCTTAGAGACAGAGACTTGAAACTTGGAACATATATTTTTGAGTAAGAGCCGTCAAATTTAGTAGGTATTCTACTTTTTATGGCAACGCCATAATCTGCGATCGATAGATCCTCATATCTCCCACAATTTTAAAGATTGCGTCGCCAAACCTAGAAGGTAACTTTATGGAAACTTTCTCCAAGAATAGGCATATACATTTTTAGACCACACCCACAGCTGGATTACTTACAACTTTACTAAGAAAACACTCTGAACGCACTCCCCTATTTCAGTTACTTCCAGAAATAAAAAGAGCACAAAAAAAACATAAAGTTGGCTTTTTGTAAATAAATAAAACAAACAAAAACACATTCATATATCTAATTGCCAAATGTCGAATACATTTTTATGCTTATCTATCGTTGCAGTCGCTCCACGTACGCCGTGCCAGGCATTTCAAGTGCTTTCTAACTGATATATGCATATATCTGAAACTAGAACTAAATACGAATACTGAAGGATCAAAGATTGAGGACCTATAGAACTGGACAACTACAAAAATAATAATGGTGGTTGTTGGCAATTTACATAATACGCGCATTCTGCGTTTCCTTTTAGTTTTGATTGTCGTCATACTCACAATTTTCATATATGCGTCATACTCGACAACGTCGACGTTGACCCCAACGCATATGCATTCGTTGCCCTCGGCGCTGGCGGCGCCAACGCCACAGCAGCTAACGGGACGCCAGCAACAGCAGCAGCAGTCGGAACAGCTTCCTGCAATGGTAGCCCTAAACAATACGGGTGAATTTGGTCTGTCACCCGGTGAGGAACTGCTGCCGCCTAGCAGCAATAGCAATATTAATAATCGAGTCAGGCAATTCGAACCGCTACACAACAACAACAAGAAGCAGCCACATCGTTTGCCCACCATCGATGAGGATGCGTTGCGTGATGGGGGCGCTGCTGGCGCCAGTCCCATGGCTGCTGGCAGCGAACAGTCGCCCAATCTTCTGGTCGATGATGCCGAGGAGCAACAATATGTCCAGAATATTGACGCAATTTCCGGTGAGTTTGAGCCAATGTTGCTAATTGCTATGTCTTATAAAATATTATCATTTGCAGGCAACATCAATAGCAATAACAATAGCGAATCGGCGCTGAATGCTAAACAAGCAGCAGTTGTTGCCGTCGTTCAACAACAACAGCAACAGTTGCCGTCAGATGCCGATATTCTGATGATACCCACTTCCAATTTGCAAAAGTTCATTGAGAATGCCGATAAGATACTGAAGAACATGACATCAAACACCAGCAATGTAGCTCCAGCACTAGCGGGAGGAGGAGTAGGATCAGGAGTCGGGGGAGGAGCTGCGGCGGGTGTCTTGTTGCCTAACGAACAACATACGGGTTGGTTTCCTCCTATCTATGGGCGTGGCACATTTCGTTAGATATTTGTCGTTGTCGCCCTCGTGTCGTGCAAATAAAAGACTAAATGCAAAACAAAAAGCAAAAAAAAAAAAATAACATGCATAGCCGGCTATGACGAATATTAAATACCCTTGCCGTTAGAACAGAATATTAGCTGAATATTATTTTGGCTATAAATTTTGACTTGGACTGATGCCAAGTCTAGCTAAAATTTCAAGCTCTTTTTGCCAATTCATCTTTATAATATAACAGATCGATTCTAGTGCGGATAATATGCAAAGTTTTACTATTTAAATATTTAAATATATTTTGCAACACTGCACGCAATGTGACAAAAATTTAAATACCTTATAAATACACTTTATACAGTCCGTTGGTCATTATTATTAAATGCCGTCGTCGGGCATCAGGCATCAGGTCACCCACTCCATACTCTTTCCACATTTGTTTGTTTACTAATTGCCAACTAGTCCAAAGTGTCGCCTTACCTATAACGGGGTCTGCTCCGGTCTGGTCTGGCTTGGTCTGTTGGTAGACAAAGGAAGAATTATGTTTTGTTTGCACAGCGCTTGATGCACGCTATTAGGTTGCACATAGAATATTACGCAACGGCAACTTGGGGACAGTCGACACAAAGATATGACGTCGTTCCCCCAGCCAGATAGATACTACATTAACATATATCGAATTTCCCCAGAAACAACGTTACTCATCCATTTCTTTTTTTACTGTTTGTTTGTTTGCAGATAAAATCAATCAGCCCGGTTTGATGGAGGACGTGCCAATTAATTTGCAGGATAATAATAGCAATAATAATAATAATGGAGCTGGTTCCTATGCTGTGATGCCAGTGATATCGCCCGCGGAGCAAAATGAAAAACTTCGGCCGCCGCCAGCACCAAAAGTGAAAAAGCTCAAGAACCCGAGCAAAGCGACGAATTTGGATCCATCCAAGGGCATTGCAGCGGAGCAAATCTACGAGAGTGGTCATCTCAACGATGAGATCAACATCGAGCGGATTTGCCCGGCGAACGGCTTAAGTACAAGACTGCTGATATTGATCACATCGGCGCAGACGCATTCGGATGCCCGAATGTCGATCCGTCAGACCTGGGGACATTATGGGACACGTCGGGATATTAGCATGGCCTTTGTTTTGGGTCGCGGCACCAATGAGACGGTGAACGAGGCACTTTCACAGGAGAATTTCATGTATGGTGATCTGATAAGGGGCAACTTTATTGATTCGTATAATAATCTAACGCTTAAGACGATCTCATCGCTGGAATGGATTGATCAGCATTGTCCGCGTGCCCAGTATATATTAAAGACGGACGACGATATGTTCATCAATGTGCCGAAACTGCTCAAATTTCTGGAGAAGCGCAAGGAGAAGCGAGCCATCTACGGACGATTGGCTAAGAAATGGAAGCCCGTACGCAATAAGAAATCCAAATATTATGTCGCAACGGATCAGTTCCCGGCTGCAGTATTTCCATCGTTTACAACGGGACCCGCCTACGTCATGACCGGCTCCATTGTGCATGATCTGTATGTGCGTTCGTTGACAACGGTCTATCTGAAGCTGGAGGATGTCTTCGCCACGGGCATTGTGGCACAGAGCCTGGGCATTGAGCGACTGCATGCGAATGAGTTTGTGAATAGACGCATCTCGTTCAATCCCTGCAATATACGAAATGCGATCAGTGTGCACATGATCAAATCCAATGAACAGTTTGATCTGTGGAAGAAGCTGCTGGATCAGACCACGAAATGTAAATAGTATTTTAGGTTTAAGTTGTGAATTTAATTTAATCTCGATGTTGTTCGGGATTTTTAGCGAAAGATTAAAACAAACAACAGGCAGCTAATGGGCAGCTAGAAATAGAAATAAAAACTTAGTTAATAATAATAAACATTAGGATCTGTATCTTACATGTCTGTCTAATCAAGAGTTACACACATACATCCATTACTATTACAATGTACTAAAATCGTACTCATATGTTTTTTAATTATGTTTTTGTAGTCTAATTTTAGCATTATAAATGCCATTAATTATCTGATAATTAGCTATAACTCTGGTTATAAGTATGTTAAATACACACTCACACAAACACAATACACACATGTCTTTAGACGCATAATGCGTCCGAAACAAACGAAACAGTCGCAAAGAAAACTATGGTCTTATTGTGGTCATCAAATAATCTGTGTTTTTTTCGAAAAATATAAAAAAAAGGTAGTTCTTTTAAGAATACAAATGGTTTTTGTATATATATTCTTGCATTTACTCTTACTACTCGCTTAATTTCTATAAAACTCTTTTAAATTTAAAATTTAAATTTTGATTTCAAATTGGGACTTATCGATTAATTTCTTGCAGTTTCGGCATCCGATTTTCCGAAAATGTGTGTTCCTTAATACAATAATATCGATATTTATAGCCCGCCTGATAAAAGTATTCAGTTTAGACTTGAACTTTTGTATTAATATTTTTTTGTAATTGCTTACATGTATTCCAAATCTATTGATTTTCCTTCTAAATACAAAACGAAACGAAAAACCAGTGTTGAAAAACCAAAGAACAATTCGTGCAATCGAAATATATCGTAGTGATCGCATGGTTTTGTACACATCGATAATACGACACCAACAAATAATGGCGCGATAACATTTGAACTGAAATTGGAACTGAACGAAATGAACTTGAACTGTTGATCAAATGCCAAACTGAACGCTCAGCAGAACGCTTGGATTATTTATTTTATTTTGGTATAACTTGTGCCAAACGGCAAAAATTTATAGCACAATAATTACGTGTTAATTTGTAAGCGAAGTGTTTTGTTGATAAGCGAACGCACGTAGACGAGTGAACAAATTGCAGCATTTCATGTGTCATTTAATGCACCAGCAACAAGTGGTGCCACCACAAACAACACCAACAGCAACAACAACCACATCGAAAACAACAACAGCGAAGTGAGCAACGCCAAACCAAAAATTAAAAAGTAAGCAAAATTCACATAGCTGTAGTAGCTATTTTTATTGTTGGTGTACAACAAAAAAATGGAAAAATTCGCCTTGTAATTACCACGCAAAGTGTCTGTGTTTCTGCTGTGCGTATGCGTCTGTGTGTGTGTTTGTGTGCGTGTGCGCCTATGACTGTTTAAAGTGCGCTGCGCAGCTCTGTTTAGGCCAGCGTCGCGGCATATAAAACAAACAAAAATTCGGTCAGCGGCAGCAGAAGAGCGCACCCAAGAAAAACAACAACAACAACGATTGCAGCAGCGACTGCGACAATACAAACGAAACGATCGAAAGGGAACAGCGGGGGGTGTTTGACAGCTCTTTTTTGATTGTACATGTATGTATGTGTGTATGTGTGTCTGTCGCTGCCTTTGCCAACCAAGCCATTATTTTTTTGTCTTATGACGTAAACCACCGAAAAAATCAAAAGTGAGCACAGCGACACATATAGAAAAAAAAACAAGAAAAACGAAGGTGAGCGCATTTTATGAATCCGAATTTCGAATTCTTGCTTTGAGTTGTCGTCGTCGACCTCTCTCCGCGCTCTTTTCTGTGTTGTTATTGTTTTTGTCAATATAATCGCGTCTTGGAATTTGTAGTGTTGCAAACTAAGATTGGCGCTTATTTCATGTCACGAACCAAGTATGCAAATTAACAATAGAATAACATAACATTGCAATACAACTTTTAAGGAATATATGTCAAGCTAATATTAAATATTCCAATTGACGTTGCTGCAAGGACATACAAATTGGTGAGAACAGCAAAATATGCTCATGAGTATGCATCGGAAATTTAAATAAAAACTAGTAAATATTAAAAAAAGCAAAGGCATATAAAAGTTAATCAAAAAATATAACAAATTATCCTATATATTCTATATTCTTCAAGTCAAGTTATAAGGATTATTAGGAACATATACCGCAAAATGTATGCATGATTGACATTATCGTTTCGAACTGCAAGTCGTGTCACGTGCCCATCGCAATGCCAAACTGAGTTTCTTGCATTTGGAAAACAATTTGAAAGCCTTATGTGGAGGTATTCACATTTAGATTGTTTACAATTTGGCATTGTTGCTGTTCATTAGTTATTCTCACACGCCAGGCGGGCTGCTCGGCCTGCAAAGTGCATTTGCCTCCAAGTAAACAAAAAGCAAATTGTTGTTGTTGTTGTTGTTGTTGCTGCATTGGCCTATTCAGCCAGTGAAGCAGTGATTGCAGCAACAGAAGCAACGGTAAATTCTTGAGCTAAAGAAATCTTGATGAAAGCATTTCCTACTCAGCATGAAAAGAAATATTGTTGTTGTTGACTGTCCATGCATAAGTAGCTGTCGAGCTGTTGAGACTATTTTGCAATAGGCATGCCTCATTTGCTTAAGATCATTCACAGTTTTGCTGTCGATGACAACATCAGCTCAAAAACCAGTCTGCCGCCTGCCCAATGATTCATCAGTTTTATCTGCCAAGAATTCTCAAATCGATAGAACAACAAATATAATTCAAAATCTCAACGGACAAAATTGCATTTTGAATGCCGCCAAATGATTCACACACACGCACTTAACGGTTGACCCCGCCGGCTTGCTCTCTCGCTCTCTCTCTTGTTCTCTTTGCAATTTTGGTAATTCCTATTTTGGTAATTATCGCGTTTTTTAGTTTTTTTAGTACTCGCTCGAAATGGCTTATTATTTATGTATTTATCTGATTTGTGTTTAGTTTATCTATTAATATTACTGTTTGTTTTTGCATTACTAATAAGCACTTTTCACGCAGACCACGTGCCCATTTCCCCGCCTCACCTGCACAGTGCAGGAGATCTTCGCATTATTATTTACATGTTAATTGGTCACAGCTAGAGATGAAACAGAACATCGCTCGATAACCAACATCAAATGAACATTTAATTAAAGAATAAATAAACAACTAGTTGTGTCAGGTTTCTTTTGCAGTTTTTATATTCAAGTGAAAATACTATAGATACTATAATCAGGAAAATAAAAACTGTTGCTTGCAAACTCGTGATTTACTCATGCAGCTGTAATTGTTTTTGAATCACGCGCTCATTTCTAGAGTTCTCAATCCTTTGGTAAATAAACAACACTGATCAAGATGCAGCTGATATTTAGAGGGTGCTGGATGTAGAGAGTGGGGGAAGGTAATGGGATGCTTTCTTGTTTGTTAGTGGCTCGTTGAAATTGGATGCGTGTTCAAAGAGATTGAACTGCTCTGCGTCGTGTAAACAATGAACAGCTGGGCAATCGAGCGAAAGCTGCGCATGTCCAAAATCACAAATAAACAAAAGACACGAAAACACACACACACATATATACAGAACTGTCATCGCCAGCGACAAAATGCGTCTCAAGAAATTTGGGTTCGATTTATTTTAATTGATTTTTGGTGATTAGCTTAAAACTAACTAGTCTTTTTTTCTGCTAGCATGTCGCGGCACGAGAAATCGAAATCGGTGGGCGGCGGTCTGCTGGAGAGCTGGTTTGGTCGCCCCTCGAAACCGAAGGGTGGTGGCAACTACAACAGCAACTCTTTGCCACACGGAGCCGGCGGTCGACCATCTTCCACGGACAACGATGGCGCCTCCATAGGTGTCGATTATCTGGAACGGCAAGTTCAAGAGATGAGCGAGACGCAATTGAATGCCAGATTTCAGGAGATCCTCGAGGATATGAACATACCGAAGGATAAGCGAGAACCGTTGCTCAGCAAACCCATCGAGGAGCGACAGAAAATGGTCTTCATGCACATGAGAGGTGAGAGAGAACAGAAAATAGAGCAAATGATAAGGTTGATAACTGCACAGACTTAAGTGCTTCAGTGGTGCTATTATTTTTTCGCAACTGTCTGTGGTTAAAAGTAAATGATTTCTGTGTTTGCTTTGTTTTTGTGATTTTTTTTTTGCAAGCATTTCTATTAATTATCAACTTGGCAATTCGCTTGTTTGTCAATATTTGCCCTGTTGATGATTCATGATGGAATGTAAGCGTTATCTCATTGCTTTTATACTACAGATATAGATTGCCTTATCTAAAAGTAAAACGGTTGCATGCAAAAGGTGCTCTCCATAATTAAAGCTTGCCACCTTGCCTGGTATTGGAATTGTGCAGCACTCAAAATTAGCAATTAGAGTCTGTGGATTAAAACTAAGATTAAAAGATTAAAAAGAAAATAAAGCACTTCGGGCTCTAATTTGCTGTACAGCTGTGTTGCAAAGTGGATTAGTAGCGCTACTAACCCATTTTTCTATATAAAATTCCCCAAATTAGCATTTAACACAAATTCAATTCGGATTACACATTTCAATTACCTAACTTACTAAAAAAAAAAACATGCTGATTACAATGAACTAAGTAAGCGTAACCGCAATTAAAATTTGCGTTTACCGTTATTTCGCAGCACCTGTTAGCAGTAGCAGCGGGAGGGGTACAGAAAAAAAAAACGGTATTTATAGTTAACTAAAGCGGCTCACGCTCTACTTAAATTAACAGCGGGTTTATTTAGCGATAATCAGTGAAATATATCTGCACAACATTTAAATACACTTACTCGACACATTTAATGTGTCATTTAACGAATGCAAAGTACAGCAACAATCACAAATTAAATTGTTTTAATTTTTATCAAGCCAATTATAGTTTAGTTTTTTGCAGTAGCAATAACCATTTATTCAGTTATGATCACATAATAAATGGGAACTTTCCTTAAGCTTTCCATGAGTATGCAGAAACGAATCAAATATATATGTATGTATATATATGTATATATATAATATATAATACATTAGCATAAATGTTAAGTCGCTTAACTTAGACATCATCAGTTAGCATGGAAATGGCAATTTAGCTAATCAGTCTGATAAGAAATAAGCTTAATGGATCACAAATGTCACACTCACTATCTATGTGGAATAAAGTCTGTGATAAGTTTATGATAATTTATGCAAATATTTAACACAATAACTTGACTCTTTTTCCTGTTAACACAAAAATATACATAATTTAAACGCAGCAATGAACTCTTATATAATTATATAAACATACTCAATTTTGTTCAGTACACAGTACAACACAACCATTTCGCTTCGATCATTTTCCTTTTGTTTTGTTTTTATTTTTTGTTTAACCTGTGGCTGTACTCAACTCGTCTTCGCTCGATTGCTTGCCAATAGGCATCATTTTTATTTATTTATCGTTTTCGTTTTTTACTCGCAGAATCGCACCACATTTATTTTCAGCTGATTTTGTCATTTCTACACGTTAAAGTGCACGTATGTATGTACTACATACATAAATGCATACGTATGTATTTCTATATACAAATTTGGCTTTGCAATACGTGTTAGAAAATGAGAAAAACGGCAAAACGACTAAAAGAACTTCGATGATCTGAGAAATGTTTGCTTTGCCACTTGTGCACCTGTTCTCGCTCTCGCTCTCTCTCCCTCTTGCTTTTTATTTTACTGAGAGAACGCTGCTGTTATTGTGCTTTGTTTTTTTTTTTGTTGCTGGCATTATGCACTTGAGTATTTTTGTACTCTCAAAGTAACAACAAAGTAAAATAGCGTCAAGGCGTCTGCATTGAAAGCAACACTTGACGTAATTTTATTAATATTACAGTATACTTCAATGATTATTCTTGATAATCATGAATTAAATTATGAAATATATATATTTATATATATATATATTCAGACAGATGTATGTATATATGGCATTGTTGCTTTTGGCTTCGCATTCCGCTGATGCTGATTTCTGATAAAAGTCAAGGTTACACTCAAAGTAAACCATCAAGCATCGCTTCCTCTGCTCTGGCTGTGGTCTGATAAGGCCACACCACAGCTCTTCAGATAGCGCAGACACCAATGAGCGCAGTAACTCAACTGGAGCGAAACGAATCATCCGCTTTCAATGTGGTTTGCTTTAACAGTTATCTGCCTTTTGAGTTAGAAACGCAATTTATTAGTTTTGAGCAAATAAAACTGTAAATATGAAAATATAAAACTGTATATACCATCAAAAAAATCGCCTTGAATTTTAGAAATTCGTCGCACTCTTGGCGCCAAGGTTAACTAACATTTTGATTTAGTATTTTCTTAAATGTAGAAATCTACCTAATAAATGTTACTTATGTTATTAGTAAACAATAATATTTTCAGAGATAACACATATACTCAAATATTTTACATACTTTATTATATATTCATATACTCTTGATTAACGATTTGACGGCGATTCAAACTTGCTACCCTTGGTTCCCACTGAGCTACTCGGCCTCTAAAGCAGACAAAAGACTAACTCAAATATAAAAACTGAGCCAGTTAATTTCATTACTTGATTTTGAATTTTAAAAAGTATTTTTTTAAGATTCAAGGTTCGCATTTTTATTTGTTAGATATGCATTGCTTAATATTATAAATAATTTATGAAAAGTAGTAAAATGCACCATATTATTTATTATTTTCATCTCAATTTTTTTTCTCATGTGTAGAAATTATTTCTTAAAACAGGAAAAACTCGGTAATTATTTTTCTGATTTTGGGCATTTGAAAATCCTATGAAATTGTGTTACAGAAATTATTAAACTTAGTTTATGACTTATTTGTTGAAGTATAATCATTAAACTAAAGACTTTTAACTTTATTCACTTTCATGCATCACAGGCAAGAATTCGTTGGAGCGGAACGCGAACTCTCGTTTCGAGAAGCCCAACGATTATATTGAGTACCTGCAGAATGGCGAGCACAGCGAGCACAAGGTATTCCTGTGCGTGGAATCCTTGCGTGTGGCACTCACCAGCAATACGATATCGTGGATCAAGGATTTCGGTGAGGCGGGCATCGGCGAGATTGAGAAACTGTTGTCGCGTGCGAAAAAGGATCGCAGCTATGATCGTATCGAGTGCGAGGCAATCCGTTGCCTCAAGGCCATCATGAATAATACGTGGGGATTGAATGTGGTCCTCACACCCGATCAGCACAGTGTCGTCCTGCATCTGGCGCAATGCCTCGATCCCCGGAAGCCGCAAGCGATGTGTGAGGCCCTCAAGCTGCTTGCCTCCTTTTGCATTGTCTACGAGCGCAATGGCTATGAGAAGGTGCTCCGAGCAATAACCACAATTGCGGCGACATCCTACAAATCAGGGGAACGCTTTAGACCCATTGTCGATGCACTGTTCCTATCCGAGAAACAGGATCCGAAGCGAGAGCTCGCCTGTCACAGTCTCATCTTCATCAATACCTTAACGAATACGCCAACCGATTTGAACTTTCGTCTGCATCTGCGTTGTGAGATAATGCGAATGGGTCTGTACAATAAAATGGAGGATTTCAAGGCGATTGTCAATGGCAGCAATAATGAGGCACTGCAACAGCATTTCAAGATCTTTATGGAGATACGAGAAGATGATTTCGAGGAGTTCGTACAGCGTTTCGATAATGTCACCTTCAACATGGACGATGCCCAGGATTGTTTCGATGTGCTCAAGAATCTGGTGACGGACACCACGTCGGAACCATATTTCCTATCAATATTACAGCATTTACTGTACATAAGAGATGATTTCTATTTTCGGCCTGCGTATTATCAACTGATTGAGGAGTGCATCGCTCAGATTGTCTTCCATAAGGGCTATTGTGATCCGAATTTTGAGAATCGTGATTTTAAGATAGACACCTCACTGCTGCTCGACGATATTGTGGAGAAAGCGAAGGCCAAAGAGACGCAACGTTCCGAGGAGTACGAGAAGAAGATCGAGGCACTCGAGAGCGCCAAGCAGGAGGCCGAGGCGAAAGCGGCCCATCTCGAGGAGAAGGTCAAGCTAATGGAGGCGAACGGTGTGGCGGCGCCATCACCCAATAAATTGCCCAAAGTCAATATACCGATGCCCCCACCACCACCGGGTGGTGCAATGCCACCACCGCCGCCACCACCACCAATGCCCGGCATGGGCGGCCCACGACCGCCACCACCACCACCAATGCCCGGCATGGGCGGTGGTCCACCACCGCCACCTCCTATGCCTGGCCGGGGTGGAGGTCCGCCACCGCCACCAATGCCGGGCATGATTCGGCCAGGTGGTCCACCACCACCGCCCATGATGATGATGCCGATGGCACCGGTGCTGCCGCACGGCCTCAAACCCAAAAAGAAATGGCAGGCCAATAATCCGATGAAGCGCGCCAATTGGAAGGCCATTGTGCCGGCGAAAATGTCGGAGAACGCGTTCTGGGTCAACTGTCACGAGGATCAGTTGGCCTCCGATGATTTCCTCCAAGAGTTGGCCATTAAATTCTCCTCGAAACCGGTGAAGAAAGAGAACCAAAAAGATTCGGTTGATAAGCCAACAACACTGTCCAAAAAGAATGTCGATTTGCGCGTTCTCGATTCGAAGTCAGCACAGAATCTGTCCATTCTGCTTGGTGGCTCACTCAAGCATCTGTCCTATGAACAAATCAAACTCTGTCTGCTGCGCTGTGATACCGACATTCTATCCACCAATATATTGACGAATCTGATACAATATTTGCCGCCGCCGGAGCAATTGAAGCGTCTGCAGGAGATCAAGGCCAATGGTGAACCGCTGCCGCCCATCGAGCAATTTGCGGCGACAATAGGTGGGTGACTCAGTTGAGATTGCCAAACTGGCAAATAGTGGATTCAAAATAGACTGCGAAATAGTCCGATACCCATAATTAATACTGAGAATTCAGAATTTTGCGACTAGTGGAGAAGGTTTCTAGTAATCTAATATCAAAGTTTGGTAACTTTAAGGGTGTTACTAAATATTCAATTTTGGTGAGTAGCTTTGAAATTGTGTACGATATATTGTTCTATCGATTTAGAGCATCAAGTGTACAGATTTTTGGAACCGGAGAAAGCGTGGCCATCCAATTTTTTTTTTTAGCAATTTATAAAAGGAATTACCAGAAACATACATTAAGAATTTGGTGACTACCTTACAAATTGTGGTAAATATGCGTATATCAGATTTTGATGGCCGAAACGTTGGCGGATGCGGGGTCTTCTGAAAATGCATATGCCGATCTTTGAAGGAGGTTACAAGTAAGCTACCTTTAAATTTTGGTGGACGTGGGCGATGCCGATCTTTGAAGGACATCGCCAACAACTAACAACTCAATTCGTTGACTGTAGCCTTCAAATTGTCGATTTGCGATTATCGATTTTATCGATTTCCTTTCCTAAAAGACGTAGCACTCCAATTTTAACACTTTGTCGGCACTGACAAGTATATTTTTCAAGTTTCAAGGATAGACGGACAGACAGCAGGAAGCACATTGCGCAACATATTCCCAATATACTCTTTTACCTTGGCCATGAAAAATAATTATTAACTTCTCCTTCTCTCCACTTGTCTACAGGTGAAATCAAACGTTTATCGCCGCGCTTACACAATCTGAACTTTAAGCTAAACTATGCGGATATGGTGCAGGATATAAAGCCGGATATTGTCGCCGGCACAGCGGCCTGCGAGGAGATACGCAACAGCAAAAAATTCTCCAAGATACTGGAGCTGATTCTGCTGCTGGGCAACTATATGAATTCGGGATCCAAGAACGAGGCGGCCTTCGGCTTTGAGATATCCTATTTGACGAAATTGAGCAACACCAAGGATACGGACAATAAGCAAACACTGCTCCACTATCTAGCCGATCTGGTCGAAAAGAAGTTCCCCGATGCGCTCAACTTCTATGACGATTTGTCGCATGTGAACAAAGCGTCGCGGGTCAACATGGATGCCATACAGAAGGCGATGCGACAAATGAATTCGTCTGTCAAAAATCTGGAAACGGATTTGCAAAACAATAAAGTGCCGCAGTGCGATGATGACAAGTTCTGTGAGGTGATGGGCAAATTTGCCACAGACTGTCGCCAGCAGGTGGATGTGTTGGGTAAGCAAATGGGATACATTTACGGAACCTTCTTTACTAATAATTACTTATCCTTTCCAGGAAAAATGCAAGTGCAAATGGAAAAGTTGTTCAAGGATCTGAGCGAGTATTTTGCCTTCGATCCGAGTAAATACACCATGGAGGAGTTCTTTGCCGATATCAAGACGTTCAAGGATGCCTTCCAGGCGGCGCACAATGATAATGTGCGCATACGCGAGGAGCTGGAGAAGAAGCGACGCATGCAGGAGGCGCGGGAGCAGTCGCAACGGGAGCAAATGGAGCGACAGCAGCGCAAGAAAGCCGTCGTCGACATGGATGCCGCTCAGACGCAGGAGGGCGTCATGGACAGTCTGATGGAGGCACTGCAAACGGGCTCCGCCTTCGGCCAGCGGAATCGACAACCACGTCGTCAACGACCCGCTGGTGCAGAGAGGAGGGCTCAACTAAGTCGAAGTCGATCGAGGACGAGGGTGAACAATGGCCAGCTAATGACGCGAGAGATGATACTGAACGAGGTGCTCGGCTCAGCGTAGGAGATGCGAGCAAATCTATGCTCCAGTAGTGTACATATATAAATAGACATATATATATGTATATACATATATACATACATCTATATAGTGGAGATTAACATTTTTGGTATATGTTGCTATCATCATCATCAAGTGGAGCTAATTTTTGAGACACCAGCCCAACTAATTTACCAGCTGCAAAGTTCTTGAATAACACTTAACAATTTCTATACACAATTATATTTTTGATACACTTTTTATTGGAAAATTTGAAACAGAAACTTAAAAAACTTTGTTGCTGCAGCTGTAATTAACAAATTTAGTCAAAATACTTTTTTGTATTGCGTTCTCTTACGGCTCTTTTGATTCCTTTGGAATAATAATTTTTTATTATTGTTGTACCATGTCAATTTGTTGTGCACATCGTTTTCGAGGCACCCAAAAAAAAAAATAAAAAACATAAGCAAAAAAATTACGAACGATCTTAACATTATAGAATTCCTTTTGTATTTACTTTCGGTTTTAAGTCGCATTTTAATTTTAACTACTCGCTGCTGCATATTATTTTATACTTGTTTTTCTCCTGCTATATACTTAACATGCTGTTAATTTATAACTATATTTTTTTGGCAAATGAATCGTTTGTATTTATATAGTTTCTTTTTATGAGTATACGAATTGAGCAATTCAGATCACTTTTCGGAAAACGTACTTTGTAATTATGTAATTTTCTATAATTTAGGAATAAAATTCACCTAATGCTAATAACTGAAAATATTCTGAAAAATATTGTTTGAATTGAAGTTTTATGTGGATTTTCAGCTTATTGATAACTATGAAATAAAAAAAAACCAATTGAAACTCATCATGAAATCATCACAATTTTAATCAACATTTTGTTTGCCCAAAATGAATATGTTAATTTTTTTTTTTGGACTTTTTCACTTTGTGTTGCGGCGCACAAAGCAGAAACAAAAACAACAACAAAATGTTTCGAATTGTTTTATTAACAAAAATATTTTATCGCGGCATTCATAAAGGGTGTGCACAACGCAAAATGCACTTGCCGAACCCGTTGTGGAGGCGGCAGTGGAGGGGCAAGGGGTAGATTTGGGGGCCGTTCGCTGCGCAGTCATCGCTATAAAACCTCTTCAACGTTCAAATTAACCGACAAGCGAAGCCGCGCGACAAAAAAAATAAAATAAATAAAAAAACCAAACTCAACAATCCAATCAAGCGACGCGATGCTTGTTTCGCGTCTGACGATGGCAAAAGGTGAAACTTCTACACATTCATATTGAAAATATATATATTTTATACTGTGATCGCTCGAATATGACGAATCCCCAGAACGAAGCAAAGGTGGAAAATATAATTGTTATTTTCAATGTTGTTATTTCAAGAGAGAAAAAAAATCTATTCTAAAAAGTTGACTCTGTAATGCATCTATACATAAAAATATATAATTTCTAAATATATATAACGGTTAACATTTTACACAGTGATCGCAAAAATGTAAGAAATTTCCAGAATTTAGAAATTTTTGGCAAACATATTCGTAATTTTCACTGCTAACTGTAAGCGGATAAATAAATAAATATTACTCTATTTAAAAAGTGTTTTCTTAATTTTTTGCAAAAAAAAAATAATCAAAAACTAAGTTCGTACTTACTTCATTGGAATTTTGACAATCAACAATATTTATATATATTTTTAATATCATTTTATATAGAGTTTTAAGCATTGAAGAACTTAATTTGGATACCATACAAAATTTATTTTATAAAATAAAAAATAATTTGAAAAATTAAGTTTGTAAACTATTGCAATTGAAATGCATAAAAAGTAGCAGCTTGAGAAATTTCGGCTGCGAAATCCATGCAGTCTGTTTGGCGAGTGTCCACTGTATATACTATAGACGACTATATCGCTATATAATATTGTTCCCGCTTCTCGCCTAATTGCCGTCGAAGACTTGAGACTGCTTTATGGCTGATTTGTGGCGCTGTGCTTTATGGATTTATGAACATAATTGCATTTTAAAACATTTTTCAAGTTTTTTTTATGTTACTGATGTTGTTGTTAATAGCCCGGTCATATTCTAATTTATGGTCAACAGAAGTGACTCATAACAGTTATAACTGGTACATTAGAAGGGGTTTTCTTTCCTTTTTTTTTTTTTTTGGTTTGGATTGCATTGATTTTTGTATAAAAAAAAACTAAAGCGCTTTTGTCGAGCCACGAGCAGATTGCGCCCCTAATGACTTTCCAGGTAAGCAAACATTTTGATGGCACTGTTACGTGACAAAAAACAAAATGAAGCCGATGATGATGAAGATGAAGGTCCATCCTTCCACGAAGTGAATTCTGGCGAAAAAAAAAATAACGATGGGCTGGAAAAGATGGGCTGCAACCGCTTTAATGGCAGTGCGAACTTTATGGAGGCACCTACACTCAATACTCAATACGCCCCGTTTGCTGTCCCTTTGGACATGGACAGGGACAGGGACAGGGTATGCGATCGGCTGCCGATCATAAAACTGTTTTTGTGTTTTTACAATTTGTTTTGTTTTTGGGCATTAAGGGGTTTTTTGTTTAGACAGCAGTTTCGCCATAGTTTCCGTTAATAAGTGCAATTTAATTGTGCTGCCTGCGAGGCCAACTGCTGCTGCTCCTTAATCCTTAATCCTTGATCGATTCTCCTTGGTTTGTCTGCCTGTGTTTGTTTGTCCATTTGTCTATTGTGTCAACTGAATGCATTTCTAATTATTCGCACTCAGTGTGCAGCTTTATGATGCTGACGCTCAATGAATGCGCTTTTTAACTAATCCTACCAAAACATAATTCTGGGAAGTTAATCCGAAATTTTCTAGCTGATTACTCAATCGGTTGAGATAAAGTATTTGCAATTTCTATATTCTATTTCTTCTATTTCTAGAGTGTGAATTATTTTTAATTGCAGTTCTCATTATTACAACAATTATTTAATAGAAAAATGGTCTTATTACAATATATATAAAAAAATAGAGTATTCATGATGAGATTATAAATTGTGTGCTTTTAGTCAGTGAGAAATTGTGATCTATTGCACATACAAAAATAATTGACTCATTATAATAAAAGTTGTATTACAAAACGATATCAATTAAGCTAAAATAAAACTGACACTGTGCCGCTTCCATTAGCATATAATAATTAGCATTATTTTTACAACAATTACACCATAATTAAGAAAAACAAAAACCCTATGCTCACCGCATCAATTAAAAAAACCAGACAATTTGTATACAATTTAAAGTTGAATTTATGGGCAACTTTTGAAGCGTGATCAGATCAGTTGTTATATCACTTATGATGTAATTAGCGCTGTAGTTTAAGGAAACCACAAATAAAACTCGATAAATTTGAAGAAAAAAATCTGAACATTAAAACTTTGATTGGCGACAGGGAAATATATGGACAAAAGGCTCAATGAAAGCTAGACATATGGCTAGCTGGCTACGTATAATAATAATAATAAATGGAAATCCGTAGTTATGGCCAAACATGATTTTACAGTCACTAATTGCATAATGCACGTGGAATTACTTAATTAGGCAATATTATTTTATACTACAAATCGAAGTGTGGCCATAAAGGAAAAGACCCCTTTTCTTGTGCGCCTGAAAACCAAAGCAAAGCAAGACAAAAGAGAAAAAACTGTTACCTGTGCCAAGCCCAATGGGGGAGGAGCTACCTGCTGGCCCAGCCATGACGTATGCGTAAGCGAGACAGTGCGCGTGGCAACGAAAGAGCGAGCGAGCGAGAGACTGCAACATAAGCCATCTTGAATTTCAAACTAGCAACGGAAATGGGGGTTAAAAAACTACTGCTGCTGCTGCCCATAACGTACACAGTGTGTGTGTGCGAGCGAGATGACTAGATTGTCGGCTGAAACGCTGCTGCCTCGTTGAGTTTTTGGCTTACATTTTTTTTTATTGTTATCAGTGCTCGACGTTGTTCGCTGCTTTCAGTACGACTTCGACTGCGGTTAACGTCGCAACAGAGCCAAACGGAACGGCAGTTGAAAAAAGCGTAGCTACAACAAAAAAAGCGTGTGATTTTAACGCGACATATAAAAATACCAAACAAAACAGAGTTGAACGATAAACGATAAATCGACCAATACAAACACAGAAAAGTGCGTGTGTGTGTGTGTGGGCCAAAAGGAGCGCAAAAGAATAGCTAGCAAAATGTGCTTGTAATGTGAAAAATAGACAACTAACATAAAGACGTAAAACGCAAAGTGCAAAATAATAAAAAAAGAGACTTAGCACAAAAGATATAGAGTTGATCTAACCTCACATAGAACATAGAGAAAGAAAAACAGAAACATGGTTTCGCATTATTATAATATGCCGTATTCGCAAAAGCATAGCGCCAATTTGGCTTATGCATCGGCGACACAAGCATGGAATTGGCCATCCAATTATCATACACCGCCCAATCATCAGTTTATCGGCGATGTGGATTCGTCGCATGCCGCTGCCCATCATGCTGCGGCTGCCCATCCAATGTATTACAATGCGCACATGTTCCACTCAGCGGCAGCGGCGGCCAGCGATTGGCATTCGCCCGCTTCCAATTCAGCGGCAGCGGCCGCAGCAGCAGCTGCAGCAGCCAACGATAATTTTGTACAGCAGCAGCAGAATAATGGTGTTCCCACAACGGCACATCAAATTATGCATCAGCATCAACATCACCATCATGGGCAACTAAATGGAGGCGGTGGTGGTTCGAGCAGTTCAGCCAGTTCGGGCAGCAGCAGCTCCGCGCCGGTTGTGGGTTCGACGCAACTCAACGAAAGCTCAGATCCCGTTGCCATTGCCCAGGCGCATCAACAGCAGCAACAGCAGCACCAACAACAACAGCAGCAGCAACATATTGCCGAGGGTTTGCCATCGCCACCGATAACGGTATCGGGCAGTGAGATTTCCAGTCCGGGAGCACCCACCTCAGCCTCATCGCCGCATCATTTGAGCCATCACTTGAGCAACAATAACAACAACAACAGCCCATCTACGCACAACAACAACAACAACAGCATCACGGCCAACAACAATAATAATGCACATCGAACATCTCCGCCGAAAACTCAATTTTTTGATTGGATGAAGAAGCCAACATATCCAGCGCAGCCGCAGCCGGGTAAGTTTTCAAGGTAATTCTGTAAATGCTAAGCTAACATAGCATATCTCTTTAGTCACTGCTGAAACTTTTAGCAGCAGATTAAAGCTAATTTGTAGATTTAGTTGACCTTCGAGTTCTAATTGATTTTTTCAGTCAAAATCATTTTAGCGTTTTTCGCTTTTGATATACTTTATAAAAATATGTAAAGCAATAAATTGAGATAGGCAGAACATAATACAAAATGAAGAGCATAATATCAAAGTAGTTAACTAAAGCAGCAAAATGTCTTGCGCTTTTTTAGCTATTTGCTAGCCATATGAGGGCAGTACTGGTGCTCTTAAGCTAACATTATGTGTAAGTTTCAAATCGAATTCGACTTCGAATTTAGTCACTCCATTTGAGGGTTTCTCCCGCATCCGCAACGAACACAGGCTCAAAAAAAATATTAAAACAACAGTCCCCCTTTGTCTGTCTGCAAAGCCAAAGCTCGTGCTGTTCGCGCTTCACACAAAAAAAAAGATGAAAGCAAGAAAAAAAATCTAAAAACATAATTTTATAACTAACCACAAGCAATTTGCTTGCATTGAGCGCTTGCAAAGAAGGGCCATTAGGCCCATAAAAATCAAATGTTTGTCTTCATTTTACGGCACACACAACGAACGCCTTGATTTATGCCCCAGGCTCACCTCAGTCAGCAGTCGCAGCCAGAAACTTGTCGACTCTGTTGACTAATTTCATGTCGTAAATCAATTTAACTATAAAAATAAAAAATAAATATAAAAATCAATGGGGTTGATCAATTCCCCATCCCACAACAGCAGTTTCTAATGAAAAATGCAAATAGAACTTAAGTCGGTCTCTCACAACAATTAGCGGCTCGAGAAGTGTTTGAATTAGGTTTTGGAGTTTGACTGCAAATGCAGCGATGCGAATCCATTGAATTTTTAATGTGTTTCGACACTCTTAATACCTTACAAAAATATGCATATTCTAATTGGGAAACTTTTTCAATTGAGTCATTTGTTTTTTTTTTTGCCCTTCTCTCTCGTTCTTCCAACGATGCTGGTCTTCTCTTTATATGTCAAAAGCTTTCAAGGCTTTTTTTGTGCTGCTGTCGCCTGTGCTTCTTCTCACACTTTTGTTTTGTTTCGTACTCAGTGGATTTGTTTCTTCCATTGCACAATAACACAGCATTACCATTTACTGCAATGCAAATACCAATGCATGCTCTCACACATGCACACACACTAACAGACTTACAGACGCGACGCGAGGTACCCACAAGTAAATACACTCATGCATAAGCACGTGCGCAGCGCTTACAATTTATGACCTACGCGCAGTTTGTTGCCCAGACATTTTTCAAGTTGACGACGTTCGCTCGTTCGATATCGACGATATCCATTAAGCCCATAAAATCTGTTGGTATGCAATTAACGTTTATGGCGCAAACCGCCGTTGTTCATTTTAATCCTTTAACGGGTCAAGACGACAAATTAAGATTATGCATTTTATTTATTATTCGTATAAATAATAAAATAAAAAAAAAAAACACAATTCAACAATTTTTGTTGCACACAACTAGCGCCATGTGGAAATTCTATCTAATGTCGATATATATTTATGTGTGTTTGGGGTGTACGTGTCAAGAGGAAACTCGGTACAGACACACATACACACAGAGAGACTAAGTCTCTATTGGTATGTGGCAATAAAGTGTTTTGAAGAACTGTTATTGTTGTTGTTCTGTTGTACTTTTGTTTCAATAGCTGTTTAGCGGGGCTTTCGCGATTAGATTAGCTAGACTAGCGTTCTTCGTCGAATGGGACACCTTTTTGGGTGAAATTTACCAACGACGGGCCGCCTGTCAATGGACGCGAGGCGGGTTCTATGTTCCATGGAACACCCAAGTTTCTATGTTGCTCTAATAATTTTATTTTAGCTCTTTTTTTTTGTTGTTTCTTTTTTTTTTGGTTGATACCGCGTAAACGTGGACGTTATCTTTAAACCATGGTGCGATAACAGGTTCGCCGCTTGGGCGTATTGATTAAAACAATAGTCTAGCCAATAAACCAATAAAAATTAGTATTACTTCCAATAAAAACTAAATAGCGACATTTATGGCCAAATCTTTGCAATCATTATTATTACCAAAAAATAGAAAAAAAAATTACCGCCTGTTGCAAATTAACAGATGGGGACCGGGAAGAAACCTAAACTTGACACTGATAACCTGAGCAAGTGTCGAGAGGAGGGAGGGGGTGTGCCGAAGGTTGATTGGGGGTTAAACATGTCTTTGTGTGTCTCATCAGGCTAGGCATCAAACTTAATGCCACACGACACATTGAGATTTAATATGTCAATATGCACAAAATTTATATATACACTACACCCCCCCACACAAAATAAAATGGGAATATTACACATATCTATAGTCGACATATAAGCCAGAGCATAGATGTGGCTTCCCCCAAATATCTGGCCCACAAAAAATTCAAGCAAGTTATGCTACAGTAAAGTTATGTTAAAAGAACTTCATTTCCAGTTACAATCCTAATTAGTTGATATTTGTAATTTGTGCAAAATAATTATTTATTATCATCAATATTGTAAACCTAATTTTCATCCTCTTACCTCAAAAATCCTTAGTATATAAAGTTTATATTTTTTTTATTGTTGTAAACTATGTTAGAAGAATTCCTTTTCTATGTATAGTGGTAATAAGTAAATATTTCTGTCATTTCTGTAAACTTTATGATTATTATAAATAATAGTTTAAATCAAATTATTTCTTTCTGACTATTTATACAGATTTTAAAAATGTCTAAAATCCCCAAAACTCATTTTATATACACTTAGACAGAGGATATAATCAAACATCGAATTTCTCATCTTGGGCTAATTGCTTGATAGCTCCACTTAGTGAGTGACCACTGTATATTCGTTTCTATACTAGATAGATATACTACTTTATATATATAGACTACTATATATATATATATATATATATAATGCCTGGGACATAGACGTGCCTTGTTTGGTTGCATGATAAGCCATTAAAAATGGCCACAAGGTGTGCGCTGTTGCAGTCAGCTCAACGTTCTGTATGTCGATGTCGACGTCGCCTGTCGATCGTTATCAGCGCTATCAATATTTGAAATTTGTTGTTGCTATTGTTATTGTTGTTGTTGAAGTTGTTTTGTTCGCATTGCCGTCAGCAGTCAGAGTCAGAGTCGTAGTACCTTTAGCTGCCCCGTTGCGTAGCATGTGTCAAAATGAAGTTTACTGTGTTTCTACACTCGGACAAAAAAAAAATATATCGCTCGGAATTTAAGAAATTCCTTCCTTATTATTCAGAAACTAAATTTCTAAAATTAAAGGTTACAGCACTACGCAGACAATGTCTGGTTGTAGCTTTGCAAAAAACACGGTTTGCATTTCTTAATTTCAAGCTGAACTTTTTTAAAATGTAGAAAAAATATGTAAAAATTCCAATGATATGCTTTTTATTTATGTGTGTACATATAGAAAAATATTATTCTAATTTTATACAAACATTTCACATAGCTTATAAATTCATATTTCTTTTTAATTTGAAAAAAACTTACGATTTTCAAGGAATTCCAAACCGAGATCCTTTATTCTAAACGCTAATATGGCAACTGAGGGAATTTCCAGTTTCATTTTGTCTGTTATATTTTGAAGTCATTTTTTTTCAAGTGTAGTTGTTGCTTGTTGACTTTTAGCCCAGTTCATCATCTAGCCAGAGCGACATTGGGTCTAACAAATGCTATACATGATTGACATGCCAGGATTAGCCCATAGCTCACTCTCTCTCTCTCTCTGTCTCTCTCGCACTCAATCACACTTTTCACACTCTCCCCTTCTCTGTCCCTCTCTCTTCTGGTTTTTCAACACATTTACTTTGGGCTTAGTTTGTTTAAATATGGTTTGTGGCCTGTTTATTTGTATTGGGCATTTATATTGGTAATAACTGAAATTTGTTGCTGCTAAGTAGCCGGAAAGCCCTTCTCATATATACACATTTATATTGGTGAACATTGAGTCCATTATACAAATATGTCGATAAATATATATCAGTTGTTCGCTTAGGCGCCTCGGATTTTGGGTAGCTTAGCGAATTAAAGGGGAAAATTAATAATAATTATTCATAATATAGTGTTTGATTATACTCATGATATAGCATTAAATTTTCAATAGTCAATATTATATAACTTGAAATTAAATCATGAATAATAATTAAAAGTCTTTAGAGTAGTATGTTGCAAAGAAAGATCTAAGAAACTAACTACATTCGTAGCACAATTAAATAATAGCAGAAAGCTTATGAATGATCAGAAATATTCGTAGAATGAGCTCATAATTGAGTTTAATCTCTCTTATCAGTCAAATAGAAAGTGAAAACAATTTTAAAATTAAATATGTGTCGAATCAATTCCCTTAGTCATAAACCAAAAATTTTTTGGTGGCAGCAAGCGTTAAGACCTGCTAGCGACACCAAAATCCGATTGTCAATCAAAATTTTGTGTATAGAAAAAAAAAACATCAAAATAATATCTCAACTAGGCATAAGTCCATTGATTGATTGACTGACTGACTGACACAGTGATTGAGGGGACTGTTTTGAGAAGCGTGTCAAGTTTATGGTGGACACGTTTCCTATAAAATTCAGTAAATAGAAAAACGTTTTTTGTCATTATGCGTGTGTGTGTGTGTGTGTGTGTGTGTGTTTATGTTTATGGTCAAGATTTGCAGTCCAGCAGTTTTGGCATATAAAACGGGCCCTCAAACCATATACTACAAACCAAACCATATATATTGTGGGCGCAATGCCCGTTAATCGCTTAACAATACAATAAAGTAGCAATAATTATAAAACAAAAAAAAACTAAATTAAATGTTTCATTCACAAAATAGGAACCATAATAACAACACAACGAGCAAATAAATATTGTATATGGTAGCAATATTCTGATTTTTATGCCACTTTAATTATGAATGATGATTGTTATTCATTGTGTAATGTGATTTAACGCTCAGTTAATTACTATTGGACCTCCTTGCCCCCACTTCTGCTCAAACAACTGCTCATATCTCATTCTATTTGTATACACTTTTCATTTTTCACAGTGTTGCAGTGCCAGTGTTCGTTGTTGCCTCATGCAGCTGCATCTTGTGTTTATTTAGTGGCCTCAAAGATTATTCAAATATTGTTACACATTGACCCAAAGCATTTAACCTACTCAGATAAGTGCAGGAGCCGAGCATCAGACCAAGTCGTGTAGAAAATTTATAGTTCACACCATAATACACGTTGGAGAGAGGCGCTGGTGTACACAGCAAAACACACACAAAATTTATTGCATATTATTTTGTTTAATATTTTTATGAAGCGCAAATTATCAATAATGTGTTGGCCAGGCTTATAAGACTTATGCGGCCTGCACCCCCCATATAGCAAATAAAACTTTGCAGAGGAAGCGTCAATCATTTTCTATGCCCATTCAACTAACTACTTAAATAGATTATACTAAAAATGTAAATGCTAGAAAGTATTTATATATTTTTTTTATCAGCATCGAAAGCCAGGTCGATATATTTATTTATTTATATATATTTTTGCTCGTCTGCTTTCTGGTTCTCAAAGCAGACAACTTACCTACAACAACCTATTAAAAATGTAATTAAATGAAATAAATTTAGCAGTGGACTTACGAGTTTTATTGTTCATTGTACAGAGGATTTCTATCTGCTTGTCTGCTTATAAAGAATAGAGGTTTCTCGGGTTTTTATCCTGGATTATCCTTGTACACCTTGTCACATATCTATATTTACTCTGACCTCCAATAAAAGTGTAGTTATAAAATAATATTTTCCTTTTTTTTTGGCAAAGCTTTTGGCACATTCCAATTGGAGATTATATATCAATAAAGTTGTGACATTAATCACAAATTTAAAAGTTAACTAACAAAACTCAACTATTATAAGATTTATTAATAATTAATAGGCTGGCAACAAATTGGAAGTATTTGCAATAGAATTGACCTTTGGTATTTGCGTGGCTGAAAATCTGTCTATCATATCTTACATTAGTATAAAATAAGCTTTAAAAACTTATTCCACATTTAACCTATAAAGTCGATGAACTAACTGTAAAGAAACTATGATTTCAACTGAAGTTATGAAAAAATGAAGTTGAACTTGTAAAGAATCTGCAAATCTAACTTACTCCATTTGTTTAATCTATAGAAATCTCTAACCACAACTGTTTCTCCATTTGTTAAGCCTATAAGAATCTATAACTCATTTGTTTAATCTATAAAAATAAATGTATAACTGCTAACAAGATCTTAACTCTAATAATTAACGCCACCCATTCGCAGAACTGTGCAGCACGCCCAATTTAGAGGACTTTACCGATTTACTGGAAGCAGGTGGTACGACATCCATTTATATATATATATATATATATATGCCTTATATATATATCTTAACTTTCTTAGTCTCAAATTATGTATTTTGCCTGCTTTGTTTTAGTTTCCGTTTCCTCGCCTGCTCTTCCTCTTAATTTTGTTGGGCTTGCATGCGCCCCTCTCATAAATAAACTGCGTCGTAGTCATATATCGTATCGTATCGTGTATCGCGTATCGTACCGTATATCGTATATATAGCATATGTGCTTGTAAATGTTTATTGCATGCCCCACAGTCCCATTCCAAATAATTAACGTAAATTTGAAAATAATTTTTTTTTCTCCTCTTTTTTTTGGCTCACATTGAATTTATGGCCTTAATGGCGAACGGGCAACAGTCAAATTGTGGCTGCCATTTTCTAAGCATGCGGCGCCACTCCTCACACTCTTTGTCTCCCTCTCACTCACTCGCCCGCTCATTAAGGGGCAACATTAAACCGGTGAGCGTTTGGCTCGCCAATCGCGTGTTGGCCACAACACATCTACGTCTCTGTCTGTGGCTGTGTGTGTGTTTGTGTATTTATATGACTTTGGCCACATTTCCTGCTCACATCCTCTTTGCTCCGCCTTGCCTTGGCATTTTTTGCGTGCCACATTTGGCTGCGGCACGTAGCAGCGGCATTTGTTTTGTGCCGCCGCGCTGCACGCGATCTGATAATATTTTCTTTCTTTCATTTCAATTTGTTTTCTTTTTTGCCTTTCCTTTGGCATTTATAATGCTGCGTGCCAGGGCGCGGCTTGCATTGGAGAGGGGGGATTGATAGGAGTGGGGAGGGGCGGGTGATTGGGGGGTAAGCGGGGAATAGCTGGTTTCGAAGGCGTTGTACTTTTTACATATGCATGGCATACGCTCATAAAGCGTATTTCCATGTCGCATGTTTCCACTTTGATGTGCGCCATTTTGAATTTCCCTCTCTCCTCTCTCTCTCTCTTCTCTCACTCTCTCTGTGTGTGTTTGTGTGTGTGTGTGCTTGCGTGTGCGAAAGAGTTATTTACTGATGCGAGCGCATCGCATTAGTGGAACTTTAATTACGTTTAATGGAAATTCTACAGCTGATCTAATTTGCTGGTAACAAAAATACTCGCACATAAATATTTAAGCCCGATGGCGATTTTAATTATTATTTGTGCAAGTTATATTTTTCTATAGGTAAAGCGTAAATTTACCATACACATTTGTATTTATATGTACATTATGTTTAACATTAAAAGCTAAAACATTAATGTTTTCCATAAGATTTTTAAAAAATTGCTTTATTAGAATACATTTGAAAACAGAGTTCACTAAAGTAAATATTGCATTTAAAACTGTTGCCAACATTTTATATGTTGAAAATAAACTTAACCAAAAGTTGAATTTTGTAAAATGAATTGAAAATTGCGCTTTTTTCAAAATATAAGTAAATTTCTGCAAAATACTCAGTACCCAAAGCTTAATTTATAAGCAGCCTGTGGGACAATTTATACCCCAATATATATACCAATATAAATCTGTTTGCCTCACCCCTTTTAAGGAATAAAGCGGCTAGTCGCAAAGGTGGTAAATTACCAAGAAGGATGCAAAAGGCAAACGCACAGAAGGACCGAAAAGAAAAAGAATAGAAAATGCGGAAAAAGGAAAAATAAAATAAACGTCAAATCGAATCAAATGATTTTATGATGTAATTTGAGCTAATATTTACGATATAACAGCATCTAAAACAGCAGCAAAATGCCAAATAAATGTTATTGTTATATTGTCGCTTGGGTGGTGAGCTTCCTGCTAGTTGTTGCTGTTGTTGTTGTTGTGCTTTTGTGTCTGCTCTTATTGTTGGCTCTCTGCTTTGCCACATTTATGATGCTCGCACTCGCACTCCCTCTCCTCACCCTCTTGCCCAAACGCTTTCTCCCTCTCTCCCACTAGTGCAGAGATTTTTGCTTAACTTTAAGAGAACAAATTGTTGAGTGTTGAAAAGTCAAGTGTGGCTGCTGCCAGTGTTGTGTATTGCAATGTCCCCGGAGTGCAATAACTAAAATTGCTGCTGAGTGGCAGACCATAGGCAAAGAGTGGTGTGGGGGAGAGGGCTGCAAGGTTGCCCGAAACTTTTGACCCACACGCGAAGACAGCTTTAATTCGAATTTCGAAATTTAAATAGCTGCAGGCAAGTGAGTGAGAATGAGAGCGAAAGAGAGAGCGCATCAGTCTGTGCAGGTAATAAATGTCTCCCAATAGATTTCACACACACGCACACATTGACTTTTTATTCTGGTCTGCTACTATTTTTGTCATCATGTTGGGCAACCACAGCGATAAGGATGTGACAAATTAACACACAGCATGCGGCAAGACACATTAACACGCTGTCAGAGTGGGCAACCACCAACAGACAGCAGGACAGTCAGACAGACAGACAAGCAACCACCAACTGTCCCGTAACTAACCGCAACAGTTAAACTGTAACTGTAACGGTAACTGTAGCTGTAATCATCAGTGTCCTTCATCTCTCTCGCTCTCACACACTCTGTGATTTGTCCTCTGGGAATTGGGCACATAATTGCCGCAATCTTTTGCTTCCAGTCCGACACTGTTGGTATCTATTTTGGCAACAGCTGTTGTGAAAAATCAACACTCCTTATATATATCTATATATAGTTAGACATCTGAATTATGCTGCGGTCCCTTGAAAATTAGAACTTTTCGCTTCCAGAGCTGTTGCTAATTTGCAATTCCAATTTTACTAAAGACAAAAAAAAATCATAATAATTGTCATATAATCTGTTACAGAGAATATTTATTCTTGTTTCAAGTACACAACAAATTGAAAATTTTCAAAGTGGCAAACACCTTATAGCAAGCATAAAATCCTCCATTGAGTTCGTTTATTTAAATTGGATACAATTGCATCAAGTTGGTTTTTTCTTCATAATTCTTCATCTTACAGAAGATAATCAATATAACATTTTCCATTCTTAAATAAAAGATTCTTGGATTAGTTTATTTTGGTAGTTTGTTTTAAATTAAATTACATTGAATCAAGTTATTTACAGTTCATCTCATATTAAAGAAGATATTCCTGATTTGAAATTAATGACTTACAAAAAAAAAGTTTTCTATTCTTGCATGAAAGATTATTAAATCAAGATTGTTAATTTCGTTTTTGAAATCGGTAATAATAAAAAATAAAAGTTGTTATTTGCAAAGAGAATTACGATTCTAAATTGTAAAGAATTATTAAATTATAAAGTTTCAGTTTCCCAATGGGAGCAGTGTATTCAGAATTTACAATCTCTTGACAGTCATTTATGGGGTTTAAGTTTGCTCCCATTTTGCTTGCTGCCTTCCCTCTTCAGTATATATATTATATAATAGTAGTAGGTATACCCAGAGCTATTGGCATTTGATTTTTGGTATTTGCACAATTTTCCTTTGTCGGCAACACAGATACAAGATACAAACACGAATACATTTGTGGTACTCCAGTCATAAGCCATAAACCATTCGATTGTGTTTGAGTTTGTAAATTATTACACTGAGATATATTATTGATAAGGTCAGGGGCGTAACAGGAGCAAGTGTTTTATTTGCTTCTATTTACTTTCAAGTTTTAGCAATGTGGTTCAAAGTCGAATTTTATAGCTCTGCAAATGAATCAGAATCATCAAAATTGAATAGAAAATTGTTTGAGATAGATTACAACACAATAGTGCAAAGGTGGAAATTGATATATAAAGTTGTCTATTCATAAATAGCATGATATAACTACTTAGAAAGATTTAATGGGTTCTACAAATTCTGAATGAAATGCGGAGCAAAAATCAATCTTTCGATTTGAAAAACAGCAGATAATCCATGAATGAAAGCGAATAGAACCAATAAATAAAATCCCAAAACAACTTTCTGAGAATGATCACTAGAATAGCTATTAAATTTGATCGCAGTGTAAGAACGTTACACGACAATCGTTGAATGAAAGGGCTACGATCAATATCCATAGCCAGACATAGACATACATATATAGACAGATAGATACTTAGATACATTGTTAACTGTAGACTCTTGGCTATCGCATTCGATGTACAGCAAATAGCTATTAAAGCTTATCGACGAAAGCCACAGCAAAGCCCCAATAACTTCAATTCCCCAAGAACCCAACACTAACTGTAACTGGAGCTCCCAACTTGCAACATGCAACTCCTTCTGCATGGCTTGTTTTGTTGTTGTTGTTGCTGTTGTTCTTGTTGATAGAGGCCTCAACTGGGATTAGGAAGTGTGGCCATTTGAACTATGCCGCCAATGGAAACGATAGCAAACGTTCTATGATGATGATATACGCAATGCCAACTTATCCATCATAATGGTCATCGATATATACGTATATACATATATTTACGTATAGCTCTTTACTTGCCACAAGCTGTAGCTGCAAAGTTGAATTCCATTACAGTTACAAAATCATTGTCACACTTAATTGGAGCAGTTGCTCCAAAAAATAAAAAACTGCCTCCATGCTTTCTAAATAAATTATTTGTACACCCTACCCACGTCAAACTATACACCACCCCACCCCCCACCCCCACACTCTCTGTTCCCCGCTCCCCGTCCACTGCGCCACATAAAAAGTTGCCAGTGACAAAGTCATAAAAAATTGTCACACCTTTTTCTCCAGTACACGCAGCATTTTATTTAATTACGAATAAAATGTATTTGTACTTTTAAGTCTTTGCCTGCCACAAAATGTGTGTGTGTGTGTGTGTGTGTCTATCTATTCAACAGAAAATACATACATATATATATATATATATATATATATGTATATATATGTGGATATTAGCACGCTTTATCTAAAAGTCTAACATTAATACCCAAAGCTCAGGTTTTTTGTTGTTGTTGTTTTTTTGATACCCTTATACAAGGTTGTTGATTTTGGCCATGAAGCAGAAATGGCATAGAAATTTAAGATAAACTTTTTGCTGCAAGAGTACTTAGAATTCGGCTTACTAAAGTCAACATTTTCTTTTCTCTGTATTGTTTGCAAAAATGACTTTAATTTTTATTTATACATTTTTTTTGACGGGAGGGGCTTACGACGCCTGAATTATGAGCTGTGTGGCTTATCAAAGGAGGAAAACAAAAGAGGAAAAAATAGCAACTCTTGTTAAGATCCATCTATCTAAGGCTGTTTGTTCAGACAGGAAGAAAAAGATGGAGATATAGATATATATGTATATATATAGAGAGAGAGAGAGAGAGACAGAGAGACGCTTTTGGTCCACATTAAGTGTGCGTATTTAGTCAGTGTGTGCAGATAATAAAACACTCAGAGTATGGGTTAGTAACTTTATAGTTTTATATATGGTATACACAATTTATTGGATTATGGTTATGGCCGTGAAGGTCAGAGATACAACCGAGCAGCAACCAACGAGCACCACCAACTACCAACCACCAACCACCGAGCACCACCAGCCCCAGGCCCAGCAACGTTGTGCTCCACTTTGGACTGCTCTAAATAGTGCTAGACTCTTTTTTATTTTTTTTATTATTGTTTACACTGCGCGCATAGCAGGTGTGAGAAATTTGTGCCAACAGATAAACTTGTGCATATGCCCAGATTAAATCGAGCAACAGATTTTACACATTCAGATTTTGTGCATAGAATATTTGTGTGCCACAAAAAAAAGTAACACGAATTATGTAAGACAATTTTATAAGTGTTTTACAGTCTTCGAAAATTGTTTAATAACAGCTTATTTAAATCAGAAAATGCGTGAAAAGCATTTAGTAATTATTATTAATATTTAAATCAGACTATAGATAATATAACTTTAAATAATTTTCAACTCTTGCAGAAAGTATTTTATGAGTTGGCAATATTTTTGTGTGCCCCACATAACAGTTACAATTTGTATATTATATATATTTTTTAGTACATGCTCAACAGCGCAACAATTTATTTATTTTTAATTAAACTTTGAGTTAAGTTTGGATAGATGCTTGGAAAAATAACAAACAATTATTTAGGAGTGCTAAAATAGTCTTACTAAATTCTCGTCTCTTTACAAGATTTGACATTTTTTTATTAATATTGTAAAGTTGATTTATTTTTATGGGGAATATGCACAAGTTATTTACTCAGATAGAATTATTTATTTAATGTAGACTAATAATAATATTTTTAGTTTGGTTGTTGTTTTTGTTATTGTTGTTGTCACCACCTAATCAAATAATATTTCAACTATTTTCATATTATACAAACAATAAAACACGTCATTTCCAACAACAACAATAATAACAAGCAGAAAATGTGCACTTTAATAAATAAATATTATTACGTTTTGTTCAATTTACACAATTAAATCCAACTTGATGACTTTTGTGACTGTTTCTTCGTTTTGTGACTTTTAATTGTGACAAATATTTGTGCACTTCCTTCCACTTCAAATCCATGCAGGTTGCCAAGTCTAAGGCTGTTTAAACAGTTTTCGGTTATTATCAGCATTAGTTGTCGGTTGGTCGGTTGGTCGGTCGGCATTATGGCACTTATCAGTTAGCCAAGTCAAGTAAGTTAGCCAAGTTAGCCACGCCAAGTTGGCCAAGTACAAATAACACGCGCAAACCAAAAAGCCCAAAATGACTCCACTAAAATTGCAAACAGGCCTAAAGATGCGAGATTTATAGTTAGCCCACAGACCGCAGAACTGTAGATAGATATGTCTAAGTAGATTACAAATCGTGTAGACTTAGCTGCGAATGAGGCTTTAACTGTGTTTTTTTTTATATGACGATTGCCACATTTGACTAGGCAAACACAAAATGCTCTTGCTGAAGATGAAGATGATGAAGCGAATGCTATAAATTCATGTCTAAACAAAAGTGTAAAAAATAAATACGACTGCGCGAGAGCGACAAAAAGATAAGGAGCCAGCGAATGGGTTCTATTTCTTTATGTTGAGCCTTTACTTTTGGGCAATTCACTTTTTTGTCAGGCAACTTCTTTTTATTTTGAATCAATGGCAAAACTTGTCTTTTACGTTATTTGCCACAATTTAAATTCGTTTCAAAAATCGTATTTTTTTTTGCTTAGTAACAAGTTTTTTTTTTTTTTAATAAATATTATATTAATAATATTTGTCACATTTTAAATTAGTTTAAAAAATCAACTCGTATATCATTTGAAAGTGTAGCGCATTTTAAGGTCTTTAACACCTACACCTATGTCTATCTCTCTCTCTCTTTCTCTCGCCCTCTCTCTCTCTGTCTGTGTGTGCCTCCCCCCTTTTATCTGGTTGAACTTATCATCTGTGAAAATATTTGTATGTTTGTTCGCTTGTTTGCTCGATTTTAATTGTGGTTTACGTAGTACTACATAGAAAATAAAATGGACAAAAAAAAATTAGAGCAAAATCCCAATGTAGAAAAAAAAAAAAATAATGTTTACATTTGAGTTGTTGGGTTAGTCGAGAGTTTCTCCTGCAATGTGTGTGTGTGCGAGTGTGTGTGTGTGTGTTTATCACGTAGGCAACTATATAGCATGACATGATCCCGTGGCCTTTTTCATGCCTCGTCTTTGGCTGTTTGTCATTTTTATTTGAATTTTGATTGACTAATTGCGCAGCAAACCAAGCAAACGCCAAGCGCCACATTTTGGCCAGGTCTCCAAAGTTGATTCCACCCCTCCACTCCTCTCTAGTCCGTTAGGTGTCTTTGGCGGCGCCCCAAAGGCCATAAGTTGTGTTGGCCCGCGAGTCGAGTTGAAAATTTTGATGTTTACCGCATTGGCTGACAACAACTTTTGATCGTTTACGTTCGTTTTATGGCCTATCTTAATTCAAATATTGTCGGCTTGTTCCACGACGACGCTGAAGATGATGGGCAGCTGGAAGGATGACTTGTTTGCCCAACTGACTGACTGACTGACTCAACAGACTGAACAGATCGTACAGAACACAGACTGTCACTCACTCACGTGGAGCAGGCTGGTGACGACAGAGCTGCCCACGATCTTTTTGCGGGAGTTGAGAGGAATAACTACAGAAAATAATTAAATATTTATTTACAGAGAAGAATGTCCAATATGCCAGAAGGTATCCATTAAAAATTGCAAAATGTATAAGAAATTAAGTTGGTTTTTCTATGATTTTCTTGAAAATTAAATTTATTTCGAATGCATTTATTTGTTCTCCAATTTTGTTTCTATATAAATCTAGTTTAAAATCTTTTATTAAGCTCATACCCTGAAGCCATTTAAAAAGGAAAAAAGATATTATTAAAATTGTTTTATGTATGATTATTTTTTAAATTAGTTATTTTGTCCGTGAATTATGTTTACAAATTACCCTGTACCCTGAGAAAAAGGGGTATCATTAAGTTGTTCTATTTCTCTGTTCGATTTCAGTAGTGTTTTTTCCCTGCTTTCTTTTTTTCTTGATAGATTTCATCTGAATGAATTCTAAATATTTTTTTTAAGCATGTTATAAAACGTATAACAGATATTTTCTGAGCATGGACTTGTCAAAGTTTTAATCAACTTTTAATGAATGAATTATCTAAGTTATTGTTATGTTATTATAGATATTAATATCTGTGAAATGGCCAAACTAATGAAAGTTGTTTCTGCTTTTCAGGCAAAACGCGCACCAAGGACAAATATCGTGTGGTCTACACAGATTTCCAGCGGCTGGAACTGGAGAAGGAGTATTGCACATCGCGTTACATAACCATACGGCGTAAAAGTGAACTGGCGCAATCGTTGTCGCTGTCGGAGCGCCAAGTGAAGATCTGGTTCCAGAATCGACGGGCCAAGGAGCGCAAACAGAACAAAAAGGGCAGCGATCCGAATGTGATGGGAGGCGGCGGCATTCATCATCAGACTGATTACAGTCAGTTGCTCGATGCGAAGACGAAGTTGGAGCCCGGATTGCATTTGCAGCATACGTTGCACTCAATGAATCCGATGGCTGCCATGAATCTGCCCGCCATGCGCCTGCATCCGCATCTCACGGCGCACAGTCATCCGCTGGTTGCGGCAGCGGCACATTCCCATCAGTTGCAACAGCAACAAATGTCAGCGGCAGTTGGAGTTGGCACGCTCCCAATGTGACATGGTGATTGCCAAGGAGTTGCAATCGGAGTTGAACCGAATGTGTATCCAAATCACAATCACAATCACAACAATCCCAACAACAGCAGCAGCAACAACAGCAGCAGCAGCAGCAGCAACAACTACATGTTGCAACAACAGCAGCAGCAGCAGCAACAATTGGCGAGCGGCGTTAGCTTTGCAGCGTGTTCTAGTGATCTAGCGGTGGATTTAGCTTAAGTCTCACATTTACTATATATACTATATATATATATATGTGTACATCTGTATTTTTTCTTTTGTTGAGGGTTGGCTTTTAACAGTCAGACTGTTTTTTCTGTTTCTTTTTTTTGGGGCAGCGGCGCCTTCTTGAATATTGCACGTTGTTAATTTTTGTGATTGTATATTCCCGGCTGCCCCCTCCCTTCCCCCTGCCACCAACAACATACAGCCTGCCCCCTAAATATATGTTGTATTAAATGTCACAGCGCCTTATTTGTATTCAATTTGTTTTTTTGGTTTTAGTTAATGTTTATCAAATGTTAATTAAGAGCTGTTAGTTAACATTAATTAAGAGATGTTAGTTAACTTTAATTAAGAGCTGTTAGTTAAGAGCCTAAACGAAAAAAACACAAAACAAATTCAATTCACATTTACGCATAATATTATACTTGTATTTGTATAGCCGTCCCGCTCTGGCATTTATCTTTGAGAAAGCACAAAAATTTCATAATTATTTAGTTAATATGTAAGAAAATCAAAAAAATAAAAGAGTTTGGTGCAATTTGATTACACACAAATAACCACACACATGTAAATATCTAACACAACAACAACAACACAACAACAAAAGCAACAACAACTTTAACGTTTTTTACTTAAATGCTGTAATAACAATTAGTTAGTTAATAGTAATATTTTTAGGATAAATTCAATTTAATGTTAATAAACGAAAGCAACAACAAATCCAACAAACACACAAATACATATGCACATTTAACACACACTTCGTGCACAACACACAAATTATATTATAAAGCGTTAACATAAGTCAAGTATACAAAAAAAAAACAAAAACACAGTTGTTGCCTACATATCAAACGTACATATTATTAAAGCACACGTGCATGTAATTTAATGTTTATTTAAATTATCGCAGCAATTAATTTATGTAAAAATCCATGTGCTATTTGAATAAAACAAAATAAAACACTAAAAAAAATACAAATTATGATATGACATTTCTTGGGTTAATTTGGTTCAAAACAGCAAAACAAACAAAGCAGCAGCTGTTATGCTCCACCTACGAGCAAGAAGAAGCAGTGCTGTCAATTTTATTTATATTTGCCTACGCCTTCTCACGTCAATCGCCATTGACGCTCTCTCAGTCACTATTGTTTGCTCTGTTGCACTTACAGCTAAGTGCTGTCTCGGGTTGATTGTAAAGTGCGAGGGTTTTTTTCTTTAGCTGAGCATAAGCTCAGTATTTTTCTGATTTGATGTTATGTAAGCTGCCAAAATAATTATTAATAATTAAGTGTTTGGAATTTTAACTCTTCGCTCAAAGGTAAGTATTGAATTGATCTTCAGCCAGCAGACGAAATGCAAGTTTCCTTTCTTCTCCACTTCGATTTGTTTGCATGCTCTCTTTACTTTCGATGGTAGTCGCCGAAAGCTCCTTATAATTCCGCATAGACCTAAAAACGAATTAAGCTTACACCTAACTGTACCTCTAGAAAGATCAAATTGAGCGAAAGCCAAAGATCAGCTGATCAAAAGTAATTTTGCTTTTAATCCAATTTAATTGCATTATCCGCATACGATGTAAACTTTTTTATCCATGACACAACATCTCTTTCGCTTCGATTGATTTACGATGCACACTTTCCGATTTATTGATGGCTGCCAATTAATACATAGTAGTAGTCATATTCAAGAAACGAGTCGACTCGACTCAATCGCCAAAGAGTCAAGTATGTATGCAAGTGGTGGAGTCAAAGGGCGAGAAGAGGGGCAGAAATGTAAAAGTCAAATACATAAAAGTATAACGAAAGAATTAAAAATTTTTCACAGCAATAAATGCATAAAAGTCAAATACATTCACATATGTCGATATGGTGTAAAATTTATAATCGTTGGATCGTTGAATGCTGTCAGGCTATTGTCATCACTAATAGAGACATACCGAAAGACGAAACAGACTCGCAAACTTCAAATTTCGAACGTACGTTACTTTTCGGCCAGCCATAAACTTTTATGAGCCTGAAAAGACGTCAATGGCGCAGCTGTAAGCAGAAGTTACGATGATTGGCAGTGTCTGTGTTATCCTATCTCTCTCTCGGGGTTAGCAGGGGGGATTCTGGCAATCCAATGGGTGCCAATTAAGCAAGCCGCCATCATGCCATAAAACTTTTCTCCGTTTGCGTGAGTGATCTTAAAAAGATCATTCGTACAGTTTATGGCGGCGGCTGCCAACTGCATTTCTTATTCTCCTCTATTCTCTATTCTCGCTATTCAGTAGAAGAGCGATCATAAATCACTTTGGGATGCATTCCATTACATTCCCTCTCTCTCTTTTATTCATTTTTGAGAATGTCACAAAATGGCGCACAAATTTCAAGCTGCAACATAAGCTGTGAATTCTCAATAATTCCAACCAAAAAAAAAAAATGTGCACAATGTGTAATGCAGTAGCTAAAACCCGAAAAAAAGAAGTGAATTGTCGGCAAAAGTCAAACATGATATTTATTTCGAATGTATTCGTTACAGCCGGCTGAAGACCTAAAGAGTTAAAACCGAAACCCGAAAGTGAATTCCAATTTAGCTTCGAAATCGGCATAAAACAAATGCAAACAAACGCCTGCAATCTTCTGCGCTGCATCTTCTTCTTCTTCTTTTTCGTCCCTCGTTTGCCCGAATACCGTTCACTTTTTTTCGTTCGTTCTCTTTTTGGTTTTTATTTTTTTAGCATGTAGGTGTGAAAATATAGCGCACACTTCCTTTATCGGGGCAAACGGGCTTGTTTGGTTTCTGCGTTCTTTTGCTCTTTCGTTACTCATCTTCTCATGTCTCTTTTGCAAGTCAAAATATTTTCATTTTTGCGTCAAAGGAATTGGGAATCGACAACAACAACACCCGCTGATCTGAGAGCGAACCGTTTTTACCAACTATCTATAAATTCGATTCGATACGATTTTCTGCTACACGCTTTTCAAATCTAGACAGGTTGTAAATTTTCCATAGTCGGCACAATTTCCGATTTGCTTAATCTGCTTTGTAATAAATCAGACGCTAGAGAGCCGCAGTTGGACATACTTGTTTTCCTCCAATTGGCCGTACTTCTCAAAAACTACATATTTGTATACAAATAATTTTTTATAGGAATGTTTCTTGAGATGAACTAAATTTAAATATGTATAGAAATATGTATTTAGTTGGTCAACATCTTTTTTATAGGAAAGGTTTGCAATATGTAAAAATATTTTGTAGAAATTTTCCTTGCTAATTTCTATCAAATCTATTTAAAGTGTATAACTCATAAAAATTGATCATCAGATCAAAAGTCGCACACCATTCGCCTTTGTTTATCTGTAAATTCCTAATTATTCCTAATTAAAAAACAAAAAAAAAAACAATCAGCACCCACACCACATTCACATGACACTAATATTTTGTTCAAGCGTGAAAACGAAAAAAAATAAAAAGAAATATTTGCTTGAGTTTTGAAATTGAAATGCAAATTATTTAGAGTCAATTTGTGGAGAGAGATCGCTCTTGGATGCAGCTTAAAAGTTTAAACAAAAGAAATGCTGTTCATATACCTAGGTCCAACCAGGTCTTATCTCAAAAATGATCGAGATAATTAATTTATGCCTAGATACATATTTGCTTCTTCACGCGCTTCTTGCAAAGTTTTATCCGGTTATTTTTTTGTGTTTTTTTTCTTCTTTTTTTTAGGTTGTTTGCTTGTTTCAAGTTCAGATCAGAGGTGCGCAGACAATATGCGGGCTTTTATGCGGGAGTTTGATTAACACAATTCGAATTCAGTGTGTGTGAGTTTTTTTTTTTGTTTTTAAATTAAGCAACAAGTTTTATTAGTAAGCATGCACTAATTAAACTCTCGCTGTCTGTCCTTTGTTTTTTCTATCAGTTTGTCACAGAAAATTGAAACTGAATATTTGGTACTCTGTGGAGCAGCGTGGATCATAAAAAAGCCGCTAAAAGGTGTGGGCGATTTCACGAAAAAAAAGTTCCAAAATGAATAAACAACAAATTTGAGTTGATTTTTTTCAGCGTTTTGATTTGTTTATTGAATTGATTAGAGGGCGTCGAGTGCACGAGATGCAAACATTTGATCGAGGGTGAAATTAATCAAAGCACTCTATGAGCCAATTTTTGTATTTGTTTTGTCTTATAACCAAAATCTGTATTTTAAGTTTGACAGTTGCTTAGAGTCAGTTAAATTTTGTTTTTTAAATTCCAAATATTACGCTCGTAGACAAAAGCTGCTTGCTGTAGATTGTAAATTTATCGTTATCGCTGCGCGGTGCTGCCACACTGTGCTGCCAAAACGAGCTAAATAATCACGCGCAGCTCACTTCAAGTCAAACAGAAATTTTGTTTTGTCATTGCAAGTTAATTTCTTGAATTCACGAATAAAATGGTAAGTAATTGGTCTAAATATCGTAGCAATTCATGCTAAATTAACCGCTTGTTTTATAGCATCAGCAATCGCTTAAGGTACGCCCAACAGATGTGCATGTTCTCAACGCATCCGGCCGGGCTGCTTTGCCCACGGAACAAAATTGTTTGAGTCAGTTGGCGCACGTTCATCGTTTGCGGGACTCTGAGCTTAATTACAACGATCACAGATACAACATCGACATGCAAATGCTGAGGAATCGCGAAGGACTCGGAGCACCCCTTAAAATGGGCATGGATCGCTTTGCGGCACGTCAAATCGGACGACTACCCTTTCTGCAGTCCAGGTGAGCAGCCAAATAAATAAATATATGAGTATATTTATGTCTACGTATATATATATATTACTAACTATTTGTTTCTTTTGCAGCAACATAATGGACGATGTTTTGACTGGCCGCTGTGATGAAATCTCGTTTGAGGACTTTCTCAATCTGCCAGAATACAATGAGAATTTGCGTCAACCCCATGCCGTTGTGGAAAAGTCAATGGGCATTCAGATTTAAAGGAACATATTAAATAACATTACCAACATCTAGCGATTTAGCTGCTAATAAAACACAACTGGAAACAACATCTAATAAAAGTGCTTTATATTAAGAGTTTGGAGTTTTGCCAATTTTGACGAGGCAGTCAAATTGTCCTATGCGCATTCGACTTTAATTAAATTTGTAAATGTGTATGGGTTCCTAGATAAACCCCTAATCCTTGAATGCTTCGTTGGAGTTGGTCCTTGCGTTCCCAACGCTCCAAAAATGAGAAAAATTGAAAAGTCCGGCGTAACTTGGCCACTTCAAGAACCAGATGTCCTTCGGACCACAGACAGTCGTTCGCCTATAGACTCAAAAGCCAAAATAAAGAGGAAACGATAAAAGGACTCTTCTTAAAACAAATTTGTTCATACCTCGGTCATATACCGGCAGATACTGGCAACATCTATGTCAAACATTTGATTTAAACTTGGAGCTATCAACTGGCCAAAGAACATCCAAATCGTTTTGGTAGTTTCCGCGATAACTAGGATTTTCGGATTTCGACTCATTTTTCTCACTGTTATGAAAGTATGCAACATTTTTAGTTGAACGAAATTTGGACAATACAGCAACCAAATATGTGTCATTGGTTTGTGTACATGCTAAGTTAAGCAGCAGCCTGCAAAAAAAAAACCGACAAAAATATAAAATATTTTTGGTTCACATAGTTTTTGTTTATTTGTAACTTGATTTGTGTGTAGTTGTACAAAGTTGTATAATTGCTAATTATCGCACAAACTTATTACAATTTACTCAGAAAACAAAACGTATTTGAATTAAATACTAACGAAATATTGGCAGAGCATGATTCGTAAATTAGAATTGGTTGTACTCGAAGAGATTCATTAAATTAAACATAGATATATATATGTATATATAAATGTATATGATATGCATACAAAAAGTTCGGTGTATGGAGAATACAGCTAGAGAGAGAGAGAGAACATTGTCTGCCCCAAGAAATGCAATTAAAAAATAAACGTAATTAAAATATATGTCATACAAATAGAACAGCTTGAGAAAGGACGAATTCGTTTCATACATAATATAACATTAATCTTAAAATTAAGGAAATCAATTTAAACAAAATAATATGGACGATAGGCATCTTTAAAAAATTATACAACATTGCATATAGATAGATAGATTTTAGATAAAGTAGATATTTCGTTTGCGATTGAATACAATACGTATCTAAAGATAGAAGAATTCGTTTGCTGCTATTTTTTGCACAGCATTTTCTAGTAAATCCAGTTTACCGGCACCCATTGCTCCTCGTGACTCATCTGGTCCAAGGTCTCCACAACTTGACGGAACGTCTCGTCAAAGTCCTCGTTGATAATGATCATATCAAAGTATTTCTCATATTTGCGCTGCACAAAACTGCTCTCCTCCACCGTCGAAATGAGATCGTCATCCTGTTCGTAGCGATAATAATAATAATATTGTGATGTGTTAAGCATGTTTTGTGTATTCAAGCAGAGATCGATTAACGATACTAAGGTGGCCTAATGCATGCAGGATATGATTGAGCGTAAGTCAATATTAGAAGTCTCGACTTTTGAATCTCTTTACCTCATACAGCGATGCCAGGGACTCGAGTGTGCGTGCACGCCGGGAGCTGAAGCGTATGGAACTTTGACGATCGAACTGTAAGCAAGGATTTAAGGAATAAGTTCTAATCTACAACTAGCTAATACATATATATATATATATGTATATATATTTTTCAGTACCGATAGATTTCTATTGGAGCCGGTTGCACGACGATCGGCATAGATGGTCTTCAGCTGCTCCATGCCGGGTGCAGCGACGAATATGACAAATGGCATCAGTTCCTGGCTATTGTGCAGTATCTTCAATGCATTCGGCGCACAATCCAAAATGCACATGCGTCCACTGTTGATCACATCCTTGATCGATTGCAAGTGGGTGCCATAGAGATTGCCATTGTGTTCGCCATATTCGAGGAACTCGTTCTGCTTAATGGCCTCGTCCATTTCCTCGCGATCCATGAACCAATAGCTAACGCCATTCTCCTCCAAGGCGCGCTTCGGGCGACTGGTGTCTGTTTGAAAAATATTTATATATAAAGATCGATTGCAGGTTTTTTTTAACATACGTGGAATCACTGCTCCAAATTTGTCCACATCGCTGTTGATCAGTCGGTTCTTGAGCGTGCGTCTGCCCACACCGGAGACGCCAATCAGCACCAGAGTTTTCCTGCGAAATGGTGGCATGCGTGTTACTTCCTCATAGAGCAGCAACTCCGCCTTGTCGAACTCACAGTTCGCCACCGACCGATACATCGTCTTCCTTTTCCTCTTCGATATCTACAATAATAATTTTATCAATCTAAAATCATATTATCTTTAAATATTAAAGACAACGTACCCTCGTGCCACAGATGCCAATCTTGTGCACATAATCCGCCTCGGGCGCCACAAATGCCTTGCGCCGCTCCTCCAGCTCTTGCGACGGAATTAGTCCTATTTTATCCGACTCGGCGGTGATATTCTTTGCCTGCCACCAGTTTGGATCTTTTACATTAATTATCTGTAAGTTTAAAAGGGAAATTAGTAAATCATTTTTCTCATATATAATTTAAAATTGAAACACACCTGCAAAATATCGCCGGATTTGAAGGGCAATCCAATATCCCTGCAGGGCAGCAGCGAATCCTCCGATGGAGTATATGAGAACAATGCGCGCATATAACACTAAAGAAATAATTATTTATTTATTCATATATGTATATATGGAGGCAAATCTGATTTATTAAGATTTACTTACTTTATTGCAGTCTCTTTACTGAACAAAACTATTTAATTTGATATATATGGAAATTTTTTTAGATACGAATGTTAATTTTATCATTTTAAGTGAGATCTCTCGATGAAGTAGTTTTCAATCTTCACATGCGCTTAACTTAATAATTTGTATTTAAGATTGAGAGAGAATGACTTTATATACTTTTTCATGTAACGATAAATCAATTATAAAATGTAAGCAATAAAAAATTAACAGTTAGACAAAAAACAATTTGTTTTGTTTCTATAGCTTGAACAAATTCATGCAAAAAAGTAGCAAATTCTTTAAGTCTGTTATTCATTTTGCTTTAAGCACATTGAAAGCACTAACACATAAATAACTTACCGTTAGTTTCTTGCCCGATTCAAGATTTGTGATGCCATTCTGTTTTACCTGACCCCCACCAGCACTGACCGTATAGCGACCACTTTTGATCTCCTCATCGACATTGGCGCCGATCTTCAACGTTAGATTCTCCTTGGCCCGCGACACCTCCACCTGCAGGTCATCGGGCGTGCGCACTGCCGTGCCATTCACCTCGAGAATCACATCGCCCACATGCAACATGGCCTGTTTATCGATGACGCCCCCGGCCAAGATGCGTGCCACAATCAGCTGTTTGAACTCATCGAGTTCGACGGTGAGGCCCAGCGGCTGCTTGGGATCTCGACGTAGTCCGACCATTTTGATCGTTTCCACGGGCATCTTGCTAGTCAGTATGTCTTCCGTATAGAGATAGCCGCCCGATTGGCGTTGCGATATCGCCTCGAGTTTCGTTAGAGATCCACCGGCACTTTTCAAGCGTTGCTCGTACAAATATCCTATTTCATCGTGCGCACGCAACAGACCCTAGTTTTGAGTATATTAAGGAAAATTAAGGAAAGTACAGATTAAAGTATGTCGAATAAAAATCTAAATTCAAGATTGAAACGAAATTTTGAAATTAGTATTTTGTAAATTTGCTACTCTTCATTTATTTTACGACCTGTGCATAAAAATCTAAAGTGACGAATTTTAAGCTCAATTTAATATCCAACTCAAAGATATTTAAATACAATAAGATTTTAGCATTTGTTTTTTTTTTATTGTTTACGTGAACAAAATATATATGCTTTACATCACATTGTTTGTTGTTTGTCTCAATGAGCACATTAACAGCTATCTTTTATTACTGTTAGAATCGTTAAACTTGAGCTTAGACTTACACGAAAGTGAGGTTGGGCCAAGAGCTTGGCTAGCTCGCGAGATTCCAGTCGACGGGAGGGCGAAAATTTGCGTATGATATCGTCACAGATCGGCTTGTTGTTCAAATGCGCTGGCAGAAAGGAGGGCACGGGCTGCGGCTCCGTTGAATTCAGCTGTGTGTGGTGAGAAGCACATGCAAATAACAAGACAGAAACACAGAGAGTGGGTGAGTGAGAAGGGTGTGAGACATGTACACATAATTAAATTAAAAAGCTCGCATTAAAGTCGGGAGTGGGGCGTTTGATAAAGCTCATCAACAACAACAACATATTTCATCTCGTTGCCCTGGCCTAGGTCAAGTCATCTTCGCTTCTGCTTAATTGACGTTCGCATCCGTTAATTGATAGCTTACGCTTCTTTTTTTGCATCTTTTCTCTCTCTCGCTCTCTTTTCCCCCTCATTTAACCCCCGTGAACTTTGGGTTATTTCACTTTAACTCGACGACATACTTTGAGTCTTAGGTCAAAAATTGGGTCGAATGTTCAAACTCAAATTTGGGTCACGCCTTGCTCAAAAAGTGAATTTTCTTTCAATTTTGATTTTTTTTCTTTTTGATTTTACTGTAATTAAATTAATTCCGCGGCGTGTTTTCTTCGCTTGCAGAATTTATTACTTTCGACTACTCAACTGATTCCCTTGTCACCGCCCATCCTTATTTGCAATTCCCGCACGTTAGTATCTATTATTATTATTACTGTGTCTGTCTCTTGCCACAATTTCCGCCCACAATACAACAATTCAGTCAGTCAGTCACTCATGCTATATTTATATGCTACAGTGAGTAATTCTTTCAATTTCGCTCGACGTGGATGACAAATGCACACGAAAGCAAGAAAATTGCATTGGTCCAAAGCAAAAAAAGAAAAAGAAAATAAAAGGAGAAAATTTGAGTGGGTGGCTCAAAGTGTGTAAAATGCATTTATTTGTATTCTATTTGTATCCCTTGAAGATATTATTTGCAGTTATTATGAAATGAGTGAGAATTATTTTTCTTTTTATCAAAAAATTTAATTAAACGTAACACAATATTTCTTTTAAATTATATTTATATTACTGGATTCTAATTATCGACTGATCATTGTATTTTATATCGATTTGTTATTTATTTCATTTGTTAATATTTAAAATTAACTCCTTAATAAGCTCTTTGGGCGCATAGAAACCACAAAAGCGACTTAAACATTTTTTTTGCAGACAAAAGATTGGCGCCGTCTCCAGGCAATAGTTATTTCTGCATTTGTTTATTTACACATTGTCTGGCGAATATCGCATTACAGTTCTTCTTCCGCATGAAAAGCAGAACAAGTAGAAGAAGTAGAAGCCCCACACTGAGCTTCCTAGCCCTAACACACACAAACACACACAAATGACAACTGTTATTGACACTGAGCTTGGCTGTTGTTGTTGTTGCTGTTGTTGCAAAAGGGCTTTCACCTTACAGTTTTGTTGTCATGGCAAAAAAAAAAATACACATCAACAGGTAAATGGGTAATTATCCAATTGTTTATTGTTTATTGTACACAGTTTACGGTGAACAATGCAATTTATTATATTTTATTATATTTTTCCCCAACAACGTACTACATGTGAACTGACGTATCTTTAAAGAATTTAACCTTAAAATTGTATTGTGTATTTAGTTAAGCGTTTTAAGCTTTAATTGAAAGGTAAATATTTAAATTTAATTTGGATTTAGTGAAAAGTAAATATTTGTAAATTTTCACAGATATTTTTTCACTTTTTTTTTGAGCCACTCCCAAAACGCGCGAGCGAGCCAAGAAGAAGCAAAGTAAGAAGAAGAGCGAAAGGTGTAAAAGTATCAGTGTGTGAGTAAGCCGGAGAGTAAGCTTCTATCTGTCTGTATATATATATATATATGTATATCTTTGTTTGTGTGTGTATGTGTGAGCATGCATTTTGGAAATGCCAAAACACACAGTTAAGACGATGTTAGTTACACAATAAATAAATGGAGAGTCGCGACTACGTCATCAACCAACTGAGACATGTTCGAGTGCCAGTTAGCCAGGCTAAAATTGTGGGCTTTTACGTTCGGTTTGTTGACTAAGTAACCAAGGCAGCAAAACACTTGCTCTATTTACACACACACACACAATGCATATTTACTTGGCTTTAACTATACAAATTAAACGTTTAAATTATGCACTAAAAACACAAGTGTGAGAGCGAGAGAGAGAGCGCATATTCAAAACTAACTGTTGAATATTTGTAGTCCCCGTTTAAGCCATGCTCAAATGAGCAAAGCGTACGCACAGACACACACAAGCACGCACATACACACATACACATTCGCCGCAAATCGCGCGTAACAATCAACTGAACCTCACCTTAGCACAGCTCGCAAGTAACTGACTCACAGCGAAACAAGCAGTTTACCAAGCACAGTTGGGTGTGAGGTGTGCTAGTGCGAGAGAGAGCTCGCGCTCTAGGGCTAGAGAGCAAGCTTGTCTCTTAGCAGTGTGTGCATTAGTGTTAGTGCGTGTGAACACTTGTTATGTTGTTTCAACGTTACAACTGTACGCTGCGCTGTACTGGCTACTGTTAGCTAACAGCGACTCATAGCGTAGAGCATTAAAGCCGCTCTCTGGAGAGCTTTTATGCTACGCAGCAGCTGCATTAGTAGGCCAACTACTTCTCTGTCTCAGTGCATTTGTTGATTTTGTTTTTGTGGCCAGAGCATGTAACATAAAGTTAACATAAAGTTTTCATAATTAACACAAGCATGCAACACACATTTACTTTTGAAAAGCCATTTTCAAACCGGTTTCCACTCTTTTTATTTCATCTTAGGGCGTTGTTATTATTGGTGCTTTCGATTCGAGTCGCTTTAATAGCCATGTGGAATTTTAAAAGACATTTCTTTCCAACGGTTTTTCCTTTCTCGATCTTATTTTTCTTATCAGCGCAATCTCGTGACTTGTGTTTTTAATTACTTTCACTGCCTTTCCAACCAACGGGTCAGTGTAATAATCTCGTTGTACAGCTCAACAATCCTAATGCTAATTCTAATTATCTGCGACACGCGACGTCGCTTTTAATTATTTTCTGTGCTTTGCATGCCTTTTTTGTCGCGTGTTTAGCTTCTTTCTCTAAAAACAAACAAATAATAGTTTCTATACATTATTGTTTGCATGAAGGCATTTTGGTTAGTCGAAAAAATCAATAAACCTGTCAAATTATTGCGAAACTTAAACATATGCAAATTGCGAATGTTTTTGCATGTATAACTGTACTTTAATATTCATTATTAACATCATGTACATAAAATTAGCACAAATAGTCGCTGCACAAATAAAGGTCAAGTTTAAGTGAGAAGAAATTGTGTTAATTGGTATGCCATAATAAACGATTATCATAAAAGCTCGTCTCGTAACGAGCACTCAAGTACCATTCAGTAATGAAATGGAACAAAATACGGCGTGAAGACAGCCCTGCCCACATTGTCTGAGTGCTCCGATTTACCCACATGAAAGCTCTGTGAAATTGCACCCCAGACCCTTTTTTTATTTACTTTCATCTACTTCAAATGGTAGCAAAAATGTAATCACAAGTAAAGTACTCCTTTAAATGATGTAATAAAAAACCAAACTTTACATTTGTATCTAAATGCTTACATTCAACAAAAAAAGTGAGCGCAAGAAACAAATTGATTTTTTTTAATCTATTTAAAACAAAAGATTAAATCAAATTCAAAATAAAATTTAATTTGAAATAATTAAATTAAAACACCTTAGTACAAATTTATTCAAAATATAAAACTATAAATCATTATTTGACATGAAGAAATAATTTTCTTTACTGAGTATACATTTTCTTTGCTCTAAATGGCATTTAGTAAATTTCTCTAATCAAAGTGTTAACATTTTTGTTTTGAGTGTATGCACACAGCATGTTTAACCAGCAATAGAGTAAACAATGATTTTTCTTGTTTGTTCGATTATGTGAAAATGTACTCGATTTTCCCCATGTTTCCTCATTCTGACAGAGAGCAGATGGTTGTTGTTGCTTTCGTACAAATCTGGATCTGGGTCATGCACCCAATAAAATAATACATATGTGTGTGTTTTATTTTATGTACTTACCATAAGTTCCTTATGCGGCGTTGATGGATTGATGAGCAATAGACCCTTTAGAAAGATTTCATCCGTGTCCGAGAGGTCAGCGGAATTGCGAAAGGCAGCTAGAAAAGTGTGAAAAGAAAGAGAAAAACCAGCTTATAGATAAGTTGCGTATAAATTAAATGCATACAGAGCTGACTCAATAGATCAAATTCATAGCTATTTAAATTATTATTTTAGATATTAAATTTATTATTACCAACCGCAGTACCCAAAAATTTGACAACTGTAAACTCAAGCAGAAGCTTAAACTTTTTGTCTAATTTGAAAAGGTTGTAAGCTTAACGGTAATTTGACCGTTAGATTTACCGTTCGCTTACCGTTATCGCTGGTATCATCATCAGCCATTTTGTTAGTGCTAGCGAGCAGCTCAACTTGATCCTGACGCGCCCGACGCGAACGTGCACTCCAACGCACCATGGTGGTGCCCCAGCAACTATTAAATGCCTCGAAAGGATTGCTGCGAAAGGAAGCAAGACTGACGTCACGCCAGAAGGAAGCTCACACACACTCGCACACACTCACTTACGCACTTGCATAAGTAGCTGGCTGTGCTGCTAATTTTGGCAATGTCTCAACATATGCCCGAAACTAATATTAATAATCACTCTTTTGTTTGCTATATTGTTATTGTTGTTGTAGGCACACAGCGAAACAATAATTCCAACACGACTAAAACAACAACAACGATAACAATAAAAACAACAAGTTGTAGAGCCGCGCACAAGTAAGACACGCCAACAGCTAGCAGCAGAGAGCGTTTAACTAAAAAGTCTTTTGTTGCATGCTGCCAAAAAGCTTGGGAAGCTCTTGCAAGCAACTACATAAACAACAGAGCAAAAAACCAGTTTTTCACGCGCTCGATTACGATAACGGTGTGCCAGAAATCCGCTTCTCATTTTACTGGCGCTGGCAGCCCTACAGAATATTTTGCTCATCACTAAAAAGTAGAGAACGCACGGGGGCTTCAAGCAGTATCAGAACCTTCAGATACGGCATAACGGGATCTAAAGCAGAGAGAGCAGCAAAAAATTAAAATGTGCACTTAATGCACCGATTAAACACTTTTATTACGCGCACTTTGATTGTTCGCTATCTAGAGTATATATTTTTGTGACTGAAATCTACCTCATATTAATATATTGATATTTTTCTTTTGTAATATCAGTTTCAATTGATTGTGAAGTTGGTAAAGGTTATATGATTCAAATATAATGCACAAGCTAAATTTAGTCGTGTACCACAGGCTGTGCTGATAATTTTTAAAATATTTCAAAAGAATTCCCGAAAATCATTTTAAGCAACTTCGTTAAAAACATCGATTTTTCCGTGCGTGCTCGATAACGCTAGCCACTAAACATCGTGTAAACATGCTAGTCATTTAGCTGCGCTGATAATCTGGCAACGTAATCGAGCAACCCTAGAAATTGTAGCTCGTCACTAAAAATCGGTCGTCGGATGCTCAGCGAGTGAGTGAATTCTATAAGTATAATAAACTCGAACGAAAAAAGCAAGTGCAAATAATATAGCCGAATCCAAAAGAATAAATCGAAAACAAAAAAATGCCGGACGCTGTGCAGCAGAGCTTTGTGCGCTCCTTCATCGATTACTTGAAGAAGCAGGTGGATGTCATGTCGCCGGATCAAAGTGAAAGCATCGAGGTTGCCATCCAATGCCTGCAGGCCGCCTTCGACGTGGGCGACGAGGAGCCCGAACAGCAACAGTTAACGGCCACCGAGCAGAGCACAACAGCAGCCGTTCCTGGTGCCGGCACAACATCGGGCGGCGATGCAGCCATGCAGCCCGGCTCCAGCACCAGTTCCGGTGTCGTCAATACAAAGAACATTGACATGTTTGAGCTCTTCCAATCGCTGTATATTGAACGCAATCCGGAATCATTGGCCTTGGCAGAGTCCATCAAGAACGAGGGCAATCGCTTGATGAAGGATGGCAAATTTAATGAGGCATTGCTGCAATATAATCGCGCCATCACCTTCGATCCCAAGAATCCCATCTTCTACTGCAATCGTGCGGCGGCCCACATCCGTCTGGGTGACAATGATCGCGCCGTGACCGATTGCAAATCGGCGCTGCTCTATAATGTCAACTATAGCAAGGCTTATTGTCGCCTGGGCGTCGCCTATTCCAATCTGGGCAAATTCGCGGAGGCGGAACATGCCTATGCCAAGGCCATTGAACTGGAGCCGGACAACGCCGATTATCGCAACAATCTGGAGGTGGTGCGCAATGCACGCAATCAGCCGCCACAGTTGTCGCATCTGAGCGATGGCCTCAACGCGATGTTATCCAATCCCACGGTGCGCAACCTCTTCAATAGCGCTGAGATCGATCTGGAGCAATTGCAGTCGATGACACAGAATCCAATGGTCATGAATGCAATCGGGCAAATGTTTACGAATTTGGGTGGGGCTGGTGGTGTAGGCGGTGGTGCTGCTCCCGGAGGTGCACCTGGTGCGCACGGCGGTCATGTGCCCATGCCGAATGATATGCTGCAATTGTTCCAGAGCTTTGCCACACAGCTGGTCGGCGCCAATCAGCCTGGCACTGGCCAAAATCCGGGCGGACAACCAGGTGGACCACCCGGCTCCCAACAACAGCCGGGCAATCAGCCGCCGCCAAACATGTAGAGCTATGAATGGTTGCATCGTTGTCCACTCTAGTGTTAGCCACCAACCAACCATCATCGATGTGTAATGGAAATCGTTTGTTTTAAATGTTTCAAAATGACCCCTAAATACACATACATATATATTTTTATTAATGCTAAATAAATAAATAAATCAAAAACAAATTATTCCTTTTTGTTTTCAATCGAGAGGATTCGTAATTCTATTCTGATAAGTTTAAGAAACACAACTCCTTTTTTTGGGTTTCCAGCGGAACCCGTTTTCTAGTTTTTCATTTATTGAATTTTCAAATTTTATGTTCGCATATTTTGGTTTTAGTTGTTATTGTTCAATTTTCTTGGTTATGTTGTACAATTTGTTTGCAAATCTATGTAAACATAAAATAATTAATGATGCTTGTGGATAAAATAAATTTTTGACAAGCTTTTCTTTTTATACACGATTTTACGATTAGTTCTTTTTATATATGATGGAAACTTCATTGTTGATAATTTGATTTGATTATGATTAAGATGAGAGTTATTGCAAATGGTTTAAGAACTATTTTATATGATTACAGCTAGCATTGGATAGATTGATAGATCGATAATAAAATGAGGCATGATATAATAAAACAATGTACGAGACAAACAAAATATGACGTGACATTGTTTTGAGGATATCATGCGACAATTTGGCAAAAACGTGTTTCTAAAATACACTCAGCATTTTTCTTGTTCCGAAAGATGAACAAAAAGCAAGAGAATTTGTGGAATCAGTTGTGTTGTTATTATTGTTGCTGAGACTCTGAAATATATAAAACAATTAGACGGAAAGTGCACTCGATACTCACCCGTGTTGAATGTGGATATCTGCATCAGTATCTGCAACGAACTTCGTCTATAGCCAATGTTGTCGTTTTTATTATGTGGGGTTTAATTTAGAAGAAAGTTGTTTTTTTTTATTCGTGGAACCGAAACGATACTAGAGAATCAATTCAGAATCTCTAAAATCGTTTTTTTCGTTTTTCTTTTATGTGTTTCTGTTTAACGACTAGGAGAAGAGAGGATAGCAAAACATCAGTTGTTTTAATATCTGTTGTAGCGTCGATTCCTAAAGTTTCCACCGCCGCCGCCACCTCCTCCACGTTGTCGCGTGCGATTGTTGTTGCCATAGTTAGAGTTCACCTTCCCCGAGTATTTGCCCGATGGTGGCGAATAGAATTTCTGTTCATTGGATGGCCGCGATTTCTTATCATGCTGCTCCTGTTGTTGCTCCTGATTATTACCATTGGCGGTGCCCTTATCCCCAAATGTGATGGGCACATGTCGTTTGCCCAGCTTCGTCTGCAAACAATTAAAAACACATTTAAATCGAATAAACCAAAGAATTGCTCAATAAGAGCATACATTTTTGGGCACAATCCAGGAGAGGACAATGTCATGTTTGAAGATAGGCGGTGAATGAAATAGATCTCGTATCAATATATTGATATTTGATGTTGTCTTCAGAGCCGTCTGCTTCAATTGATTCTCCTCAGTTTTCAGTTCCTCGGCGGACTTGCCTTTGAGTGCCTCCTCCAGCTTCTTAATGTAACTACAAATACAAATAAACAATTTTAGTTGAAAATTTTGATATTTAATGGTATATGTTTACCCCTGTGTGCCGCGTGCTAGATATTGCAATCTAGCACGAAAGTCTTTTAGTTTATCGGCATCCTCGACAAATGCTAAATTGCCGGGATGCTTTTTGCCCAGAGTGTGCAATGCATAAAGCAAACATTCAGCGTGCGAGAACTGGAATGAGGGTGGTGTATCGGCCACTTCCTCATCGCTTAGCTTTGGCAACGGCATATATTCCTGTGGGACAAAAGATAATTAATTAAAACTACATTTACAATAAAGTCCACGTGCAAATCTCTTACCAGTAGCACATTGTATACGGCATTAATGCGTTCAGTTGCATTTTCCAGCTTGTCAGTATTGGTTATCATTTCAGCAAATACTTTTAGCAAACGCAATTGTATTTGATCTTGTGCAACTGCTGTGGCAATCAAATTCCACGTGTTTATTGGCAACAATTTATCGCAAACGTACACAACAAATTGTGTGGATTTTATAGTTTTCTAGGGAGAAAAATGGTCGAGTTTAGATTGATAATAATGTTTAAGCATTTGCCGGCCTTACCGAAAAATAGGGCGCCGCTGCTGTGGCGCATTGTATGAAACGCTCGACAATCTCATCGTCGACAGCAATCGAGTCCGTATCGGTGCTATTTAGTTCTGCCTGTTCAGTGGCCAGTTTGACGAGTTCTGCATGCCCGGTTATTGTGTTGCCCAATTTGCTGGCACCCAAAATGGTCATACATAGATGAAATTCATCGGCTGTTACATCCTGCAACGCTTTCTTCACCTCCTCAACGATGTATTCCTCGATTTCCTTGGTGATGACATTGGGGCCCATAGTCAACAATTTGGTTGCAATGAATTTGAAGCAACGTTCACGTGTCGGTTCATCACCAGTGGTGATCTGCTGGAATAGACCAGTTATGGCGCTCTTTGTGTCCAATTTGATGATGCTTAGCAAGGAGTTATTGACTTGCTGCAACTCGGTTGCATCATCCAATATTAGCAGCTGGGCGAGAGTGTCACCCACGCGTACAGTAGCCTCTGCATTGCCCTGACAGAGCTTGGGCAAATCTTTGATCGCCTGTCGACGTATCTAAAAAAAAATATGAGAGTATTTTTTGTTATATTTTTATTTATACATGTATTTTTATTTATATTTATATTGTATTTACCTGTGTATCATCATCTTCGCATAGATCGAATTGTGCATCAATCGCCGTATCTGATAATTCCGGAAAGTGCTTGAAAAAGTTGCCAATGAATTGGGATGCCAAACGCTTCTCTTTCGACGTGCCTTTTACGGCTTGCAATATCTCTTTGTATTCCGCAACATGCTGAAAACATGCAAAACGGAAAACAAAATATTATATATTAAATTTTACTTTTTTCTCAATCAGCGCCGGCGCAATTTATAAATTTGCATGCATTTACACATACAAACAAACACACATAGCGAAAAATATGGGAGTACCGTTCGTTTGGACGCGTTTTTTTAATAGATTTACCTCTTTTATTTTATCACCCGCTTCGGATAATATTTCATAGCATTTATATAGTCGCTCAATGTTGTCCATTGTGATTGGTTATTTATTATATTATTCCTAATAATTACTGTTACAGTCACTCTTACACAGCAAAACGTTTTCCACGATTTTCTCCTCAAACAAAATGGTGTGTCTAGTCAGTGATGTGACTTCTGATGAGCGTGCTGTCGATTACACACGCAGAACTACTTATCACTATCGATAACATGTAACGAATGGGTAACGGTAACGCAAAATACTTTATTATTAAGTTATTGCACATGCAGCTGCAAAATTAAAATTATTTGATTGCTTTTAAGGCCTGCTCAAAGTAATCCACCATCATTGGATAGGTCTCATCATATTGTTGGATATTCTTGCGTCTGGCATTGTCACGATAACGCTGCAATGCGCCCGATATCAACTCCAGTTTCTCCCGTTCCGCCGTATGCCCATCGAGCCATTCAATCAGCCGTTCATTCGACCAATTTGCGCAGGTGTGCGGCGATTGCAGCTCCCCGCCAGCATGTCCAAAAAGAAGTAACAACACTATATAACTGGGCACCAGGGAATCAACGCCCACTGTCTGCTTCACCAGCTCTTGCGAGCTCTGCACAATTAGCAGCGACATGGCGCGCAAAAGACGCGATGGTTTGCCGAGCTCCGCAAGATTGGGACAAAGTGATTTTAAGGCCTGCTCCATGTGCTGGCAGTCGTGTTTCAAGCGCTGTCTGCCCGCTCCACTCAGCGGTCGCAAAATGCATAGATTGTGTATGAAGAGCTCAATGCATCGCTTGGCCAGCTCCTGGCCACATTTGCAGGTCATCTCCTTGTCATCAAAGAGCTCAATGTGATGCGACCAGACGCGACTGACGAACTCCTGGCAAGGAAAGTTTGGGATTAGACATAATAAGAAAAACTATGCTGCCTCAATTCCCTTCAGCGCACCTGCAGCTCCTTCATGTACATGGATGGACCCGTTGTGGACACCCGATCCGTATTTAAGCCCGGCTCGCGATGCATGCTCAAAATAATGATGCTGATTGCCGATATAATCGATTCCATTATCTGCTGTAGAATGGTGCCAATTAGCAGATCCGCCTGCTCCAATGAGCGCGCAATGTTGCCACGTGCTGCACCCGGCGTCTTCTCAAATTGCAGCTGCAGATCGCCCAGCATGCGACGCACCGAATCCTTGTAGTAGTAAAGGACATTCGCCAACTGTGTATTTTGTTGCTGCTGCAAATTGGGCAAATCGACGACCTGCTTGGAATCGGCGCCCAGTTTAATTTGTGCCTCCAGCTTGGTGCACAACTCCTTGCCACAGGCAATGAAAACATTTGCAATCGCATTGCTCAGCCGGCTATCTATGAGTGCCGCACTCAACTCTGTGAATGCGATCCTTATAAAATTATCCACCGTCTCATTGCCGGGCAGATCAACACCTGCCAAGCAGGCCTTCAGATTTGCAGCACATTTGCTGACATAGCCCACCTCCAAGGGGGCAAAGATCTCATTATCAAATTGGAATTCATTATTCAAACGTTGCTCCAAGCCCCGAGCCGAGGTCAACAGCTTGGACAATCCCTCCTGTAGTGTTTGGTTCACGTGCTGTGAGCACTCATCGAAGGATTTGCGCAACAATTGCTGCACCCGCTGCCAGAAACGCTGTGGAATACATTGATCCGATGCCTCCGAAGTGTAGCCAAATTGATTGATCTGCTCCAGCGCCGTTTTCAGTAGCTTAATCTGAGTGCAGCTCTCGTAGAGCTCATCGTACAGCAGCCAATGCAACGATTTCCAGAATTTTGCACGAAAATTCTGTGTTGTTGTCAATTGGGGCGCTTTGCCGGGTCCACGTGCCGCGCCAGACTTCGAGGAGCCATTGGAGCCGCCATGCGTCGGCGACCGCATTGCATCCGCTTTATTCAGCACGGATATATCTGTGCCGGCAAAACACTCTTTGAGCGACTGCTCCATGTCCGCTATGAAAGTGGCCAGCAGATTCTCCAGAGATTTTTCCAACGTGTTAAAATTCATAAAAATCTAAAAAATAAATGAGATTTTGTATTTGTATTGTATAAGTATGTATAAAAAAAATTAGTGCAAGGAGGTACCCTGCCAAGTTGGCAGGATTCACGTTTACCTTCAGCGCATTGACGACCTGCAGTTGATTGCGTTCCTGCAGACCGGTGACTAGCTGCATCTGGGTTAGATTTCGAATCTTTTGCCGGGAGCTTATGACATAGGCACGCTCCTCCTGTATGAACTCAATGTCCTTCAGCTCCTTGTCCTCTATGAGTTGACCCAGCTCGAAATGCAGTTCCGCCTGTCGCAGCACATCCTTTGTGTTCTTCAGCTTGGCAGTCAGGGTGAGCAGAGTGCCCGCCGAGCGTAACATATGCGACACCTCATGCAGGCGACCCAGCACCTGTGTCTGATTCTCCACCAGCTGATATTGGGTGTCCACTTGAGCCTTGAGGCGATGTCCTGTGGCCCGCACTCGCTGCACATCCTCCGCGAGTGAGTTGAGTGCAGCATCGAAGCGACCCGCATGCGTTGCCTGCTGCAACAGTGCACCATGCTTGTCGCGCACCTGTTGATGCAGTTCCTCGGTGGTGTTTTGCAACCGTTTCGATAGCTCCTGGATCTGAACACCAATTGTCAAATGAGACATTCCCGACGTGTAGTCGTCATCAGTAGCAACGGCTTCTGATGTGGACTTGGCCTTGCTGGGAGTAGGTGCATTGGCAGCCATCATTGTGGATACCCTAAGAATTATTTGTTTAACAATAATAAATCATAGTTATAATATTTTTATAAGAAAAATAAGAAAATAAGTTTATGGATATTTTACTTGGTATTTTTCCGCCCGATCTGGCAAATTTAGGTGATATTTAAGTGTTTATTTTGGTTGGAAAGAATAATGGGTAATTGGAAGTATTTTAAAGTATTTACAGCTGATTCAAAAGAACCTGTTATTTGTACTTTAACTTTGTATTTTTCGAGTTCCTTGGGCAAATGTAGGTGATTTTTAAATGCTTGTTTAGCACTTGAAAAGAATATTTTGTGTGGAAAAAGCTTTTTAAAATTATTGCAGTAGGAAAAATATGATACCAACCGTGGCTGATTCAAATGTCGACTTATTATATTCAATATAAATTTATATAATAAACATAATAATCACTTATTAAAACCAACCTCTAATATTCACTAACACTAAACACGTATGCTCTTAGCCTATTTTTTTTTTATTATAACTTGGTATTTTCGCGAATATTAGGTCAAATTTAGTGAATTTGCACAAGTTTGTTTTGTTTCTGCTGCAATACAATATTGGTGTTGTTTTATTTTTTATTGCAAGCACTGCAATGTCGGACGACATTAAAAAGTATTTTAATGGCCTGCTGCACAAGTTCGTGTCTTTTACAGATAAAGCTCTTTTACACACACACATATACCTTGCTAATTAGAGATGAATTTGTGTTGCTTGCAGGGTCAGCGGGCTCTACGTCATACAGATAACGGATCGGGATGGAGTGCCGCTTCTAAGGGTCAGTCACAGCCAGGAGAAGAATGTGGATTTTGCGTTAATGCCATCATTTATACCCACATTCACAACAGCCTGCGATCAGGCCAGCAAACTGGGCCTGGGTCGTAATAAAACAATTATATCCATGTATTCCAATTATCAGGTGTGTGGGTGTGAGTTATAAATCAAGTGCTTAGCAACGGCACAAATTACTCACAGCAACTGTGCTAAATGTGAAGAACAGTTATAATACTCACTGCAAGTCTTTCCCACTCTCCTCCCCCCATAGGTGGTGCAAATGAACAAATTGCCGTTAATTCTGACATTTGTTGGTGCCGAGGATTGCAATACGGGACACATATTGGCCTTGGAACATCAGGTCGATGGCTATTTGGAGGACATAAAGCTGGCCGTCACAGAGCCATAAGCCAAATAATCTAAAACAAGCACTTTTGTACGAAATACGAATGTGTAGTATATGTATATTGTATATTTAATAAAAAATGAAACTTTTTACTTGGCTTAAATGCAAAGACGCACGCGCTGAAATTAATAATTGTCTACGACGAATGATGTGCAACGATGATGAGCGCCACCTATGGGGAATGATCAGCAAATCACGATGCAATGCAACACTGCACGCCACTCTTTCTCACTTTCGCACTCCTTTAGAAACTAGAATACATTCGGGATTTGCATGAGAAAAGATTATTCATCATATTGTAGCGGGTTCAAAGTTCATCGTGAGCACTGGCTGTGGCAGCGAATGCATCACTATCACACGCAGCCGGCGTCTCAAAATCATAGCTATATTCACAACGATTCGGTTCGCTGACAGCTGTAATCCTTGGCTCCACCGCACAACGAATGTTGACAAGCGCCGAACGTTGTGGTCCATTCCAGCAGGCAGCACCCTGGGCATACTTTTGCCGGCTGTACTTATTATCTCCCTCACCAAACCACTGATCCCAGCGACCCAAAGTCGTCTCAGCTCCGCCATTTTTGGGCTTTTGCGAGACACGATCGAAGGGACACAAAGTGTAGACATATTCCCGATCTTCGAACGTATAGCATTCCCCGTCGAGCATGGCCCACTCTTCGTGCGATCCATAGTCCTTGGCATCCTGCTCCTCAATCTCCTTCACCTCGTGCTCGATCTCGCGCAACTGTCGCTCCACCTCCTCCAGCGCTTGGCGTGCTCCATTCGCCTGCTCAATCAGACGCTGTGTTTCCGGATCATAATTGGGCGTCGTTGTTGTTGTCGCTGTTGTCGTCTCGAATTCGGGCAGCGCTTCACCCACACCCACATCCGGTTCCTCATCCTCGTCGTCGTAGTGATCCTCTTCATCCTCCGGCTCATCATGCTCATCGTGCTCATTGGTGGCTGCATCAATTTCCTGCTGCGATTCTGCTGCTGTTGCCAAAAATTATAAATTAATTTCAATAGCTAAAAAAATGAGGTGAATCTTTGGCTTACGTTGCTCCTTGTCTAGTGGCGCCTCAGTGGCGTCCTGCTCCTCGTTTTGGGGTGGCTGGAACAGACCATCGGCCAGCATTTTCAGTGGCTTAATCCTAGGCCAGGCGAGCGTAACAAATGCATCCAAATCGACCCGTTCACGTTCATCGAGAAAATATTTGGCCTCCTCAACGGTAACGACTCCATTGCGGTCTTTATCCAAATCCATATCGATCATCAGTTCGGTCAGCTCCACAAAGCCATCCTTGTTGGCATCGTAGCGCACAAAACTCAAGCTGGCCTCCTGTCGCATCTGTTGCGGCTCCTGCTCTGCCTGAGCCGTATTCGCATCCAGTTCCCGTTGCTGCTCCCGATACACCTCCAACGCTTCCGTTTCCAGTGCCTCCGCATTTGACTTCAACTGTTCCTTTTCGGCTTTGATTGATTCTTGCTGCTTGATGCGTGCCTGGAGCTCGGACCGACGTGCGGCGCGATCCGCTTTCAGCTGCTTTCCACGCGTAATCATCTCTTGGCGTCGCTCGGCGCCTCGTTTATGTAGCTCCGCTTCGCTGCGTCGCTGGATGGCCGCTGCGGCGCCCAGTTCGAGGCAGGTGTTGGGACAACCCACGGCGGGTAATTCATCGCTGCCATCGCAACAATCACAGATGCCATCCTGCACATGCGAACTGTAAATGTCGACGGGTTGATGACCTTGGTTGATACAATGGAAACGCATTTGGGGACAGGCCGCGGTGCCGGGCTCATCGCTGCCATCGGCGCAATCACAATAATCATCATTGACCTGCTCAAACAGTATCCGTTTGCTGCCATCCAAGCAGCTCCAGTTGCCATCCGACTGCGGCTGATAAAGTGCCGCCTTCGCCAGTGAAACGCCGCGTGGGCGGCGTATATTAGTATCTTTGTCGCCGTGAACCACTGCGACGACTAAGGCATATGCTATTAAAGCTAATCGTATGAATTGTGTGTGCATATTTAAATCGTTGTCGCTGCGCTTTGACAAGCAAAATCAATTACGTGTAAATTTCACTCTCATAAATGCCGGTCAGCGGTTAAGTGTGTCGCATGTGCCTAACTCGAAAATACAAAAAAATTTGTGTGCATATATGAGCGTTTGTGTACTGTGGCCCACACACGATACATCTGGTTAGTCGAGAAGAGTCGATCGTTGTGTATACATCATACAACTGCTGCCTGGCAATTGCGAACATTTGCGACCATGGTTGTGAGTTGAGTAAATTCACTGGATCGCTAAAATGTAACAATTCATATCTCATACATATGTTTCTAACAAAAATCCAGTATGAACCACCAGTTGCTAGCTCTACTCGAACGCCCAATTGCATCGTGTAAGCAAACAAAAAATACCAACTTGTTGGCATGAGTTGGCAGCACTGGCCAAACAGCTGCCGGTTTGTTATTTAACATTGAGCACTGCGAAACACAAGTCAAAGTTAAATAAAAGTGATAGTTTATGGATTTCCTGACACAAGTGTGGGCCAAGGCATCGACAACGGAAACAATACCAGCCGCCGTCGTAGTGAATGATGCCAAGCCCGTGACAGACACAAAGGAGAGCAGCACACCAAGTAAAGAGCCCAAGGAATGGGGTTATGATCTTTATCCCGAACGTCGTGGGGAGGTCTACAAACCGAAATGGTCGCGAATCCTGTTCGGGATGGAGGGCAAGGAGAGCATCGACCGCTACAAGTGCGAACAAAATGTGTATTGGTGTGTGAAAAATGGTCCGCTGGTCAAGCTGATGATGGGCGCCCTACGCAGTTCCGGATGTCCCATGGATCTGCGGCGGCACATCTCATGCGAGGTGTGTGATCCAACGGTGACCGGTGGCTATGACCCAGTGCTCAATCAGATTGTCGTCTGCCAGAATATGGCTACAAATAAGAGCATGGTGCATGGTGTCTTAACTCATGAAATGATTCACATGTTTGACTATTGCAATAATGATTTGGATTTTCGTAATGTGGATCATTTGGCATGCACCGAAATCCGTGCGGCGAACCTGGCTCATTGCTCCTTCCTCAGCGCCATGATGCAGGGCGATGCATCGCCATTCAATGTCAAAGAAGCCCATCAGGTTGGTGAAACTATTTTGTTGCTATGAATCTCATTAAACAAGAGTCGAAAAGAAACGTATTTAAAATATCCCTAGCGGTGACACAATTTGGGTTGCTGCATTGACTAAATTTACCGCAGTTAAAAATTGATGCATACTTTTTGGGGCAACGCAAAGGCTCTAGCTCGATTAAATCCTTGCACATTTTCAAAGTATGTAGCGCAGAATCACAAGGATATAGTCTAACTAACTCAGCAGTTGCTTATTTCTTATTACCTAATAATCTCTAATCTAATCAAACTGGAAATCATTGCAGAACTGTGTCAAATCAAAGGCACTCGCTTCTGTGCTAGCCGTGCGCAATATAAGCCATGAACAGGCCGTGGCTGCTGTGGAGCGAGTGTTTCCCAAGTGCTATGCGGATTTGGAGCCGATTGGTCGTAGAATACGGCGTAATTCAACGGATCAGCAGAAAGCATTCATGGAGGCGCCCATGTTTGGCTACGATGTCTACTAGCACAGGCTACACACAACAAAATTAATTACACTTTTTGTTAATATTGGGCAATAAAAATATGTTTTAAGAGATGAATTAAACAAAGGTCAATTATTCGCAATGCGTTATTTAACATTGAATTTGCTACAAAATAGCCTTAAATTAAATTAATATTGCACATTAGTCGAGAAATGAATTCAAGGTTAGGCCGGAATAACTAAATTAATTTTTTTTGGCCTTATATGAAGGCCCGGCGTTTAGAAGTTGATTTCAGTTAACGTTTAAAGGCCATGGAGGATTGTGAGTTTATTGGCATTATATTGCAAATGATTGGCGATATCTTGTTTGCCTGTAAGTTTGTAAATGCAACTCAAATCATTATAATATATATACTATATATAATTAATGCCCTTTTGTCTAGCTAACGACGACTTCGACGATTCGGTGGAAGATGACGATTAAAGACATTTTAATTCAAGTCCAAACCAAATAAAATAATCGCATATAAAAAAAATTAACAAAAACATAGCAAATCAAATGGAAAATAAAAGTCAAAAGTTATAAAAAAAACACACACAGAACTCGAACAAGGTCAGACAAGCTGGAAAAATGGATTGCTGCGCTATATTCGAGATATTGACGGGCTTTCTGAACGATCTGTTTTTCTCCGATATCAGTGAGTTACAGCAATAATGACAATTTTACTAGAATTTTATAATAATCCGTAAATAATTTGATAGCTGATGAGGATTACTTTGGCAGTAGTAATTACGACTATTATTAAGATCAAATGGAGCATGGATGCAAAAATGTACTAATAAATTTGTTCTGAACATTTTGAAAAGCATTTCAATAGGCGCATGCAATTGACCCAGTTGGTCAATAATTGAAGTCCAGTGACTGATTAGAATAAAAACGTTTTGCGTTTCGGCTACGGCTCATTAAATAGTGAGTCTGGCATGAAACACAGAAATGAAAACTAGAGAAAAAAATATGGCCCAAATGATTGTCATTTAGTTACAGAACGTTAGCCACAACGGACAATAAGCAACATGTTCTGGGATTTATTTGGCGGCATATTCGACTTTATAATAGGCTTGATATTTCCCAGTAAGTATGAGCTAATTAAAAGAAGAAAGTTAATAAAGGATATAATAATAGGTGGCGGCGATGATGACGCCGACTCCTCGGAAGTGGAAACAACAACCTGATATGTGATGATATATACCATCGATTCATTGTTATATTTCATGTTAATAGTGCTTCAAATATATATATATCTACAAATATGGGGATTATATATATATATATATATATATATACATATATATATAACTAGCGCTGCTTTATTACTATGCCAGATAAGTAAAAGTAAGCCAATTAAAGTATATTATATACAGTGCGTGTGTGTGTGTATGTGGGTGTGTGCGTGTGTATATGTGGGTGTGTGTGTGTGTGTCTATCTGATGTGTGACAATTAACAATTTCACAATGCTGGCCTTAAAACAGTTTGTAGAGCTTTTTAAGTTCCTGTTTTTTCCACTTGGGCAGCTCGTCAAACTCATAAAAGGACATCTTAAAGACGGCAACAAAATCGTCATGTGTGAGGTGAACCTAAAAAGGAGCAGGCGAATATTATTATATATATATACATATGTTATTGTATATAGCTATTAAATGGAAACAAACCTCGCGCCTTAAGGGATTGATTTCGGGCGGCAGCATGTCCATTTCTTGCACCAACACCGGCAACGGATATTTCTTGTGTCCATCGAAATCCTTTTGGCTGTTGTTCAGTAGAGCCGTGTCCTGCTTGAGGCAATTGCTGGGCGCCACGCTGCCCAGTTTCTGACGCAGCTGATCGTAGCCAAGGAAATTCTGTGTAAGAATTAAACATTTTAATAAGAGTTGATGTATAGAAGGAAAGATTCCTTACCTTGCCACGCTCATTGTCCCACGTCTCGAAGAAGCCCTTGAAGACATTCGGTTCGGCATATTGTCGCACGACAGCCAAAGCGGTCGCCGATCGTCTGCCAAATGGTGCATTTTGGACATAGCACTGTGCAATCGATGTGTAACGCTCCCGCTCCTGACTCAGCGCCCGGGAGCCGAGCCAGATGTAGGCCAAGGTGCCAGTGTCAAGGATGTAAGTGCAATCTGCACACAGATCCTGTTGCTCAAAGCCCAAGATCTCCTCGCAGCGTAGCTGGGATTGCTGCCACCAGACGAGAAAGAGCTGAACGGGTGGGCGTGGCTTGTTGGGCACTGTGGTGTTTAGATAGCAATTATTGCTCAGTGTGGGTGAAATATTGCCACCACCATTGCTGCTGCCGTTGCACATGCTGCCGGCGCCGCTGCTGCTGCTGCTCATTGTGCTGCTGGCCGAGGATTGGCCATTGATGACGAGCGTCTGATTGAAGTACATGGCCACTGATTGCCAAAACTCTTTGCTCTCCTTGCCCTCCAGCACCAGCGAACTTTCGCCGAGCAGAGCGCCCACTGCTTTGGCCATTTCACGGGCATCTCCAGTGCTGCTCTGACCACACCAGACCCACACATGATTCGTTTTGATGGCATAGCAATCCTTGGAGCTAATCGATGTTAGCCGATGCTCCTCCACAGCTTTGCCATTGTAGCTGGCATCGCCATACACCTTCAGCAGAAACGTCTCCAGCATGATGTTCGTCTTAAAGTCCCAACTCATATTGTTGTTCGAGTGCAGCAGCTCACTCCGCTGCCCACGCATGATGATCAGTTTGCCCTCGAACAGTTGCAAGAAGTGTGGCGTCTCATCGAATTCGTATAGTTGCACAAACATGCTCGGCACTCCGTTCAACTGCTCAAAGCTGGCCATCGCATAGCTGTCGGCCTTGGCTATTGTCTCCGCTGACGCCTCCGAGCCGTTCCACTGATAGATAATGCTCTGTATGCCCACGGAAGCCAGATCGGCGGGCACAACTGTTGCGCACTGCAATATATATATATGTATATAAGTTTTTATTATTAATATATGCAACAGGTTTCTACAACAAATGTCTATAAAAATAAATAACAACAAATTTAATTTAGTTTCAGTTGCAAGACAGCTGCACAACAGCTTTGTTGAAATTAATCTCCAAAATAAAGAAAACTTTTCGCTTGAGGCTTCCAAAAAAATGGGTGAAAATACTCTAAACCCAGTTGGTAAATATTTCGATATTTACGAAATCAGCTATCAATGAACTGAAATAAATTTGATCAGCATTTGATATTAGAGAACTAATATTGAAAATTGATAGCCTCGATTTGGCTATTCATGCTGATCGAGAATATATATTCTTTTTAGGTTTGCAAATGTAACCTACTAAAAATATAATATGTAAATTATTTTTTTTACTACTTTGCTAGGGTATTCCACAATAGCATAATTCCCCCACAGCTTATAGCGTCAAAACCCACTCAAACATAATGAATAATAAACCGCAATTTGACGCCACTCACCTGAATGGTGTACTTGACCACATAGGAGGCGTTGGTGGTGAAGACCACAACTTTGGTGTCTGGCAGCTGATCCAACTGATCGCCACAGATGCGATAGATGGTGCGCTCGCCACGTCCATCGTCCACCAGTTGGGTGTCCGCAGCCATTTTGGGTCGCTCACACAGCAGCACAGCATCCAATTTGCCAAATTTGGTGGAGACGGGCTTGTGGCCCCGGGTATTATCCTGCCAGATGGTTAGCCAGTTGCCAAAGAGGCGCTTGAACTCGACGGGCTCGTGACCCTCGAGGACGCGCACCACCAAAGTGCTATTCGGATACTTCTTCTTCTTGACAAAGGCACGACCATTACCCATGGCGGTGAGGGCATCCGCTTGGGTTGCCTGTGCACCGACCCAGAGCCAAATGCTCTGGCCATAGTTATCCAGCAAATAGACGCCATGGGCATCGCTCAGATCATCCTTGCCGGGCATGCCCACATCCAGTTGATCCAAATGTAAACGTCCGCGCTGATTGCATTTGTAAATGCGAAATTTATTGTTGCCATTGCTGTTGCTGTTGTTGCTTGTGTCGCTGTTGTTGCTGCTGTTGCAGTCGTAGTTGCAATCGCTGCCCGACTTGGTAGTCTGATAAACCATACGTTGTTGCAGCGGCAACACCGTGTTCCACAGCTGCTTCTGCTCGTCGCTCATCGATTGCTCGTAGCCATCGTCCACAATACAGAGTGTGGCAGCAGTATCTTTGCGCTGCCTTTGCACCCAGGCCAAGGCGCTGCGACGCTCGATGGAGGCACTGGCGCGTCCGATCCACACAAATGTAATGGTGTCCATAAGGAGCACCATTATGTAATCCGAATTGAAGTGTGTCCAATCAATGTTGGCCAACTCAATGGCACGCAACCATTTGCGGCCGTACAACTGAAAGAGAGCATTCTGCTGCGGCTGATTGACCAAAGCTCCGGAACGTACACTGAAATTGCCAGGAGAAGAGCAGAGATTTGATATTAGAAGAAGAAATCAATAAAAATTCTGAAAGTATTAATTAAATTTACTCTCGACTGTTATATTAGTGTATAGGACGAAGGATCTCAGCCTCGAATCGTGAGTTTTTTCCGTCCTGACATTAATAAATGCAAAACTAGATTTTTGGAAAGCTACATCCTTCAATTTTGGAAATATACTTATAATATTTTCTAAAATTCTTTCTTAGTGTCGCAACACTTACTCATAGCCATTCTTAAAGTAGGATAAAAAGCGAGCGCTCTCATAATTCTGGGACTCGCGATAAATGGACGCCACATTGCCCAGATAGGAGTCGAGCTCCTGGATTTTGTGGACGACATTCGAGCGATTCTGTTCGGTGACATTGCTGCCCAGCCAGTAGTGAATATACCGCTCCAGCGGCACATTCGCCTTCTGTTCGCGTGTCTGCAAATGGAGAACTGGAGAATTAGTGGCAGATTACAGAGAGAGTTTGAGATTTGTACTTACGATGGTTTCGTCGTTGGCATAGTGTCCCACCAAGTTGGCTGCATAGATGATGTAGGCACAATTGTCGTAGAAGGTGCCATATTGTAAGCGAGCCACTGCCTCCAACCGATCCTCATCGATTTTCCACAGTGCAAAGCTTATTGCATGCTTGGGCACCTTACGGAATGTCGCATCCACCTTGAGGTCGGGTATCGTATCGGGACGCACCTCCTGAGAATTGAAAATAGACATTTTTTAGTATGAGATTTCTAAATTAGAGAAACGCAGATTTTGCTAACCAAAAAACTATCAGCAATTCCATTATTAATTTAAAAGTTGGGTTTATATAAATAGTAGTTAGATAATTGTGCTATAATTGTGTATAGTACAACTGAGACTCCCTCTCTCCCTATCTCCTCTCTTTTGCTTAAAATAATACTCAAATAAAATGTATAATATAAAATGATGTAAAATAATAGTAAAACCTTCTTAATGTGTACGCCTCTTCACACCTGCAATCACATTCAATAGATAAATCCACTTTCGAAGCTGCATTTTGCAGCAGTTAACTAAGAGTAGTTATTAATGACACCTGTCGGCGCAGCAGCAGCAGCAGCAGCAATTGAAAACAACATGTTGCAAGCGAACAAAACACCTTTCAAATGGCTTCACAATTGTATATTTCGAGCATGCGACAGATATTTATTTTGGAGGTCTTTCGTCTTTTGTCTTTGGTGGCAAAGGATGTGCTTGGCACCCCGAAACCAAAAAACCAAAAAAACCCAAACCAGAAACCCGTATTTTGATGCTCTGTATTGGCTTTTCCCGATTGCGAGAGCGAGGCGACAGCGAATGATAGTGAAAACTGTACCAGACATGTGACGGGCTGGCGGACAGTCGGACAGGCGGACAGGACAGGCAGGCAGCCAGTTCATGTTTGGTTTTTTATTGAACATTAATTTTCTTGTTTATTTATGGAATACGCTCGCTCTTTGCGACTTGCGTGGAAAGTGTTCGATTACCGTTATATAAAATAGTTGTATGTTTGAAGAGAGGAGGAGCTTGGAGGAGCTTCTTCCTCCCAAACCCGAGAAATAAATTGCATTAGCTGAAAACTGATCTTTATCTTGTGGCGCATGTATCGGCGCTTGTTGCTTAATTAATAAACGTTTCGATTTTTTTTCTGTTTGCCTTTGACTGCATAATGATAATAATTATTTTGTATAAGCATATTTTCCATGTGGCATTTTTCTTTTGTACTCTTGTGCAGTGACCAAAAACGAGTTCATGCTACACTGCCTCAGGGATTGAAGTTGAATGTTGGCTGTTGAATGTTGACTGTTGAATGTTGAATTGTTGGGTGATGCCTCCTGATGCCATCGAGCATATCACCAAGCGACATAATTATAAATGAAATTGTCTTCTTTGTAACCATCAAATCATTTTAATTATTGTCTGCAAAAATGGCATTGTAAAAACATAACTTGAATTGGTATTGGTCTGCATTGCTTTTGTTTAATTGGGAAGTCGCTCTGATAAAAACTGATGATGGCTGCTGACAACGATTGACAACAAACTCAAACCGCATTTGTCACGGCCATTAAAAATAATCTACAAAAATAAAGCAAAAAAAAAAACAACAAAAAACAAAAAACTGGCACATTGGAGAGGTGCTGCTAAGCGCTAGATGAAGATTTCCAGATGTGGTTCAAACTTTCACAGCTTTTGTTTTCGCTTCTCTGTTCGTTTTTCTTCTTTTATTTCGAGCAATTAGCGTTAATTTGGCCCGCAGAATTGTTCTAGCCAAGTTGCAAAAACCACAATTTTTTTTGTACAGTTAAAACCTCAAAGAAAAAATCGTTGAGCAATTTTGTGAACAACACAACAATCATTTTTACTATTATTGTTGACATAAACTGTGCACATTAAACAAATTACATATTATTTCAGGCACGAATCTAGTCCCTCAGATTTTTGATAACTTTCCAGCCTCCCTCTCCAATTGCTGTCTGGCTACATTTGTTTAGCACTTTTGCACTTTTTTCAAGTCAAAAAATGCTTATCTAGTCCAAGTCCTTTAATAAAGTACCCTTAATGAGCTCCTAACATGAAACGCACGCGAAACTTTTGTCAAATGCAATTAGATAAATCAGAGTAGAAAGCATTTGTGAAATTAAAAAAATTAATAAACATGAAATTAAACCGGCATAAGGGAGAACAGCGAAATAAAATGACTCTGTTTGTAAGGGTATAACATAAACTAAAACAAATATGAATACTCTAGTCGAGAGAGCTCGACAAGGAGATATCCTGAAATAAAATTGGAAAAGTCTTCATCTGCGATATTCGCAACTTAAATTCTTTAGCTCTAATAGTCTGAGATCGGCTTATTCATACATATTCATATATCCTTATGAACTCATAGATATTTCGATCTGCTTTGTACATACTTTTGCACAACTTCTTCATAACAACTAGGCTTAATATATAATATATTATCTTATTCAAAAATAATACGATAAAACGATAAATCTTTAAAAAATATGACCAACAACAGAAACATATAATTCGAGTAATGCGAAGCTGTTAGAGGCTGTAAGCAAATTGAAAGCCATAAAAAAGTAATATAACCAAATGTAATAAAAAACAAAACGAAGTAGATTCAAAATGATAGGAATTTGCTCATCCGGCTTTCATCTGCGCAATAAATACAATTCTTAGCTAAATGCTGTCCACACAGGCAAAAGTTATGAACATGATTCTAATTGGCAGAGAGTGCAATAACAATACCCATAAATCGCCATAGATGCGGCATAATAAATGTCAGCTCGTGATTAGTGCAAGAAACAAGACAAAATCAAGTTGTTGCAGACAGATACTTAAGTATATAGAGATATATAGATAAATGAAGACAATATGTGGGGCTAAGCATGCATAATGAAAAACCAGGTAAATACCGTTTCTTTTGGCGACAACGTTAGCTCCATGTTGACAGTTGCCGTGGCAGTTGCAACAGTTGCAGCAGCAGTTGTGGCAGCAACAGTTGTAGCGTCTCTTGACAGATGGATAGTTTGGTTTGGTTTCGTTTGCAGAGCACCGCAACAGGTTGAGGCAGGCAGCCTTGAACTAGTTTTCCCAGGCGCCGGTCGACGCTGCGACTCCTCTCAAAGTGAAAATCCTTTTCGGACCCAAATTCACGAAACGAAATTCACATAAATATATAGATATATATTTATATATAATACAAAACACAATTTTAGCGCGCCGATAACTTCACAATTTTTAAAATGTATTTTTTGTGTATTGTTGTGGATTGTTGTGTATTTTCCTTTAATGTTTTGGGAAATTGAATTGAAAAGTAAAACAAAGTAAAAGTGAATTTAAGTCAGGTTGACGATTGGGAGGCAAATGCCGCACAGTTTGTGCAAAACGCAATTGTGGCCTTTAAGCCAAGTTAACACACACAGAGACCGCGAGAGCGATTAGAGAGAGGAGAACCGCGTAGAAGTAGAGTTTTGGTAACAAGTCTGGCGCCTGGCGACGTCTTTGTTGCCAGAAAGCCAAATGCAGACTGGTCGACGCAAATGCGATGCGACCAAGTTTATGGCCAAAGAGACAAAGAGCCTACTGTTGGCCAACAAACTGGGAAGCGCTGCGCTTGTGACTCACTAGAGACCCGACTTTGTCTACACACCAACAACAACAAAATACGGCGACGACGACGACGACGACGAGACGCCGACTTCGACTCCAACTTCGACTCCGAGTCGAGTGGAACATGAATGAAATTATCAGTTATGTGTCTTGGCTTTTTTTTTAGAGCTGCGAGCAGAGTGAGAAAAAGCAGAAAGCGCAGCGTTCAGTTTTCTTCTTGCGGTTTTTCAGTGAGAGGCGGCACATGTTGTATGCCGTCTTGGCCAAATGGCAACGGGCCACATCAACAACATGTGCAACATGTGAAATACACATGTTAGTAGGCAGGTCTAGAAAAGGGATAGTTGCCGATATTCTGTCATTACCCTATAAGTCGTTTAGCCAATTGACTCTGCTAACTTTATGAAGGGTATTTGCACTAGGTGATGTCTCTTGTCTGCTGAGATGCAGCCATTTTAATCTGGTCGAAAAATAAAAAGCCAAAAGTGATCGTAATGAAATTTGTACAGTTGATCCATAATATGTCGGGGTATTTTATATAGATTAATCTTTACAATTGTTTCATTTGGTGCAGATGAAACGAGAGCATTCGATCGAATTAAATAAACTAAGCTCAAGATCTAATGGTCTCCGAGATCAGACATGGTTAAATCGACTCGTCTGCTGATTGTAGAGAAGATATATTCACAGAGAAGTAATATAGGAAGACGATTAATTGAAATACAATTAAAATAAAGGGTATAACAGCAAGTCATTCTGGATGCAATCGGCTTGTTTAACATTCGTATTAGCCACACTTGCTGCATTGACATTTTCCATATGCAATCAGGCATGGCATGGCGAGGAGGCAGGGAGGGAGGAAGAGTTAGTTAAGCATAAGATGCAACTATCAGGTTTCCATTGGTTTGTCAATTGTTTTGCTTCGCTGGGCATTTCACTCCTATGATCTATGCATAAGGAGTCAAGAGCTGTGGCAGACGTTCATTTGCCAACATCATTAACGGGCAACGTGAGGCAACAACAATTGCCAATAGCTAAGCTTCCTCTTCTTCTTTCCATCTTTCACCTAATCTCAATTGAGGAAAGCCGTTGAAATGTTAGCGAACTTTTGTTTATGATTTGTTTAACAATTTTGATGATTATTTTTTTGTAAGCTTAAATGTTTGTAATCGCTTTTCGGTAAATAGCATTTTAATAGGCAGTTGTGCAAGTGAGTGTGTGTTATGTGTGTATGTGTGTGTGTAAAGCGTATAAGAAGCTAATGGTAATGGGTTTAAAGAGTGCGCCTTGGGCTTGAACTAAGTAGTCAAGTATCTGTAACTCTGTAACTGCCTTTCAAAACAAACAATACTCCCTCGTCTCCCCCCTCACTTTCAGTCTGGGGTTTTGACTTACAACATATTACCAAAGAAGACTCCAAACTACAACTCCAACTGCTTACCAAGTTCAATCAACCATTGAGGTTGAGGCGTCAACCGACTGTCAAACAACAAAACAACAACAAAAAAAAAAAAGGAAAAATAAAAATGAAACAAAAATGTAAAATGAAAAGCATTTTCTGCCATTGGAAAAATGTGCGACTTTTAGCATGAAAAATCCAACAAAAATATTGTGATGAAAAATGTAAATTTACAATTTATGCTAATTACACACACAATACAATTGACTTTTCCTTTTCAAAACGAAAAATGAAAAATACAACAAAAAAAATCCAACAAGTGCAACAATTTTATTGTTTGCTTTTTAGTTTCGGTCTCAGACGCGACTCGAAGACAACGCAAACAACAACCATTAACGACATTTACGTAAAGTTTAAACAATGCCAGAGCATTAAATGCATTTTTACCACACTTGCAACACCGGCAACAAAAACATGTTGAAGAAAGAGGAGCAGCAACAGATTTACCGCTTTGATTTGTTGTATTCGACATTTGCTTTTGACACCGCTAGCTTTTAGCTAAACTGTGCCGATTTACTAGCTTTTTTTTCTACCTAGCTCTTCTCTGCTTCTGCATCAGCTTCTGTTTCTATAGTTGGCCATAAGCTATGGCAAATATGCCGCATTCCCCCCTGCTCCCCTTCTCTCCATCCCCAGACAAGAGCGTTCTCTCTGGCGACCAACGTTAATTGCCAGCGGTTTTTCTTTTACAGACAGACACAAGACAAGACCAGATCAAGTCCAGACCAACATCAGACCGCAGACCAAGTCAAGCAGCTGTCCCGTCTCTTCAGCTGTTTCCATCACAAATGGAAATTAAGACTTATGTGCTTTGTTTTGAATTGTAATGATTAATGATTTTGTAAGAGTATTTTCTATCTAATGGCTGCTGAACCAGCTGAGTTATTTGTTGTGCACATCTGTATTTGGTAACACTAAAAGTCGAAGTTTTAACTTTTTATAGACTGAAGTTGAAGAAAGCATATGGAACTCCCTCCATAAGGTATATCTTAAAGTTAGTGAATATAAAGTTCGTTATAATGCAAAAACACCAACTTAAAAACGTATTCACGAAATGCAGTTTTTGTTGTAAGCAGATAATCACTAATTAGCCTTAGATAAAGCAAACAATACAAAAGCCAAAGGCGAAAGAAAATTGATTTCGAAAGATGCGACGAATTTAATAGGCTAGTTTTGATTTGATTTGTATTGAAAGAAATGCGTCATTTCACTCGATTCGACGTCCACCGTTATTTATATTGATAGCCCCCTGTGAGTCGCAATTTGGGAAGCGTAACGAAAGCCGCAAACAGCTGACAAAGAAAGATGAAAAGAAAGCAAAAAAGGAAGAAAGCCACCCCAAAGATTAGATACACTTGCAAATTCGAGTCAACTTTTACTTTTACTAGAAATTACATCATTTTTTTCAGATAACTTGATAAGCAAAAAAGTTTTGCATACAATAGCACATCTTTCGACAGATTGTTCCTATGGCAACTATATTATATAGTAAACCGAATTGTCTGCAGCAAAAAATAAAAAAACCGGAATATATTCCTAGAGACTGACAGACATACATTTTTACATCAATTTTTTCTATGGATGCTGATCAGTAGTTTATATGCTTTATGAGGTGAAAAAACCTCACTAAAAAATTATAAAACCCTCCGCAAAGGGTATAAAAATCAGACCCTAAGACCCTATGCTGCGGCTGCCTGTCTTCCCACGCCTAAAAAGAAACACGTCCACGAATTGGAGTTGGAGCTTGGATGTTGGAGCTGTGGAATTGGATGTGGGTGCTCGTCTCGTCTCGCCAAAGTTCAAAATAATTTGAGCATTATTACAGTGGGTGCCCCAGCTAAAAAGAAAGCCAAGCAGGCAGGGAGGTAGGCAGGCAGGGAGGTTGGCAATTGCACAAGAAGTTGAACAACAATTGTGCTTCGGTTGAACCATAAACACAACAATAACAACAATACCGACACCGACAGCTGCAGTTGTTAGCTGCTAACCGTTATTTAACAGTTATTTAACATGCAATTAACCTGGCCAAGTCGAAAAAAAAAAATAGATAAATAAGCAAAATGCAAATATATGGGCGCGCATAGTCAAAGATAAAGCCTCCCTTCATCTCAAGCGAAACTCGAACTACACTCAAAAAAAAACAAAAAAAAAAAACATAAATTTCCTAAAATTAGAAAGGTAGTTAAAAATCTTACATGCTTTGTGTTATGTTAGAAATACTTTCATTTATTAAAAACACAACTCACTTGGACTGCATAGTTTTGGTGAGTGTATTTAGTATCTAAATGTTATGGTGCAATAACTTTCTAATAGACTTCCAGAGCGCTCTCCTCTGGGAGGGTCATTCATCTTAATTATCACACGGCCCAAAATAAAAAAAGGAAAAAAAAAAGAAAATAAAAACCACCTCCAAATTAAACAAAATGTGGCTTTAATGGTCTTGGCTCGTTCATTAAACCCTGACTTGGTCCGGCCCAGAAATATGATCACATTGCGGCTAGCCTCCAAAAACAATCTCCATTTGCATTGTGAGACAAAAAAATAAAGAATAAACCAAAAATGATTCGTTTGTACTAGAAAGCTTTGACCATTGGAAATTATTCCCACCTTTATTTAACCCCTTCTTTCTCTCTGCTGTTCTTTCGTTCTTTCTCTGCGGCGTCTTCATCTCCATCTTGTTAATCACCGGAAGCTATCTCTGGCGGCGCATCTAGAAGAAGCAGCAGCAGCAGCACAACTCACGCTTAATTACAAAAGCCGCGTCTCCGTTGTGTTTCCAGCTGTGTGTGTGTTTTGTGTTTGTTTTGTGTGTATTGTGTTGTGTCGTGTTGTGTTTTCCAGTTAAATCTATTTTTGTATTCAAATTGGTTTGGCGTTTGATTTCATTTCCATTCATTTGCTGGAAGAGTGTCGCTTTTGTGTTTGCCAATTAGACACGTCTGTCGCTTTGCTGATATGCAGAGCAGTTGATATGTTTACTATCTGCTACCGAGCATACAAAAAAGGGCATCGAGTAACGGTAGCAATGTCATATTTTAATTAATTGACTCTCAAGCAGCAAGCAAACGGTTTAATTATCGATATTTCATCTACAAGGCAGATTCGTGGAGTAAATAAATTGTGTTGCGGCATCTTTTTTCATGCTTCATGCTTCATGTCGGGGCAAAGTGGAAAAAATACGAGTGTAAATATCTAGGCTATGCATTGGCTTAGTTTCTCTGGTGTGAAAATAGTGTGGGAAATTCTGGAAATACATCTAAAACTTTACAGATTCTAATAATCAATTTATTGAAATACATAAACAAAGTGGAAATATTTTAATAAATACATATTTTGAAGTCGCAAATTATCAGGCTTCAAAATATTTATTTTGTATTTAGTTAATTCGAGCTTCCTCGTTAAATATGTACCTACTATTCAAAATAATGCTCCTAAAATAGTATGCCTGAAAAAATCAATTTGATTTTTCTTGCGTTGCCAAAAAAGAAACATCTTGAAATCTTGCAGAGTTGATTAGAATAGGAAAGACACGCTTGAAACAAACATCAACTGAGCTACAGCTGGAAACTCACTTCGTGAGTGGAAGCGTATAAATGGAAATAGAAGTCGTGATCCATATAAAACACAATTTCCATACACTCCATCCCTCAGAAAAAAAGAATGCACGAAATGCATACGTGATATACAAACATATAAATAGTATATACATAAACATACATCTATGTATGTACGTATGTATGTATTTTTATGTACAAGTCGTGGTATATTTATCTGTTCTATAAATTCGTTTTACTGTGTGCTCTATAATGAAGGTTTTTTTATAGACTTTTATAACAAAATACATTGTAGGGATATGTCAGATATCTAAAAAAGATAAGTTTAATTATTGTGCATAATTATTTATGTACACACTTCATTCACGTTTATATATGTATGTAAATATTTACACAGTTCAATTTGATAGGCAGATTGGTTATGGAAAAATTAAATAATGCCGCTGGTCGCCAAAAAATATCGTAATTTTTCCAAAACAAATAAATATTATACATAACTATTTATTCAAGTTTTCAATTTGATGTGCATAATAGCATAGCATGATAATCTGCTGCCAGATCGGCACAAAATCTGAATTTTCGCAAAAAAAATTATTTAATTAACAGTAATTATTTATGTACACACTTGCATTCATGTTTGCATATGCAAATAGGTAGATTAATTATACACAAATTATATAATACCCAAAAAGCGTTTTAGCTTTACCGAAATATTTTAATTATTATACATAATTATATATTCAATTTAATTGGCAGCTTAGTTGTAATTATTTATGTACACACTTGCATTCATGTTTACATTTTTATAAATGCATTTGCACAATTTTATGGCAATTGAGACATGCAATACAAAAATGGTTTATGTTTATTTTCACACTCACCTGTTTAATGAAATTAAACGGCGGCATTTTGTACGCTAATTTGTTGTTGCTGGTTTTTGTTGTTGTTTTCGCTCTCATGCAAAATGCAAAGCACAAAGCAAAATGAAGCAAAACGGCAAGCGACAATTTGCAGCTGGCTTCGCTTATTTCAGCAGCTGTTGCTGTTTTTGTTGTTGCTTGTTGCAAATGCCGCTCCCCAATTACAGCAATATCAACAAATTAAACAATTTTAATCTTTTTCGCACTTCGCTATTTTTTTTTTCTTGCAGCTGTCACCAACAACGCTATTTTCCCGCTCTGCTTTCCTAATTCGCCTTTTGCTGTTTTCGCAAATTATCCGTTACATGCACGAGAGGTGGAGCGAGAGAGAGGCAGATATAGATGGAGAGGCATGCGTGTGAAGAGTTCAGCAAGCAGACATAATTAACGTCTGCTTATTTATTTCTATTTCTTTTTTTTTGCGTAACTCATAATTTGTTGCGAAAATTGTGCAGCGGAAATAAAAACCTCGATGACGAGTGCGCACTTTCCAAACAAATTAACCCGAATTGTGAACGGAAGCAGCCCCAATCCAAGTTTTAACAATTGGCAATGCGTGTGCGATCGCAGTTGGCTTAACCCGTGAAAAGTCGGCTTACAACTGAACATCCAACGGCATTTGGACTTCAATTGAAGCGAGGCTCGGTCGCATGTCAAAACATGCGTCGCAGTCGCTGCCGCAGTCGACGTCAGCGTCGCTCAGTTTTGTGACCCTTTTTGAACACTATACCAAAAAAGTACATATGCATGTGTTAGTGAGTAAATTTCCCTAATGTGTGCATATATTGTGTGTAGATTCTTGGAAGTTCACGCTCTTGTGATTGTTGTTGTTTGTTTATTGGTGCTCACTTAAAAACAAAGCTTCATCCACACGAATTAGAGTAATTACACGTCACGTCACTGACTGAGTGACGTCACTTCTTCACTGATTGTGCATTATCATCAATGCACACTCACGCACGAGGACACGAGCTTGGGCGATGTTACGCAAGAGACGCTCCTTTGGCGCACGCAATCCCATCGCTGTGGGTCCCAAGCAGCTCTTCATTTCAGCGATGGCACTCAACAGGTTGTCGTACACATCCACAATATTGGGAGTGCCATTGGAATCTGTGGGAGTGGAAGAAAAAGTGTTTACACATGCATGCGATATTCAAAATTTTGGTTTTAAGACGTGTACCTATGCTAATTATACCTATTTATAGTAATTTCTTAAATTTGTTTTTAAGTGTTACCAATAATGTTTAACTTTTTTAATGTAACTCTTTCCAACAATTCCATTGGAATCTGTGAGAGTGGACACAAGTGTTAACACTTCCATGTGCAAACTATATGCTTTGCGTTTAGAGGTGGATTGATGCTAATTGTACTTATTTACAGTTCTTTTTTCAGTTTTACCAATATTCTTAAATAGAGAGGGATTTGTCTCTTTAACTTTTTGTAAGTCTTTCGTCGAGTCCCGTTATTTTGTAAGGTTTCTATATTCCTTACCATAACTATATTCAACACTGCCATTGGAATCAGTGGAAGGGTGAATAAAAAGTGTTAACACTTCCATGTATAAATTAAATTCTTTGCGTTTAGCGGTGGATTTATGCTAATTGTAATTATTTACATTAAAAACGAACTCTTTTTTCTTACCAACAACGGCATTGGAAGCAGACATCAGCTTGAGTTGAGCCTGGGCATATTTGGTATACTCCAGTTTGGCCAACACCTGCTGATACTCATTGGAATAGGCGTCGACATCCTCTGCTTGCTGCAGCTGTTGTTGCTGCTGCTGCTTTTTCATTCGTTTGCTGCGCTGCTTTAACGTAGAAGAAGCAGCGCCTGAGGCTATGATGGGAATAATTTCCACAATAGCCGTTGGCGATTTTTCGACTTGTTTGGCCCCATCCCTGTTCTCTGGTTGCGCAGCTAACTTCTGCTTGGCTGGAACGGTGGTTACCGTTAAATCGCTATACTTGGAACGAAATGCTTCCAGGTCCGTAAAGTCCATTTTGCTCTCTTTTTTTTAATAAATTTTTTCTTATAAAGTTGTCAGTTTGTCAAGCTTGACAAATGATTGGGTTGCCTTTGACAGCTTGTAATGCTAGTGTTGGTAACTTATTAAAAACTGAGACTCGCTACAAACACTAGAAAATCAGATACTTATTTGTAACATATAAATGTGCTATATAGCAACTAAAACAAAAAAGTTTCGCATTATTATAAGTGGAGGCAACTTTTTACTAAATCTATTAGGCAACCAATAAATTAATAAATCTGAAAAACTGAACTGTTGCATTATCTATAATAATATGATTGAGGCCACCAATTAAAATTCCTAAATCTATACATTTATTTTGGACATTACAAATGTACATTTGGCTTCACTAAAAAAAGAGTCTTTTAATTAAAGTGTAGCATTTTTATCAATATGATTGAGGCCAACAATTAATTACTAAATATATACAGTAATTTTTGTGAACTAGAAAAAATGCTCGAACTAAAACTAAAGCTGAAGTGTCGCATTGTTGTTGATTATAATTAGTCATTAAATCCAACACAATAATCTTTATATATGTTAATTTTTTACTAAAAAAAAAAACCAAAACTGATGTGTCGCATTGTTATTTTGTGAGCTGTCGAATGCAGCACGCTGGAAGGGGAAGCGTTTTCTATTCAGACAAAAAAACAGAGTATTTTCTACGCTTTATTAACCCTGTAGTAAAATGGAGGGGTTACATTAACCACCTGTGTGTGTTTCCGCATATCTCATTTGCAGCCGAGGAGAATGGGGCAAGTGGAACTGAACATGACATGCGGGTAATTTAACCGGCGAGCAGAGAACCAAACTTGATTCATAAGCAAGCCATTCTTTTTTTACATTCGTTTTTTTTTTTTGGCTTTTTAGCCAGTAGCAGCAGCAACAGCAGCGAGAGGCGCTCAAGCGTGCTTCCCGCATTCGTCGTTCTGCCCTCAACATGGGGCGCATGCGTCATGCACTTATAAGAATACACACCAAAATTATTTTTTGTTCACTTTTTTTTTATCTATCGAATTTCTTTTTGTTTGTACAACAGATTTGGTAGCGGGGGTCGGCTATTAATATTAATATTATTTTGCTATTGTTTTAATAATAGTTGTATTTCTTGATTTTTAATTGCTGCTTTGTTGCTGGGCTTGCAGAATTTCTTTGAGATGTTGTTGCGTTTGTTCGCCGCACTCGAAGCGATGGTAGTCGATGATGTTGACTCTGTGCTCCTTGAGCACCTCGCCCACCGTCTTGTCCGCATCCAGCAGATACTCCTGATGGATGAGGCACGTCTCATCGTCTTTATTCTCCGCCGGAGTATCCTTGTCGTATTCACCCACCTTAAGCGGCTTCATGCCCACAATTTGCTGGCAAATGCCCTTTTGCAATTCCGGATCATCGACATCCAGCTGGGAGCGATAAGCGACAATTGCTCCATATTTGCCCACCTGGGTTATGTCCTGTGTAGTGCTCACATTTGTCGGCGCAGGATGTGCATAGCCAGCGAGGCGCAGATCATTGTTCACCTTGAAGCAGAGCGCACGGCGAATGCTCGCATTTTCACCCACGGCGCCAATCAGCAGCGCCAGATGATCGGCCAATGAGCCGCCCTGTGGCGTCTCCAGATTTCTAAGCGCCTCTGATTCGAAACCAAGCTGAAAAGCAAAATGTATATTTATTTTGAGAATATGCAAAATATTACGAATATTAACAAGCATATAAATAGTAGTTGCTTTTGTTTCTGTGGGTTTTCTAGTTTGCTAATCAGTATGAAAGTATAACTTTTCTTTACAGCAAATTAAAAATGCATTTGAAATTCAGTTTACAGTTGTAGAGCCACTTGTGTTATCAATCACTTCTCATGCATATAAATTGTATAACTTTCACATCCTTTCAATCGCAGTTTGAGAGTTACTATATATTTTAAATGTGGATAACTACTAACAATACCAATAGATCAATTCAAAAATATACATTCACATAAATAATAAATCCATCAGATTTCAAAAAACTAAAAGTTTCCAACAAAGATCTATCCACATTTCAATAAAATATAAACCAATTATCACTGCATTCCAGTTACAGTTTGAGTTTCACTGAATGCGTGTTAAAACAGCTGATTTATGGTTACAGTTTGTCTGACACTACACCCATGGACAAGCAGCTGCTAAGTAATTACATAGTATACAAAATATATTATTTTTAAACTACTACAACTACTAATACTAATATATGCTCATAAATTATAGTCCAAATAGCTTTGGAGTCAGTCTCCGTGGTTACAGTCTGACGTTCATCGAATCCACCCGCAAGCAGCTACCAACTTACCTTCCACAAATCGCCATCGAACTCCGTTAGATCTGTGTAGTGGAGCACAATGCGTGAGACATGATCCACGAAGCGCTTGAATGTTTCATTGCGTGCTACAAAATCCGTTTCACAATTAAGTTCCACCATGGCGCCACGATTGCCGCTCACGAGCACGCCGACTAGGCCCTGTGTCGTAACACGATCCGACAGCTTGGTGGCCTTTGACCAGCCCAACGATTGCGCCTGCTCATGCAGCCATTTCTCTGCCTGGAAGCAGAACAGAGGAATATTAATAGAGCACATGGACTCTCCCTCTCGCTCGCACTCACCTGATTGACATCGTTGTTATGCAATTCGAGGGCCTTTTTACAGTTGGCAAAAGTGTAGCCGGTCTTTTTGCGGAGCGTGGACAAAGCGCTCTTCTCGAGGCCGTTGTACAATTGCCGCGTGGTGTGCAACGTGCGCTGGCAGAACTTTTGCAGCAACATTCTTTTATATTCTATTTTTTGTTTGTAAATTTACAGTTGGCCAGCTGGGGTTGCTATGGAATATATTAACTTGTTGCTCTCAGCCTGCTGCCAGTGGCAACAATTGAATTTTTGTTATTTTGTTAAATCAATTTCGTTGTGCCTTGCATTTGTTTTCAACGCGTCGGCATGTTCAAAACACCGGCTCCGTCTATCAAATAATTAACAAATAAACGCGTTTGCGGCGCGCAATTAAAACATTAACTAATTAACGTGAGTTTCCCAATCTTTTGATTGCTTGTGCAATATTTATAAACTATATTTTATTTGATTTTGGTATTTTTTAGTTCATATCTACACTTCTAGCGAATTGACACACATACACATATCGATGAATCGAAAGCGACATTGGAAATAAATTGTATTCCTTCGATATATATGCGAGCAGCGTTGCCACCACGCCGAACGTTGCGCGCGTAATTTAAAAACACAGCAAAATGGAGAAACAAAATCCGAATAAAACTATACCAAATTTTACATCGGTTTGCGGCGCCCGACGCATCTGCTCCAAATCGAAGATGCTCTACACACGCCCTAAGCCCGATGTGCTGCAAAGCATACTGCAATCGAAGGCGAATTCTGATTATAAATCGCGTCGCTTGTGGTATGAACTCAATATGCCCGAATGTGCAAGTCATCTGTTCGATGGCCAAACCCTCTCCGATCTGCCCGAGAGTATGTCCTGCTCGAAGTCCCAGCGTTCGCATCGAAGATCCAACGACAAGCACTCGGATGCCGAGCGCAAAGGCAAATCCAATTATATGATTATGCGAGAAGAACGCGAGAATTTTCGTCGCAAACTTGTCGAGCTGATTCTGCACATGGATGAGGATCCGGATCCGACACTGCACCGAATGGAGGGAGAACCATTTCCCGATCAGGGCGAACGGGAAGTGCTACGCTATTATTATTACATTAAGCATGGCATCGACACCATTCACGTCTCGACCATCAGCAAAAAGACGCTCCAAAGGTGGGCATTAGTTTTAGGATTTCTCCCTAATCTTTAAATAATTGTTAAACTCTTCCGCTGCAGAATTGATAATCTTGTGCCGGTTCTTCTCAAGAAATGGGATTCGGCCTTTGTGGAGAACATTGCCGAGGTGCGTTCCGATTATGTGTTTGCCATGAAGAAGGCTGTTGTCGATTTCGTTCTGCGACACTCGGTCCTCGATCGCCTCACGCACGAGGGAATTCCTGCTAAATTTAAGACTGCTGAGCGCCGGGAGATCGACAAGTTGATGAACCATTGGCGCTATCGGTAAGTGTGGGAGCAGCCCTCGCATTTTATAATTATAAATTGTGCTTAATTCAACACTAAATTTAAATAATCCGAATTTTGAATGAACAAAAGAATGTGCCTTAATTATTTAATATCATTAAATTCCAATTAATATCTCAATGAGTAAATTAAAATACACAATTCGATTTAATTTTTAATGCAATAACAAAAAAACGAAAAGAACTTTAAACTAAATTATTATCTACTCGAACTCTCAATTAAAAAATCAAAAATTTTAATGCCAAAAGCAAATTACATTCATTATTTGTGGCCATTAAAAATGGCTGGTTTAAAACCCAAAGTTCTTAATTATTAAATTAAATTATATTTTACTTAAAAACTGATTGCTTTAAGGGCTTAATTCGCATACTTGTTTAACCAAATGTTTGTTTATTTGTACTTCCAATTTAAAAAGAAGAAAAATATTTATGTAAAAAAGTCGCTCAATAATTTATGCTCGCTGTGCTTGCTTTAACACCTTATTAAAATAAATTATACGCTACTTCCGAGAAAAATAAGAGAAAGTACTTTCATAATTTATGCTCATTAAAAGCAACTCGCATTTACACCTTAAGTTCTCAAACATTAAATTAAATTCTACTCTACTCCAACTCTCAACTTTAAAAGCAACAATTTAAATACAAAAAAAGAGAAAATTACTTAAATTATTTATTCTATTTACTATAAACTATAAACTTTAATTCATAATTTTTAATTAAATTATTTTCAACTCTAAGGCTTAATTTAAATACAATTTTAAAAGTACCTGAACAATTTTTGCTCAATTATTTAATTAAATTATGCTCGACTCCAATTCAGTTTTAATGTAGAAAAAAAAACCATTTCCTTCATTTCCTTTCAAAATCGACAATTTTATTGAAAAAAAGAAAGTACCTCAAAAATGTATACTCATTAATAACTGCTGGTTTTATCACCCTAAATTCTCATTTATTAAATTAAATTATAATTAACTCGAAATCTCTATTTAAAAAGCAAAAATTTGTTTTTTCAATAAAATTATAATATGAAAAAAATAACCTTTATAATTGATGGTGCGCAGTTATTAAACAAAAATAAATTTTACTCCAATTCAATTTTAACAAAAGTAATTAACTTCATAATTTATGCCCATTAAAAACTGCTTATTTTAAAGTGCGCCATTATTAAATTAAAATAAACACCGCAATTCACACTTAAAACCCCGAAATGTGAAGGCACAAAAGAAATTACCTCTGTAATTTATGCTCATTGACACCTTAAGCCGCCGGCTATTATATTAAATTAAACTCGACTGCAACTTTCACCTTAACTTGCAACAAATTTAAGGCAAAAAAGAAAGTTGCTGCATAATTTATGCTCGTTAAAAACTGTTTGTTTTCATACAAAGAGTTTTTTAATTGAAAAAAAGTCGTTATGAACTTATCAAAGTTTAATAGAAAATTTCTTTGGTTCATGGCATGCAATTGACATGCAATTACACACACCCACTCACACACACGCACTCACACACACACACACACAGTGTGCTTCCTTTAGGAAGGATGTCTGCTGATTCCTTTGTATATATTTCACTTTTTGTGATAGAGATAAAAGAGCTCAATTTGGCGCGCGGGAAAACTTATAAAATAACTTGACAATGAAAGTCTGTTGTATATTATATGTATATTATATATATATATATATATGAGTAGCTCAGAGGGGGTGGAGCGAGTAGGGGAGGGATCTGACGTGAGCTGGGAGAGCAACGCAAGAAATCGCTTTGCGTCTGCCAAAAAAACTTTTAAACCGCCAAGTGCACAATGTGGCTCAAAACTCCGCCAACGGAAATGGAAAAGCAGCAGGGGTTGAAAGGGAGGGGGGGGGGGGTTGTGGAAGGTGCAGGGGTAGCTAAAAGTAAAGTTCTCCAGAGTATTGGTTTGACATTTGATGAGCAACAGTAAAACAGCTGCGATACAATGTGGCAAAGGGGGCGAGATTGCATACACTGATCAGCAGTGGAAACCAAAAGGGGTATATTGGTTTGTAAATTCAAGAGAGAGAGAGAGAGAGAAAGAGAGAGAGAGATATATATATATAGAGAGAGAGAGAGATACTTTGGGTATATAGTCGTATATATACAACTAAGTTGAGAGTAGGAAATATCCCCGCCAATCTTCTTCAGGTTTTACTTTCCTAGTCACTTTAAAATTTTGTTGACTGATTGGGTTTTTTCTAGGTTTCTCCATAAATATATATAAATAATATTTATAGAACTTTACATATTAATTGGTATTCATTTTACTATATTCTTTGTCTGCATTTCTAATCCGATTTTAATGAAGTTTTTACGATTTATTGACTATAGGCAAAGGTATATTATAAATTTAAATGAAGTATTTATCTTTAAAAGAGTCTTTCTAATTGCTATCGAAAATCGATTGCATCAGTCAATCAAACGAAACGAGGACAGTTATCGATCAAATTAAATAAAGTTGAGAAGGGAGCTAATATTCCAAATTTTAAGTCTCTAATTCACATTGTGTCTAAGATCGCCTGGTTCATTCAGAGACTAGATAATTAATGCTGATCGAGAACATATGTGCCTTATGAGCACATACATATATGCAACCTTCTGTCTGTTACATACCACAGCACCGCTTCAATATACCCTTCTGCCATTCTTACTGTGTGCATGGTGTAATGCGTTCATTAACCACAATTGGGAATCTTCAATCAAGTTTCCTGCATGGTTTCCCATTATGTCTTAATTAATTATGAATTTCAAATTCTGAAGAAGAAGAACAATAGTCTCAAATTAAGATAGACAACTTCAAATAGATGATTTTCCGACGTGCAGTGCTTCTTTTCCCTATTTCCAAGAGTATTTCGAATTCGTTTTTATTTCTTTTTGTTTGTAGTTTGAAGGCGTTTGTGGGCGTGCCTAAAAACACAAGTTGCTTGTAAAAAGGATATGCTTAAAAATAAATTGAACTTGCTGCTGACACTGAGTGGCTGATGGTAGCCGGATGGGCGTGGCACTAAAAATGCCTCTACTTGCAATGGAAAAAGTTTTTGTGGTGCGCCGCTTAAAGTGGGTCGTCTATCGACAAAGTTGAGTGTGTGTGTGTGTGTGGGTGTGTGTGTGGGTGTGGGGGGAAAGATGCTTATTTATAGCTGGCAAGCATTTAGAAACATTTTATGTAGGCCAAGTTAGCCCAGTTAGCCCAGTTAGTGGGCGTAGGCATTTACCATTTACCATTTGCCATTTGCGATTTGCGACTTGCGTTCTGCGTTTTGCCTCAATGCATTTGCCTAATGGGCCGCATTAAAGTAGCTCAAGTGAAAAGTTTGCTCGCGTTTTTCCCGATAATTTGCATAAATTCTTTTTAACTTGCCAACAGATACGATGAGAATCGCAATCGCTTGAAGACAACCCTATTTTGTATCCACCGAAGCGTTGCAAGCATTCTCGAAGTGTGGAGCATGAAGTACAGCTCCAAAACATTGGTCAACATTGAGGAACTGATCAAGGTCGCGCAGCCCTTCACACTAACCAATTTTGTCGTGAGTGTTTTCCCAACAAAATATTTTAAGCTTAAGCTTTCAATTGTTTATTTTTTAAATATCAAATAGATTTTTATATTTTTGTTTTTCAAAGTTAAGGAAAGTAGAAGAATCGAAAGGTGCTGCGAAGGAAAGGTGCTTAAGTTAGATTGAAATAATAAATAATTATATAATTTACATATTTATTCTATTTATTCATCCTAATGCAAAAAGTCTTTGAAATTAAATTAATTATTTTCTTAATTTGAGATTAAGATAAAAGTTTATATTTATTTATCGTAGCGCTACAATTTTAAATAAATTTTAAATATAATTAGCAAAAAAAATGAGATTATGTTTAAATCAAATTAATCTAAACTTAAATTGATGGCAATATTAAGTAGTAAAATATATTAATTTAAGCTTCTGCAATGAATTTCAACTTTCAGCACTAAATAGTTAAAAAGAGAAGCTGCCAGCTTTAGACTTATTTTAAATTAAATCTTATACTCTTAAAAAAGTTTCAGATAAAAATAAAAAATGCTTTAAGCAAGAAACTTAAACTAATACTAAATACATATATATATATATACACAAATTGTGCTTAACTTGAATTAATATAAAACTGAATTTATTTTATATATGTATATATCTGCAAAGATTTCCATGAGATTAACTCTTTGATCTTATCGAACCCTTGTAGCATGTTTGTGGGTCGCATATTGAAGCCGGCAAGACGATGTTGGAGGAAGTGTGGTACGGGGAGATACACACGACTCTGTTGCGGGCCAGCAAACGTGGCCAATTACCGGATATACGGCGGATGACTTTAGTCAAAAGGTTTTTCAACTGTGTTGCCGCTTTGATGACCCAACAGCTGGAGGACATTTGCATACGCAGTCTGAAAGCCTTTGCCGATTATGTTTGCGATTTTGGTGTAAGTAGAAGTGCAAATTGAAGTGCACTTGCCGATTGATTGACTGATTGAGCGATTTAATGATTGAAAGCTTGCACTCGTGCTCACATGCCATAACTTTGTAGGGGCTAACATCTTATGTGTAGTAGTTTCATTTAGTGTTTAAAATCAGACTTATTTCAACTTCTTAACTTTCCCGGACAGTACTCGAATCCTGGATTTGTGATCTCCTGCATATTGGCTGATGAGGATACGATAACGTTTACGCCGGGCTTTGCCAAGATCCAAAGTGAATTGTTGCGCGTCATCGATTCGATTGTGCACTCGGTGCAACTCTTGCCACGGATCGAGGGAAAACTGTATACGGATCTGAAGATCTCCAAGAAACTGTTCCTCACACCCACCGTGCCGGATAGCATTGTGGCGGACACAAAGAATCGGATATGCTATATGCTCGAGGAGCAGCGAATTGGACCCGAGTTGAGATTGCAGGATTTCGATGCGTTTATCGACTTGATAAATAGCGCGGATTCGGAGCGATGTGGTCGCTTCATGGAGAGCAATGCCACCTTCGAACAGTACACCGAAATGGTCTACGAGTATCGCAAGAAGGAGGATCGCATCGCCAAGGAGGTGTGGGGTGTCATCCGGATGGGTCTCTATGAGTTTCATCGGGATACGTTCATAACGCACCTGGAATTGTGTGCGAGACAGCTGCAAATGAATCTACTGGCACGCATGGTGACCGATCAGCAGACGAGGATCTCGCGGCTGGGCAAGGAATACGATACTATTGCGAAGAAGGCGTTGACCGTGCCCAAGGATACGGCAGAGCTGATGGAACTGAAGGCATATGTGGTGCATGCTGAGGAGAATCTGGTGCCCGAAATGGAGGCACGCCTCAAGGTCAACATGAGTGAGATTCTTTGGCTAATGGATCACACGCTCTACTCCCCGCTGGAGATCAAGAACAACAGCAACTCTTTTCAGTGGTACTTGAAACTGGCCTCCGTCTTTGATCAGCATCGTGTGATCGTTGCCGAGAAGGTGATCGAGTATCAGGAGCTGCTCAAGAAACGCATCGACATGTTCCGACGTGAACTCCAGAATTATTTCGATCAGGTGCAGCTCTACGATACTTGGGGCGATATTAAGCAGTTGTCCAAGTATAAGAAACGCGCCGGCATCCTGGATCAGAGGCTCGTCAATGCCATGGATGCCATCGATCAGATTAATGAGGAGGAGACTGCCTACGGCTGGGATCTATCGCAATATCCGGTGCGGAAGAAGGCGCATGATCAGCTGAAACCATATAAGAATCTGTTTGATGCTGGCCAGGATTTCATCGACAAGTGGGAGCTGTGGATGTATTCGCAGGTGGGCTCCTTTGATCCCGATGAAATCGATCAGGATGTGGCCAACTTTTATCGCGTCATCCAGAAGCTGGAGAAACAAATGGGTGATCATCCCAGCACCATGCAACTAATCCTCGATGTCAAGGAGCAAATGGAACATTTCCGTGGCCATATGCCAATCATTAATACCCTGGGTAATCCGGGCATGAAGGGCCGCCATTGGGAGCAAGTCTCCGAGATTATTGGCTTCCCCATTAAGGTGTCGCCGGATCTGACGCTGGAGAAGATCATCGAGTATCAGCTGGACGAGTATGTGCCCAAGTTTGAGGCCATTTCAGAGAGCGCCACCAAGGAGAACAATCTCGAAAAGGCCATGGCCAAAATGGCAAACGAATGGGAAGGCGTCGAGTTCACCATTTCGCCATACAGGTATGATATTCAGTTCGAAATATGTTTTCTAATTTAATTCCTTGGTTTGTTTTTAAATATTTGAAGTATTTAATTTTCATTTGAGTTAAAGGCTTAAACTAAAATTCGTTTTAAGATAAAATCAGCTTTGAAAGTCAAAGTTGTAAATATTTTTAGAAATTCGTTTTTTTCTTTTTATATTTTAAAGTGTTTTTCAGCATATTTTTTAAATTAAGTGGAAATTTTTGCAGTTTTTCTTCATTAAAAAAATCTTAAGTTTATTTTCTTGAAGCTCTAAAATATTATAAGAATTTAATTTCCATTTCAGAAAAAGATTTAATATAAAATTGGTTTAATGCTGAAATCAGATTAACGATTAATATCAAATTCTTAATTTTTATTTTATTTAAGAATTATTTAGTTATATATTGTTATAATTTTAATATTTATATGCTTTTAAATATTTTATTTATACTAACTATTTACCTTTTACTTCATTCAAAATTTAACTAAATTTATTTAAGTTTATATTGTTTTCAACTTCAAATGTGATTTTTTTAATATTGATTGAAGTTAATTTTAAATCTTGTAATGTAAGTGCTCAAAAATGTTTTTGAATGATAAGTGAAACTTTCCAGATTTTATCTTTTAGCTTTAAAAGTAATATTTTAATAATGGAGCATTAAGTTTCAACTTGTATAAATTTAATATTGAGAATTGTTTTCAACTTTAAACAAGGAATTAAAATGAAACCACAAATTCGCCATTTTTTGCGATTGCTCTTCTTTTGTTTTGTTTGCTTGCACATAATTGAAATGTCTGCCGCAGGGATTCGGGTACCTTTAAGCTGTCCGCCGTGGATGACATCCAAATACTGTTGGACGATCAAATCATCAAGACGCAGACAATGAAGAGTTCGCCCTACATCAAACCGTTCGAGGCTGACATACTGTGAGTACGACAGCTCCTCCATCCAGCATGTGTGTTGTTCCAGCGCGTGTCAGTGTCACAAACATACACGCACAACAAACACACACACGCACACACAATAAGTAAACACACACTTGATTCTCATTTGTTGTTGTTGTCCTTTTGCAGCAAATGGGAGGCGAAACTGATGCTGCTCCAGGAGATACTCGATGAGTGGCTGCGCGTACAGGCCACCTGGATGTATCTGGAGCCCATCTTCAGCAGTCCAGATATTCAGCAACAAATGCCCGAGGAGGGTCGTCGCTTCAGTGCCGTGGATAAGGTCTGTCCCTTATAGATTGGGCAATATTCCGCAAGGTTCTGCCTTACTGTTTACCCTATCAAAAGAATATTTTATTTCTATCTGGTTTTGTGTATAGGATGATTCAAATTAAAGCTTTATCTCAGCTGGATTAAAATATTATTACACAAATCCTTTTCTTTGCAGATCTGGAAGGAGCTTATGAAGCAGGTGGCCTCAGATCCCCGGGTCATGACGGTTGTGCAGATCGAAAAGATGAACGAGAAGCTGAAGAAGGCATACACACTGCTGGAGATCATTCAGAAGGGACTCAATGCGTACTTGGAGAAGAAGCGTTTATATTTCCCGCGGTTCTTCTTCCTGTCCAATGATGAACTGCTCGAGATTCTATCGGAGACAAAGGATCCCACTCGCGTACAGCCGCACTTGAAGAAGTGCTTCGAGGGCATGGCTACACTGAAATTCACCGAGGAACTGGAGGTGACTGCGATGCGTTCCTCCGAACGGGAAGAGGTCGTTCTCGTCGATGTCATATCCACGGCAAAGGCACGTGGTCAGGTGGAGAAATGGCTGCTCGAGCTGGAGATCGACATGAAGAAGAGTATACATCACAAGATATCGCAAGCGTTTTACAGCTATGTCAAGATGCAGCGCAATATTTGGGTGCTCTCCTGGCCGGGTCAGTGTGTCCAGTCCATCTCGTTGACCTATTGGACGCTGGAGATAACCGAGTGCTTCTTGAGCGAGACACCCAAGGAGAGCCTCGCCAAATATCTGGAAAAGTGCATGAATCAAATTATGAAAATTGTCGACTTGGTGCGCGGAGATCTCAATACCCAGAATCGGATAACACTCGGTGCTCTCGTAGTGCTCGATGTCCATGCTCGAGATGTGCTCGCGGAGATTGTGGAGAAGGGCGTGGAGCAATTGCAGGACTTTCAGTGGTTGTGCCAGCTGCGCTATTACTGGGAGGATAACAATCTGGATACACGCATGATCAACTGCTCGCTGCCCTATGGCTATGAGTATCTGGGGAACACCACGCGACTGGTGGTCACTCCACTGACGGATCGCTGCTATCGCACTCTGTTTGCAGCTCTCAACTTGCATTTGGGTGGTGCTCCTGAGGGTCCGGCGGGTACGGGCAAAACGGAGACAACCAAAGATTTGGCAAAGGCGGTGGCCAAACAATGTGTCGTCTTCAATTGTTCGGATGGTCTCGATTATCTGGCGCTGGGCAAGTTCTTCAAGGGTCTGGCCTCGTGTGGCGCCTGGTCCTGTTTCGATGAGTTCAATCGGATTGATCTCGAGGTGCTGTCGGTGGTCGCCCAACAGATTATGACCATACAGCGTGGCATCAACTCCGGCTTGCCCACTTTGGTCTTTGAGGGCACCACTCTAACATTGGATCCCACTTGCGCCGTCTTCATTACCATGAATCCGGGCTATGCGGGACGTTCCGAGTTGCCTGACAATCTGAAGGTAAGCTTATTTGTTAAGGTTCACAATCAGTATTTTTGTTTAAGTTGTTTTAGCTTGAAGCGTTTTAAGTAAGTTTTAATTTTAATTACAGACAATCCTTTATATATTTGTATATGTTCAGCAGCAGTCCCGAATAGTTCTAAGAGCTTTAGAGCAAGTTTTAATGTGCTTTCAATTAATATGCTTTCACTTAATGTGCTTTGCTTAATACATTTTTTCGGCGAGACCTTAAGTCCCACTGTAAGTTTGAAGACAGCTTTCAATTTAATTCATTATGCTTTAAAAGCTCTCTAAAAAGCTCCCAAATGCTTTCCAAATATTATCTTGCTTTCCTTTTCTTGATTAATTAATATTAATTAAATAAAATACATGAATAAAATAATATTACTTTCAGCTAATTTTATAATATTTTCTTAATTTAAAGCTGCATCTTAATTGAAGCTGATATTAATATTTAAAATTCTTTTATCCGGCAGGCTCTGTTCCGCTCCGTGGCTATGATGGTGCCGGACTATGCATTGATTTCGGAAATTGAGCTTTATTCGTATGGCTTCCTGACCGCCAAACCGCTGTCCATTAAGATTGTGGCCACCTATCGCCTGTGCTCGGAGCAGTTGAGTACTCAATGTCATTATGATTACGGCATGCGAGCAGTCAAATCTGTGCTGAAAGCAGCGGGTGCATTGAAGCTACGCTATCGCGATGAGAACGAGGATATTCTAGTGCTGCGCTCCATTAAGGATGTCAATTTGCCCAAGTTCCTCAACCAGGATATACCATTGTTCCAGGGCATCACCTCGGATCTGTTCCCGGGCGTTGCGCTGCCCGAGGCGGATTATGTGCTCTTCAATGAGTGCGTCCTCAAAGCTTGCGAAAATCAGAATAAACAGTGCACTCCTTTTGTCCTGGAGAAGGTCCAACAGGTAGGTAAAAACTTGAGCGTGATCTCTCCCCCTTTTTTAGTACTACTTCTTCAAATATTTTTTTGTAATAATTTTTCTCTGTGTACCCCAGCTTTATGAGATGATTGTGGTGCGTCATGGACTGATGTTGGTGGGGTTGCCATTTGGTGGCAAGAGTACCACATATCATTTGCTCGCCGATGCACTGGAGTGCATGGAGAAGAAGGATGGTTCCGAGAATCGGGCCATCTATACGGTTATCAATCCGAAGGCCATAACAATGGGTCAGCTTTATGGTCAGTTTGATGCCGTTTCGCATGAGTGGAGCGATGGCATTTTGGCTGTCAATTATCGCATCTTTGCCGTCTCCGAGACACCGGATCGCAAGTGGCTGATCTTTGATGGACCCGTCGATGCCATTTGGATTGAGAACATGAACACCGTGCTCGATGACAACAAGAAGTTGTGTTTGATGTCCGGTGAGATTATCCAACTGTCGAATACGACGAATCTGATTTTTGAACCAATGGATTTGGAGGTTGCCTCCCCTGCAACAGTTTCACGTTGTGGCATGATCTATTTGGAGCCGAGTTCATTGGGCTGGGAACCGTTGGTTGCCTCCTGGAAGAACACATTACCCGTATCATTCCACAGCGTCAGCAAGAATCTCATCTCATCGCTGATCTCCCGATTCTGCCCGCTGCTATTGTTCATCGTGCGCAAGAGTCTGCGAGAGATTGCGCCCACCTCGGATACGAATCTGATGGTTAGTATGATGAATTTCTTCGAGTGTTTCATCGATGATTTTCGCGACGAGAAATATGTGGCGAACCTATCCGATTTGGATTTTCGCGCCCAGACCGAGGGTATATTCCTGTTCTCGGCGATTTGGTCACTGGGTGGATCCTTGACGGCGGAGAGCCGAGAGAAATTCAATTTGATCTTTCGTGCGCTGCTCGAGAAGAACGTCTCGCAAAGCATATACGATGCATATGGTGTGCCCGAGGAGTTGCATGTGGAGCAGTTGGCGAAGCCATTCATCTTTCCCATACCCAAAAACGGTTCGGTCTTTGACTATCGCTACATTAAGGAGGGCAAGGGCAAGTGGAAACCGTGGCAGGATGATGTGAGTGCGGCGCCACCACTGCCACGTGATGTGCCCGTCAATCAGATCATCATCCAGACGAATGAGAGTGTGCGCATCGCAGCCATGCTCGATCTGCTGGTGCGTCATGGCAAACCATTGATGCTCGTCGGACCCACGGGGACGGGAAAGAGTGTCTACGTCATTGACTTCATGCTCACACGCATGGATCTCAGTTTCTATAAGCCGCTGCTGATCAGTTTCTCGGCTCAGACGTCGGCGAATCAGACGCAGGACATTATCATGTCCAAGCTGGATAAGCGCAGAAAGGGCGTCTTTGGGCCACCGTTGAATACCCGCTTTGTCATCTTTGTCGATGACGTTTCCATGCCGTTGAAGGAGAACTATGGCGCCCAGCCGCCCATCGAATTGCTGCGCATGATGCTGGATCACATGATGTGGTACGATCGCAAGAATATTGTGCCCATGAAACTGATCGACTTGCAGATGATTGTCGCCATGGGTCCACCATCGACAGGTAATACTGTAACGCCACGATTTCAGCGCTTCTTCAATGTCATCTCTATTGATGACTTCAACGATGATATTATGACTACGATCTTTGGCAAGATTGTGCTCTGGCATTTGGATGCGAGGTGAGTAGTGAATATTATGTGAATTGTGACTTATGCCCGGTACCCGGTCGAGCGCTCTCGACTGGAGCACCACTTGTTAATCTTTCTGCCCATTGCATGAGACTAATTGCCATTATTAACAGGGGTTTCTCGAAGGAGTTCGATCCGTGCATTGATGAGATCGTCAGTGCCACACTGAGCATCTATAATGATGCCAAGTTGAATCTGTTGCCAACTCCAGCGAAATCACATTATCTGTTCAATTTGCGTGACTTTTCGCGTGTGATACAGGGTGTGCTGTTAAGTGTGCCGGAGGCAACCGAGGACATGAACTCGATGCGTCGCCTCTGGGTGCACGAAGTGTTGCGCGTCTATGGGGATCGACTCGTTGAGGATGCGGATCGTAGTTGGCTATTTGAGAAATTGTGCAGCACCGTACAGGAGTGTTTCAATCAGGAACCGTCGCGACTATTTGGCCGATTTGTGGGCAAGGGTAAACAGTTGGAGGAGTCCGATTTTCGACAATTGATCTATTGTGATTTCACCAATCCGAAAGCGGATACCAAAAACTATATTGAGGTCCAAGATGTGGAGGAATTGCGTAGCGTGGTCGAATCATATTTGGTGGAGTACAACAACATGTCGAAGAAGCCAATGAATCTGGTACTTTTCCGCTTTGCCATCGAGCATTTATCGCGCATATGTCGCATCATAAAGCAGCCACGTAGTCATGCTCTGCTCATCGGTGTCGGTGGCTCCGGGCGCCAGAGCTTGACTCGACTGGCTTCGCATATATGCGACTATGAGCTCTTTCAAGTGGAAATCACTCGATTGTATGGGCCATACGAGTATCATGAGGATATCAAGACAATATTGCGTAAAATCGGTGCATCCGAAATGCACGGCGTATTCCTCTTTACGGACGTTCAGGTGGGAGTTGTTTCTATTTTTTTTTTTTTTCCTTTTGACTGGCTCAAAATTTGTAGTGAACATTGATTTAGTTGGGTATTTTTATATATTTGTGCTAATGGTGTATGTTCCCTGAGACTTGTAGATTAAGGACGAATCGTTTCTGGAGGATATCAACAATCTGTTGAACTCGGGCGAGGTGCCCAATCTGTTTAGCAACGAGGAGAAAATCGAGGTCGTCGAGAAGATGGCCCAAATCGACAAGCAACGCGACAAGTCCGTCCAAACCGATGGCAGTCCCGTTGCCCTATTTAACTTCTTTGTTACGGTGGGAGCTACAAAACTTAATGCCGATCCCTCTAATCTGCTCCAGTTTGTACTAATTAATCTTCTGTGTATATCCATTCCCCATTTAGACCTGCAAGGATCAGCTGCACATTGTGCTGGCCATGTCACCGATTGGCGATGCTCTCCGCAATCGCATTCGCAAATTTCCCTCGATTGTCAATTGTTGTACGATCGATTGGTTCCAGCCCTGGCCCGAGGATGCCCTCCTTGCCGTCTCCACGCGTTTCCTCGCCGCCGAGCAACTGACCGCTTTGGAGCGCAAGACAGCCATCGATATGTGCATGGAGTTCCACACATCCACACAGGAATTATCCGCAAAGTTTTTCACGCGTCTGCATCGCTATAACTATGTGACACCCACATCTTACCTGGAATTGATACAGACCTTCAAGGCACTGCTCAGCCAGAAGCGAAAGTGAGTATGAAACGAAGGGAGAACCCTCTCAAATTTAGAGAACCTAGTGCTATAGATATATAGTATAGTCTAGGCAGCTTTTATGTCATGCATTTCTTTACCTTTGTATATAGAAACATAACTACGAATCGGAATCGATATTTGACTGGCATATCGCAGCTGGATATTGCTGCGCAGCAGGTGGCCGTCATGCAGGAGCAGCTGCAGGCGCTGGAGCCGAAGCTGAAGGAGGCCTCCGAAATTGTGGCCGAGCAGGTGGCCAAGGTGACGGCGGACAGCAAAGTTGCCGCGGAGCAGCGGGAACTGGTCAAGGAGGATGAGCAGGCGGCCAAAGTGCAGGCAGCCATTGCCCAGGAGATCAAGGATGAGTGCGATGCCAAGCTGGGTGAGGCGTTGCCCATTTTGGAATCAGCTCTAGCTGCGCTGAATACGCTAACAACGGCGGACATAGCCGTGGTCAAGACCATGAAGAGTCCGCCAATTGGTGTGCGCATCGTTATGGAAGCCGTTTGCATTCTGAAGGATATGAAGCCGGACAAGGTGCCAAATCCCAGTGGTGTTGGCACAGTGGAGGACTATTGGGGTCCATCGAAACGTGTGCTGAGCGACATGAAGTTCCTGGACAGTTTACTAAACTTCGACAAGGACAACATTCCGCCGGAGGTCATGAAGAAGCTGCAACAGCGCATTCTCACCAACGAAGCCTTTGATCCCGACAAAATTAAGACTGCTTCGACGGCCTGTGAAGGACTCTGCCGCTGGGTCATTGCGTTGTCCAAATACGATGTGGTTGCAAAGGTCGTCGCACCCAAGAAGATTGCCCTCGCTGCGGCAGAGGCCGACTACAATGCGGCCATGAAACTGCTCAACGAGAAGTTGGCCCAACTGGCTCGCGTCGAAGCCAATCTGGCCGCCATCCAGAAGATACTCGACGAACAGCTGCGACAATATGGGTGAGTAGTAATATATAGATATATATATAGACAATATATATAATTAATATCTTCCACATTTAGTGTTCTACTCGCTGAGCATGAAGCGTGCACGAAAAAGCTGCAGCGTGCTCAGGAGCTAATCTCTGGCCTGGGCGGGGAGCGGTCACGTTGGTCCGAGACGGCCAAGATGCTGCAGGCCAGCTTTAAGAGCGTGACCGGAGATGTTTTGATTTCGTCGGGAGTTGTGGCGTATCTGGGACCGTTCACAATTGATTTTCGGCTTACGCAAATACACAAATGGGTGGCAAAGTGCCTGGATTATGGAGTAACATGCTCGCCGGACTTTCAGCTGGCCATTGTGCTGGGCGAACCGGTTGAGATACGTTTCTGGAATATTTGCGGACTGCCAACAGATGCGTTCTCCGTCGAGAGCGCCATCATGATGAAGTGAGTATGCGTCTACAGAATATATCATATGCGTTTGGAATAGTGAATCGAGGCTGTTAGTGGCGGAAAGTGCCTTGAGGCATGAGTTGAGTGGCAGTGGGTTGAGCTTGCCTTTATGATTTATTAATATTAATGTCAATTAGGGTAAGGATATTAAAATTGGGTCAAATTACACACAGCTGCATATTCCCTGGTGGCACAAGACATAACGATAGATAACTTCCCTAAGAGCCAAGTAGCTGCTCAAAGTCGTTAGCTTAGCTATCGATGCAAAAAGGGCCCAAGATTTCATTAGCCTGGCAACAGCTGTCGGCTCAGTCACTCCAATCATATACATACATACATATATCTATATATATCTATACATATATACTATGCATTTGCGTTCAATTAAACACGACACGCTAATTATGCCTGAGCGCTTGTCAAAAGCACGAAATTCGGAATTCACTTAATATACACTTTCTCAGGGCTTAAATCTTTTGCAATGCAATGTGTAACATATCAAGAAATGTTATTGCAAGCGCACTTAGTATATATATTATTGTTATTTATTTATTTAAATAATTATGACTTAGCAATAACTTTTGAAGCAACCTGTCCTAAAACAGGCTTTCGATTCCTTATTCGAACACTTTTCTCCTAAAAGTATATTCTTCACTTAAGACTTAAGTTTTTCAGAGTCGTGGTTTTTGTTTGCGTTTCTTGTTGATACATAATCTATTAATTTTAGATGCAATTGACGTGTATTCGACTAAGATTTTAACTTTTCTTTACTCAACTTTCACCAGTTTCAGTCAGCTTAAACTATTTTATTTATAAAACTGTTTCATCAAATCAAACTACTATATATATATATATATATACTCTATATACTCTATCGCTTCATAACTTAAGTTCCTTATCCTAAGTAGCTTAGCTGACCGTGAAGTAATTTGATTAATGTGTTTGCCGCAAGGGTATTAAATTTGCGGCATAATGCAGTTGCCGATTTGCTTGCCCCTCATTTCTAATTACACAAAATGTTTGAATTCACGCATATTAAGAAAATTAAAGATATGCCGCATTTTCGCCGTGGCTAGTGTGAGAACAACACCGGATGCTGCACACAGTAGCAGAGGGTGTGTGTGTGTGTGTGCGTTGTGCCCGCATGTGGGCAGGACACGGGAGCACCGCAGGATGCTCCGGTGGTTGCTTCAGCTCAAGGTACAAAACTAAGGGCTGACTGCGAAGATGAGGGAATGGGGGGTGGAGATGGGCGTGGATTTCTCATGTTTGATGCGTATGTTAGAGAGAGAGCATTACGCATCTGGCGTGTTTTTCGTTGGAGGGGCGAAACGTCGCATTGCCACATGCCACACACTCCACGTCTCATGTCCCATGTCTCGTGTCGATTTAATAAAGGAAATTCTTCGGCTGTGAGTGTTCGAAGTAATTTGGAGCATGCCCAAACATACCTGAGGTGTGTGTGTGTGTGTGTGTGTGTGTGTGTGTGTGTGTGCATAAGTCGTTGCTGCACAAAGGATAAGCAATTGATTAATGTGCGCCCTTTGCGCATCACGTTTAATTTGAACCCATGGACATGGCAAATGAATGATGTTGGTGGGATTTGCTTGCTGCCAGTTACTATCAGTTGCCACTAGCAACTTCTTGTTTGCATCTCCTTGAGGCACACAAGACGAATGAATTTGTATTTGTTTTTGTCTTTCACATTTTTTTTATTTACCTACACTCTCTAGCTGAAGGCGATTGTTGTTGTCCTGTTGTTAAGTGTGTAGAGCATTAATGGAGATGAGAGAGATATTCACAAGGTATGTCTGCCATTTCTATGCTAATATGTTGCTTTACTTGCTGAAAGCCATCTTGGTCCACATTTATATATAACAAGCAACCCAAAGTATGTACTTATTTCAATTTTAAATGCTGATTTAATCTAAAGAACAAAACATGACCGAAAGTCATGAAATAGGTTTGAAAATTGGTTCAGCTTGGACAAAGTTTATCTTAATATCTAAACCAACATTCAAAGTATAACATTTGAAAATGTTTGAAACTAATTCGACTTTGAATATTTAATGTCTGCATTAATTTCATTTATTTAACTTTTATAAAACTCTTTATTCATCGCTGACTGGTGCGACTGGTTTTTACCACTGGGAAAGGAAAATTCCTATAAATATCAGATAGTTGCACTAGTGAAAAGTTTGAACCCGTTCCAATAAATCAAAAAATCATGTTTCCAGAATGAAAAGCAGTATTTTTCTTGAAACCAAATCATTTTATTATTTTTAAAAATACTAATTATAAATTAATGTTGAAGGGTATTTAATTCTCGGCATCAGAAAAACTCAGTTTGTTAGTCTATGAAACCCAATACTGGCAGCAATTTAAAACTTTTCTGTTTCGGAATATTTGCAAAAATAGCAATTATAATTTAAAGTTGTTGAATATCCTGAAGGGTATTTAATTCTCGGCAAATTCATAGTCTCCAGTCTCCAGTTTCTTGTTTTTCTTTCGATTTTCCTCTTTTCTGTTTTGGGGCTAACTCATCGCCCACATCATGATGAGCCTCCACCCGCTCATCGACTCGCACCTGAAAATGGCAATTGGATCGTAAATTGCTAATGTGAAGGGTAGCAGGTGCAGACTGGATGTGGGTTTTGGGTCCGGTTCGGGTCAAGTTTCTTTGCATAAGTGCTTGATTAAATAATGTTAATTTGGATGGGGACGCATCTATGCGAGAATTTCCCAAAGAGATTTGCATTTTAAGCAAGCCGAAAAAGAAAAAACATTAACTAGCTTTAAGCTGAAAGTGCTGCACAAGTTTGGCTTTAAGCCTCCCATTTGCTTGGCAATTGTGGGAAATCAAGCGAAACTTCCGCACATTAATGTCTAGAACTTTTTTGATTTACCAACAGATTTCTCTGTATTCAATGTCGTTTTCTTTTTATTGCATGTACATTGTTACAATAATTTTTTGGTTATTTTTTCTTTTTTCTTATATCTTTTGTATGTATATATATTTTTTTTGTTTTGGTCAATCTGAATGCTTGCCGGCCCCTGTGGCGCTTTTGAACTGTGGCAACTTTTTACATTCCAACTGCCCCCCTCACTTGCTCCTGCAAAGGTCCTTTTAATGCCCTGTTGGCCCGAATAAATGGATTAATATAATTTCGCTCTTTTTTTTCTTTACTAATAATATTATAATCCCATTTTAAATTTTTCAATTAATTTTATTATATTAACTATAATTTAATTAGCAATATTTTACACAGATAGTTTCAGAGCTGTCTACAGCATATGGCTTAGTCGAGCACTCGCGACTATTGCCTTCTACTCTTTACGTATTTGCATTCTCCAATGTATTGTCCGAGCCTGGCCAGCTATATATATATATATATTTATACAAACAGACATATATATATATACACATATTTCACAGACCGTGTAGTCATTTTGTTTGGCATGTAGAATGCGCATTTGTTCGCTGACATTTTTCGCAGAAGGGCTGAGGAGCTGAGGAGGGTTTGCTGGTGGTGTTTGGGTGGCTTGAAATTGGCTCTTTTGTTTTTGCATCAAATATTTTTCATTCATCAAGTTTTCAATTTACAAAAATGTTCATTCATTCGCATGAACAATTTGTATTCGGTGTGAATTTGTCATGTGTTTCGGCTGTCGCGTTGCCAGGCGACAATTTATCCTTATTGTTGTTGCATTTTATTGTTGCCTGCCTATTGTATCTGCGTATCTCCGAATAGTATTTGTGTATCTGTGTATCTGTGAGTTATCGCACATGCATCCAGGAACTTAAACAGTCACTACACAATACTTGATTATTTGTGTATACATACATATATATGTATATATATGTATATGTACATAAGAGCAAACATTATTTTTGTTGTGTATATTTATGCATTCCCATTTTGTGTGGCTTTTTTCACATCAGTTCATTTTTGTATATTGGTTATTATATTTATAATTCCGATAGCATTATTTACGCTTATGAAATATTGAGAGTTTATTGCGGCAATTGTACCCTGTAAATATATTCGAAAGTGGCATATGCAGCTACCATAAATAAGCATATCTCTTAGGTTATAGATAGTTGATCTGGGGAGCCTTCAAAATTCAATGAATTTCATATCTAATCTAAGCTCAATCTTCCAGTTGTTGATTCATCAATCATTTAATATTTATGTGAGTCGATTCATTTGCATGAATGAATGATTCTGAACTGTTGATGTGTGCAAATTAAATGTTAATTATTTATGGATTATAAATATTTCTTGTTGGACTGCCATTTATCATGCAACCATTAAATATGGCAATAGAGGCACTTAAAAGGTTTTTGTTTAATTAATAATTTTCATTAAATTAACAGAAACCCATTAAAAATGGCGATTGATTTTGGATTCAATATAAAATAAAATATAAATTAATGATAATCGTACGACAAAAGTAAATCATGCAAATTGAAGGCCTTCGATAACTTTATAACAGACTGTGTTAGGATATTCCCGATTAGCAGCAATCTTGTAAATTGTCTTGATGATTTCTTTGATAGAAATGCACGTCGCTGGCCGCTGATGATTGATCCGCAGGGACAGGCCAATAAATGGATTAAGAACTATGAGAAGAACAATAAATTGTGTGTCGTTCGACTGAATCAAGCAGATTACACCCGTGTGCTGGAGAATGCGATACAATTTGGTTTGCCAGTGCTGCTGGAGAATATTGGCGAGGAACTGGATCCCATACTGGAGTCCATATTGCTGAAGCAGCTGTTCAAACAGGGCGGCACAATGTGCATCAAACTGGGCGATTCAGTTATTGAATACAATCACAGTTTCAAGTAGAGTATGAATGATGTATTTGAACTATAAATAATAACTATAATGCCTTCAACAGATTTTACATGACAACCAAGCTGAGGAATCCCCATTATCTGCCCGAGGTGGCTGTGAAGGTGACGCTGCTAAATTTCATGATTACAACACAGGGATTACAGGATCAATTGCTGGGCATAACTGTGGCAAGAGAACGACCCGATTTGGAGGCTGAGAAGAATAATCTAATCGTTCAGGGTGCCGAGAATAAACGGATGCTCAAAGAGACCGAGGATCAAATATTGGAGGTGCTCTCATCAGCGGAGAATATTTTGGAGGATGAAACTGCTGTGCAGATACTGAGCTCAGCCAAAGCCTTAGCGAATGACATCAATGAGAAACAGGTTGTGACAGAGGCAACGGAAAAACAAATTGATTTGGCCCGACTCAGCTATGTGCCCATTGCCGAGCACTCGACAATTCTATTCTTTACCATAGGTAAACTAAGTGAAACCTCTCCAAAGCTCTTACTCCTTTATTGGTTTAACTTGTCTTGCAGTTGATTTGGCCAACATTGATCCCATGTATCAGTATAGTTTGGCTTGGTTCGTTAATCTGTACATGTCATCCATTGATAATACGGAGAAGGTCGATGACATTGAGGCACGCCTGAAGGACTTGCGCAATCATTTCACCTACAGCCTCTACGTCAACATCTGTCGCAGTTTGTTTGAGCGTGTAAGTACTTCTCAGCACAGCACTCAGCTCAATGCCAATTATCATCACAACATGGGTTTGGTTTTCTATTTGATACTCTGTTATCGAAGGCACAAAGGAGGACATTAGTTTCGTTCGTCATGCCGTTTGTCCCTTAAAGCTAAAGCCTTGAAATTTGTGGGCATATAATTGTCTGTGTCTGATCAGGTGTTAAACTTTGAATGCCTTGTCCACTAGTAGGATAGGAAATCGATGAAATCGATAATCGCAAATCGATCAACCACTGCCCCTGAAAATGCCTATATCTTTCGCAGTATTTGAGTTAGGAGATGTATTATAAAGTCTGGGAAAGTCCTTCAACAATTTTATGCCTCTTACATTGGTATCAGAGTATTTCACAGTCGGCTTAAATGTTGTCAACTATTTTTGGTTTGTGGGTCACCACTAAGTTATGATGTGTATATGTATATATATATATATATAAGCTCTTATATATCAAACTTGTGTCGTAATTGCGATTTTAATCCCATTGCGTTGTATTTGAAGCGTATTTGCTAAGCGCTTGATTTTCTCAACGGCTGCGTTTGGTTGCGCTTCACTGCGCTATAATGATGCCTTAGCCTCCTGCACGGACTTTAAGGAGTCGTGCCCTAGCTGCCACTTCCATTGGCAGCGGCCCAGTTTTTTTTTATTTTTTTTTCTGTACCTGTTCCCAGGTGTCAAGTTTTGCCCAAGCACTGTGGAATTTATAAATTGGAATTCAGGCATTCGCTTTGAGTGTGATACGGAGAAATGCATTCATTAGATAAGTACCATCTTTTATGGCAGCGACTTAACATTTCCTGTTGTAGGAGGTATTCAGTACACATTCCTCTGAGTTCATCTGCTCTTCATATATACATATATGTACAACTTTCTTTTACCCACTGTGGCACTTTCACTGTGTGTGTTTAATATAATAACATTGCCGGGTCTCAAAAGTGTGTGCAAAAGGGCAAAGCAGAAAAAAACCAAATCCAAAAAAATGGAGAAATTTCAACAAGGTCCTTTCTGGCCTGATGATGTTTTCAGTCAATTATGCGATGTGCCCTCTGCTTAGCCTTTTCCATCAGTTCCCCTTTGATCCTTGACCCTTGGCTTTTAATTTGCTTGGCAAAAAAAAAGGTAAAAAGAAAAAGTGAAATGGCATCTGGAGTAATGCTTTGATTGCCCACCTAAACCCATATATACTATATATATATATATATATATATATATATATATATATTATATTTGTGTTCACATTAAAAGCTAATAAAATTGTGCTCTTATGACAGGATAAGCTCTTGTTCTCTCTCATATTGAACATCAATCTGCTGAAGCATGAGAATTTGATTGACAACTCCGAATGGATGTTTTTGCTGACGGGCGGCGTTGGCCTCGAGAATCCCTTCAAGAACCCCACCAACTGGCTGGGCGTACAGAATTGGGATGAATGTTGCCGCCTGACCAGCCTGACCAATTTTAAGGGATTACGCGAGGATGTCACTGCCAATGCGTCCATTTGGAAGGAGTTCTTCGATTCGCGTACACCGCAGGATAATAAATCGATACCGACGAATTGGCAACGTTTGTCCATGTTCCAGAAATTGCTGTTGCTGCGTGTCTTTCGACCCGATAAACTGGTGCCAGCGGTGCTGAACTTTGTGTCCATGGAGATGGGTCCTCGTTTTGTGGATCCGCCACAATTTGATTTGATGGCCTCGTTTGCCGACTCGCATTGCTGTGTCCCAATGATATTTGTCCTTACACCCGGCTCAGATCCAACGGCAACACTGCTCAAATTTGCCGAGGATCAGGGTTTTGGCACAAATCGTTTGTTCTCCTTGTCCTTGGGTCAGGGACAGGGTCCCATTGCCACCAAGATGATTGATGAGGGCGTCAAACTGGGCAATTGGGTTGTGTTGCAGAATTGCCATTTGGCTGCCAGTTTTATGCCACTGCTGGAGAAGGTCTGCGAGAATCTGTTGCCCGATTCAACGCATCCGGATTTTAGATTGTGGCTCACCTCGTATCCAGCGGAACATTTTCCGGTTGTGGTGCTGCAGAACGGCATCAAGATGACCAATGAGCCGCCCAAGGGTTTGCGCTCGAACATAACGCGTTCCATGCTGAGTGATCCGATCAGTGATCAGGAGTGGTATGAATCCTGCAAACAGCCACGCATCTTCAAGCAGCTGATCTACGCGCTGTGCTTCTTTCATGCGGTGATTCAGGAGCGTCGCTACTTTGGACCCATCGGCTGGAACATACCCTACGAGTTCAATGAGACGGATTTGCGCATCTCCCTGATGCAGTTGCGCATGTTCCTCAACCAGTACGAGACGGTCAACTATGATGCCCTACGCTATCTGACCGGGGAGTGCAACTATGGTGGTCGTGTCACAGACGATTGGGATCGCCGCACACTCAAAACGATCTTGAATCGATATTATTGCCCCGAAATCATTGATCTGGAGAATACATATTATTTGGATGAGACGAGCTTCTATTATGTGCCCGTGTTGAAGGAGGCCGAATTATATATAACATTTACCCGTGATTTGCCACACATTTCGGCACCATCCATATTCGGTTTCCATGCCAATGCCGACATCATGAAGGATCAACAGGAAACGGATATGCTGCTCTCACACACACTATTGACGCAGGTAAGTTGGAGTGTTGAGTGTTGTAAGTACTTGGTTTGTTTTGCGTTTTTGGTATATATAGTGCGTATATGTCTGGTATTACAAGTTTTCTGCTTTATAATCTGCTAAACTTTTGCTTGCCTACACAATTTTATCTGCTGCTGCTTAAAGGAACGCTGGGTAAGTGAAATATTTGAAGTTATGAATTTGTTACCCTGGCAGAATACATAGAATGAATGAGTAGACAGATCAAGTTAACTTAATTTAAGCGATAACTGCCACAGTTGTATATCGATACAAATCGATTTCCGATAAGAAATAAAGACAATTGTTAGGATGTAGCCTTTCAATTGATATATATTTATATATTGAAGGCAATTAATAAATTACCTCTAAAATTGTATTAAGATCTATTAAGAAAAGCAGATTTTGCTAAGCAAAACGTATTTTCAATTTGAACAGGGTATCTTTTAGACGAGCTGTCTCCACTAACTTACGCATTCTAACTAGCCGAATATTGTCTTGAAATTTTCATCTACATTAAATGTAAATTTTATTGATTAACAACCGATTTTATATAGCTATCCGTTCGTCTGATCTTATGCACTTAAAATAAATCCCACTTCTGACCTATGTCTGCAAGGGTATTTCAACTTCGGCGAACACCGAAGTTAACTCCCATTTCTAAAGGATCTTTAAACACATATTATTTTGCTCCCTGCCTGCCGCACAGGATCTCCATGAGAAGCGAGTAAGTTTTTTGCTGTGCAACAGATATTTCTGGTATTCGCTTTTTTAACTGCTTGATTTTTTGCGATTGCTAAAAAACGCTTGCGCTTTAGAAACTGGAGAAGAGCCAGAGACTCTATGTAGATGTGCTGTCGCAACGCTTTCCCGAAAACCTCTTCCTACCCACTTATCCCACCACTTGTCCCCCCTTCCTTGCACTCTACAATATGCCACTGAAGGACACCAGTGCTTCGGGCGACGACAGCGAAGGCTCCAAGGCACTCACACCCGAGGAGGTGGTCACGAATGTGGCCACCGATATATTGGATAAGTTGCCCAAACTGTTCGATCGCGAGGCGGCCCTGTTGCGCTATCCAACACTCTATCATCAGAGCATGAATACAGTGCTGGTCCAGGAAATGGTACGGTTCAATGTGCTGCTCAACACAATACGCACCAGTTTGATAACGCTGAAGAAGGGCATCAAGGGTAAGTCTTTGGCTTATTTTAATAATATCTGTACAATTTTCAATAGCCTTAAGAGCTACAAACAATTTTGGGAGTGTTATGTTTTTCAGATAAAATATTGTTATTGATTTCTGGCTTTTAAAAATACTTTTGCATTGCAAAAAGTAAAAATGCAAACATTAATCTGAAACTATTAGAAATGATTAGAAACATTCCAGAAAAATCAAGCATAGAGTTGAAGAAATCATAATTCTGAAATTAAGATAGCTTATCTTCTAAACAAGGAAATATTATTATTCTTTTTATATACCCTGAACTCTTTAAAAATGATGCAAAACAGGCAGACGGCAGCATCTACGAGCAAATAGGGTATATATTCCTGGTCAGCATTAAAATCATTAAAATTATGAATAAGATAGATCAAATTTACAAAGTAGATTTTCGTAAACCTTTTACAGATCAAATTTAATTCATTATATTGATAACTTACTACAATTAGCGTATATCGATACAAATTGATTTTCGTTAGCAATTAATTGTGCCCGAATAAACTATTTTTGCAAGGAGTTGATTAAATTTAGGAATTGCCTGACTAGCGGATTCCCTGTAAGCACCAACATAATTAACGACTGGATGTAGGGTATCAATTAGACCCCTTAGCCCTAATTTTAGTTCTAATCCCAAATTGTTTAAATGTATAAAATAAAATAGTGCTTTTGATGCTTGCTCTTGATAACTAGTTAACTTTTAATTTGAAATTATTATTAACAAAATATTAAATGGGAATTTATTGGCGATGCGACTGGAAGCGCGACTGTCGGTTCTGAGTGGAATCGTCGATGTCTTCGGTTATTGGTTGCAATTCATAGTCACTGATCATGCCGCTTAGCTTCCTGGTTTCGAGGTTGGACTGGAAGTTCATGGTTCTCCGAGATGGGTCTTGTAGCAACATGTCATCGTTCTCATCCATCAGCGTTTCTCTAGCGGCCATCTCCTTTTTCTGCTCCTCCTTCTGCTGCTGCTCCTCCTCCTCATCCTCTTCCTCTGGCATATTCCAGCAGCTGTGCTCATCATCTGCCTCATATTCGGTATTCTCCTCCTCGACCATGATCCTCTCCTCATCGCTAGCATACGAAATCATATCGCTTAAGGCACCAATCAGTTGATCCTCCTGCCGAGTTTGCGTTTCTTGCTCACCAAAATCAAAGCCAAGTGAAATTGATGGACTTGAGCGCAACGTTGAGAGATCCTCCTCGTTGCCAATGTCTGTCTTGCTTGTTATCCCAATTACTTGGTCATTATACAGTTGATTCTCGGACCCCAGCCCGAACACTGTCAAATTGAGGAATTGTGAGCCGCCAATGATTTCCTGTGTGCCCACGTCCTGATACACCTCATCTGTACCCAAATCTTTGGTGATCTTATCGATCTTCATTTTCTTGAGCAGCGAAAGGAATTGAGTGCGCTCGTATATCGAACCTAAAGTATTGTCACCTAAAGTATTGCGATCCCTTAACCGAAGGATGTCCGACTCGATATCACGAATCCTGTCTGTGGGCGAGATTCTTGTTTGTGAGCATGCCCAGCGTAGATCGACGGGATCAATGATCGCCGGTTCCTCATCCATTCGCTCCATAATTTGAGCGAAAATATCATCAAAGAGCGTCACACAATTCTCATGCACAATCCGCTCCGTTGGGGTCTTCCAGCGGCGTCCCGGCACCGCCTGCCTTATCAGCTTCCTAATTATGGCCTCCGCTTCACGTTGAGGCGGCTCCTCGCTTTCGCTTTCCGTGGAGAAGAAGAAGAGATCGTTATCCGTCAGGCGATCGATCATATCGCTTGTAATAACGCTGGCTATGTCGTAGGAGTCGACGCTCTCCCAGATGTGTGGAAAGAGCACATCGTCAATAATATATTTGACTGTCAGCATTTTCTCGTATTTCAGAAGCAACACATTCAAATCGGGAACGACCATGTCATTCAGCATATTCCGTAGGGATTCATAGGTCAGTGGCGTTTGGATTAGCTTGAAGCTATCCAGCCAACGCTGAATATCCGCATCGATTTGTTTGGCCATCAACGTAACCGTTTCGGCCGCATCGCATTCGGCAATATGGGCCATGTCGGTGGTCAATATCGTATCGATATATTTGCGAGCCGTCTCGGTGTGCGCCACATTGCACCGCTGGAACATTTCCTCGTAGATCAGTCGCATATCGTTCTCCTTCTGGCGCAGACCCGCCTCGGCTGCCTCCCGGCGCCAACGCTCCTTTTGCGTTAGGATCGCGAAGAAGTGGAGTTTACGTTGCTCCGTGAGGCGTTCCATCTCCTCGGTTAGGAATTGCATAATCCAGCCAATGGTGCTGCCCTCGTGCATATGCAATAATTGCTCCAGATCCTCATTGCGTCGTTCCTGCAACAATTCCTTGGGCAGGTTTGGCTGGCGACGCCGCTGCTCTTCGTACTCGAGATGCTGCGCGAAGGCCAGCTGTTGTTGTTTGATGAGCGAATCCCTTTCCTTTTGCTGCCGAACGGTCATCTTGCGTGAATCTTGGAAGTAATCTTGAATGTTGTGCATCTCCTCATAGGTGAAGGACGGACGTTCTGCGTCTTCGGAAAGCGGTTTGGGCCGTCGCTTCAGGCACTTGGGCGTTGACTTCTGTTTGGCTGCCTGCGAGCGAAGTGTCTTCAGGGATTCGTAGAGCTTCTTCAGATGCTTGTCGGAACAGAAGTTCTGCTCGTACTCCTTGACATACTCTTTGGGCTTGGACCATTCCTTCAGCTTGGTGAATGGGCACTGCAACCTATCCATATCCACACGCTTCTCCAGATCATCGATGCGCATATCGAACGCCTTTCTTCCATCGCCCACAAAACTGCGTCGTGCCGGATCGACACCATGTCGTATGAGTGGTCCGTAGAACTCTGAGCAGGGCGAGCCCAGGGCATACATGGGACTCTGTTTCACCCAGCGACGCGATAGACCCGTGTTCTTGATCTGCAATCGTCGCATTGCCCGCTGATATGCCACCTCGTTCTTGGCCAATCCTCGCTGGCGTTTCTGTTCGATGCCCTCGCAGGCGACCTCAATGCGGGTTTTGGACTCCGCGTGCATTTGCTTCTCGCGCTTGTCAAACATCCGTATGACGATCTCCAGTCGCATCATCTGACACTCCTGTATATACTCCTCCCGCTCCATCCATTGTTCCCACTCGAACGCCTCCAATATGGGACGATACTTGCTTTTGATCGCCTTCTCGCGAGCCTCGTGCAGCTGGCGCTTGAAGCTCGTCTTTAGCGCCTGGTTGAAGGACCAACGTTTACGGGCACGCTCCAAAATTTCGACCTCAGTTAGACCGGGCGGCTTGTCGCCGGGCAGCAGCGTGGCCAGATTGAACAGCTCCAGATGCTCATCCTGCTCCTTGTCCACAATATCCGGCAAATAGGCCACTGTCTGCGCCGATGATTCCCTGTGTTTTAAGTTTGAATTATTTATTTAGCTAAGCTTAAGCCAAAGAAATATTAATTAATATTCTCTAACACTTGAAAAATTGCAAAATGTCATTAATTAAAAATCGTTTACTGATAATTTGTAGTATTTATTATACCTGTAAAGTGTCTGTGTGGATTGATCCTTGTAGCGTCGCTTGTCCACATAGCTGGGAAAATAGTCGCACTTGGTTGTGTAATCCTTGACGCTCTGCAGCGACTCCCGCATCTTCACCTCGAACGTGTGCACATCGGTCTCCCGATCGGTGAGGAAATCAATGCCCGGCGCCTTAAACTGACACTCGCTGTCCGTGGTCGCCAACCAGCCCACTTTGCGTTCCGCCGGATTATTGGCACCTATTTTTAAGATGGCCTAATTGGTTTTTCTCTGCTATAAATATATCAACTTAAATAACTTACCGCCGGCTGCGCGTGGATCGCGCGAGGGATTTGTTATCAGGCACGATGTGAGTCCTGTTTGCATCTCACTGTCCTTGACCGTGGTCTGTTGCGGTCTCTGTTGCCTGCTGAAGGTCACACGTTTGGCGTGCTTTGGCCGTTGCTCCACCAGCAGCAGCTGCTGCTGCTCCTTGGAGCTGGAGCTTTTGACCCGTTTCGTCTGCTCCCCGATGCCGGTTGAGGAGCTGTGCATTGAGGTGGCGCTGCTGTGGCGCATGCCTCGGGTCACGTAAAGGACATTCATGATGCCCTGCTCCTGTGCAGGCATTGTGTTTTTTTGTTTCACAGTATTTCGAAAGAGGAAAGGAAAACTTTTGTTAATCACTTAAGTGTTGCACGTGTGCAGAACGTTGTCTAATTGAATTTATTGTTCAGTTATCGTAATTGGCAGCGTTGTTGATTATATTGACAAAGTTTTCAGCGCCTGCTATTTTCATTTAATTTTTGTTTCTTATTTGTTATATATTGTTAATAGGTCTGGTGGTCATGTCCGCTGCCGTGGAGGCGGTCTACAAATCCGTGCTGATTGCCAAGATTCCGGCTATGTGGGCCAGCAAGTCCTACCCCAGCCTGAAGCCACTTGGCAGCTATGTGTCGGACTTTTTGCGACGCCTCGAATTCCTGCAGGTAAGTTTTCGCAATCGAGCCAACAGTTTGTCATGGCAACCAAGGCTCTGCTGTCGCTGTTGTCCTGGCAGCAGTTATGTTTACTAGGCCACTCGTCCCAGCTGTGACCCCATTTTTATACGCTGCACGCCTCAAAGAAAATGTGTTCGCTTCAAAGTTCGAAAGATTGTTTTTTAATAGGCCAATCAATAAAAATATATTATTTTTACATAGATTCTAGATTTAGAAGCAGAGTTTTAATATAATTAATGTCTGAAAAATCGATATTCAATGCATGTATTTTTTGAATTGTGATTGACTATAGGGTATTTATCAGACAGGTACATTCACTCTCATGCAGACCTGTCTAACCTGTTGTTATTTTATGCTTGCAGCATTGGTATGACCATGGAGCACCGTCAACCTTCTGGCTATCTGGATTCTTCTTTACACAGGCTTTTCTAACGGGTGCCCAGCAGAATTATGCACGGAAATATGTGATTTCCATAGATCTGTTGGCCTTTGACTATGAGGTCCTGTCGCTGGAGGAGACACAAATCGCAGGCACTGCGGCGCCCGATGATGGGGTCTTCGTGTATGGCATCTTTCTTGAGGGCGCCTGCTGGGATCGCAAAAATAAATATTTAATGGAATCGCGTCCACGCATATTGTTCGATACGATGCCACTGATATGGCTGCGGCCCCTCAAGCGCACCGATCTGCCCGATCGCCACAACTATTTGTGTCCACTCTACAAGACGGCAGAGCGACGTGGCATCCTTTCCACAACGGGACACAGTACCAATTTTGTTGTGGCCATGCTACTCAATTCCAATCCCAACACACCAATCTCTCATTGGATTATACGCGGCACGGCACTTTTGTGCCAGTTGAGTTTCTAAATTTATGCAGGTGTTTTGCAATGTTCGGTGCAATACTAAACTACTATATATATATATATATTTTATATGTGGCACGTAGTTAGCTTGTGTTGCATGTATAAGTAATTTGTCAGCTATGCGGCAGACGAAGAGAACTTCTCTGCTTACATGTCTATTAAAATTTCAAATTACTTGTCGAATTTACGCTTTTTTTTAATTGAAGCTCAAAATTAGGTTTTATTGCTGATTTTCCGAAATTTATGATAGTGTAAAGAATCATTTTATAAATTACCAAGAAACATATTTGAATTAATTTCTACCATTTTTAAGTTAAAAATTTTGCACTTTTTAAATATTTACATGCAGTAAAATCAACAAAATCTGCGTGATTCTGTTGCCTCCAAATATACACTATAATTATTTTGTTACAGTGTATACACACTGTCCGTTTGCCAAAACTTTTTCAGGCATTCATCCAACTTTATGGTACATCCTGTGCCTTTGCTGAGTTCGAGACACAAATAAATGACCAAAGCAAAATATGCCTGGGATTTGAGTGAGATAGGAGTTCATGGGACGTTAATCATTTATTATCTGACATGGCTGTGATTATTTTACTTATACCAGGGTTTGCCAACCATATTTCATCTTAAGCCAAAAGGGCGGCGCTTTTTTTTACCCCCCCCCCCCCCTCGTTTTCTAATTCAATTTTAAATTGTTGCACAGTTTTTGTGGGGCAACTTTCGCTCGAGGGTTGAGCCCTCTAATTTCGCATAGTAATTTATGTGCAAAGTTTTCAGCAGAAGGTAGCACAGTGTGCTTTTGACGATTATACACACAACACTGGCAACATTAATTCGAATGTCTCAAAGTTATGGCAGAAGGTAAAGTAAATCGAGCAACTACATGCTAAAATTACTTCAATTACGAGCAGTTCGCTTTCACCTTTGCTGCTTATCACGCCCATTAATTATGGCGCTCTATCACTTGAAAATGCTTTCGCTCGACTTGCCCATTAATTACCACTTTCAAAGCAAAAGGAACACCCTATTTATCAAGACCCGCTCCGCTGCCCTCCCCATGCCGTTATCTGCTCGCTCAGCTGTGCGTGACCCCATCAAAGATAATGATGCTAATTAAGCAACAACATTTTCACAAACTGTTTAAAGCGATTAGATAATGTTCAAATCTGTTGATGTATGGGTAATATGTGCCACCACCTCATCCCAAATTTCTTGCTATTTGTGTAACCCAAAACAGAAGCTGTCTTCATCTTGGATTTGGGTATACCCTGTCTACATTTAAATATATAATGGGGTTGGTATTGAGAAGAGTTCGTGCTTCAAGTGTCTGGGTAGTCATGGAAAACTGCTGATTCTTTTATCTTTCTGATTGCGTCTCACTGTAATACCTTTGATCTTAAGAACTATTCGAGCTGTGGCCTTTAAATATGTTAAGTAGATTCTCATTTGATATGGGCACAAAATTAAATCGGGTTTCAAATATCTTTCTTGTTTCCTCACAAATTTAAATAAATATTATTATTTATCGCATTTTTTTTGGGCATGATTATACATTTAGTTAGGCTTAAAAATTGCATATTGTTTTCTGTTTTTTTTTTTTTGTTACTCAAAATCATTTTATTTTAGTTGTTGCCACCTAGATACGTTCATTTCTAGCTGATTACTGATGTTTAATTTATTTATAAATTTAATTGTATTATGCATACATCGTTTTTATACAAGCAAGATGCAGAAAAAGCAAAATATGATTAATTTTGCAAAAATGATAATCAGTTTTTGATGCATACAATATTGTACATAAGATATATAATTACATTTTATAATTACATTCATGGATAAAGGTTTTTGTTGATATACATATATACATATATAGATTTGCGCATGTCAGCAATAAATATAGGTTAACCGGGCTATATATTATTCATAATCTGTTTAAGGAGGTAGCTTATATTCCAGCTGCTCGCGCCACGTGTTCCTTGCTTGTGTTTTGTGAGTGTTGAACAGTTTGTTTTGTTGTTGCTGCGCGTTTTATTTTTGATTCTGGGAAATAATAATGCGTATTTATGAGCAAACAACGAAATTATATTTACTTGCGACGCTCCGCCAATATTTGCATGCAATTAATTTTCCACTCCCCAGCGACAACGACAGCAACAACAGCAACACTGTCAAAGAATCAAACGAAGCGAAACGCCAGCATCCGCATCCGCAGCCGCATCCGCATCGGCATCCGCATCTGTAAAACCAAAACCAAACTCTCTGCCAGTTACAATCTATCGCGGACACCCACAAGCCCCAACTTTTAGAGACGTTCAATTCCCCCAAAACACAATTTATTCCATAAAGTATTCCTAACGAAGGAATCGAAGAGAAATCGTTGTTGCTTTTGTTGTTGTTGTTGTTGTTTGGGTTTTTGTTGTATCTGCTGATGCTGATGATGGCGTTGAAAACGCTGCTCAAAGTTTTGCCATTTCTGACCCGCCTCTTGCTCCCGATGCGTCACGCCCCGTCTCCGGTCATCATCTTGTACGGCTCTGTCCAACCAAGATTTTCTTTCGAAACTTCGTTTTTTAATTAAATTTTCAAGCGTAAGACAAATAAAATGTGCAAAGTCCTGCATATAGATTGGTCAAATATTAGGCTCTGCTTCCAATTCCCCCCTAGACAAAGATGAAGCTATTAAGCTAGTTCAATATTTTATCTAATAGTCCTGCGATTCACACATTTGCAGTATTAGATTTGGCCTGCGTGATTATATCATATGTTATCAGATATATATTTCCCGGCACTTACATTAATTTATCGCTTTTCGACGTTACACAGGCATCTCGTAAAGCCCATTTCAATGGGTTTGGGTTATGCCCAAAATAAATTAATGTTCTAAAAACACAAAAACAAGAATTGTAAATCAATATTTATGTGTGTTGTTTGCGAGAGGTGTTTTCACATTTAAGGGAAGCCTGCAACAAGTCGAGGCTGCTGGCAATGATATATATATTTTATATATATATATATATATATATATATATATATGAAGGTGTCAGCTTTTATGTGAGCTACTTTTTAACATCCAAATTCATATTTTACTTTTTGTAACCCTGCTAATTGTTATTAAGTTTACTTTTGCTATTAAATTTATTTGGTATTTTTATTTTGTTATTTTATTTGATGGTGTAGAAATGAAGTTTATTTTACCGCAATTTGATTATTTTTATTTACAGCTTAAATGCCTGCAGCTATTTTTTTTTTGTAACTTTTCCAAGAGTATTTAATCTTCGTCACCCAGTTTTTTTTTGTGGATTCGACTTTTCTTTTTTTCGGCCATTGGCTTTGTGATGCTTTTTTTCGCGCTTATATCGTTAAATTTATGACATGAAATGTTTGGGCATTACTTTTGTGGCAAGGGGTTTGGGGAAGACGGGGAGGGCTACGGGGTTTTGGCTCTTTTTATCTGCAACCACGTTTCAGGCAAAGGTATGCCAGCGGTGGCTGTGCTCGTTAGGCGTGGCATAAACATAAAAAATATGTTTATGTACATATATATATATATGTATATATGTATCTGTATGACAATTTGTAGATTTATGCGCAGGAATTTACATTTTTTATGTGAATTGTTGTCGTTGCTTAGTCATAGTTAAGTTTTGGGCTGGAAATGTAGCTTTAGAGATTTGTATTCGCATATTGAGCGCATACATTTTGGGTGCCTGCCCATTTATCAACTCTTGAGCAAAACACAAAATTGCACTTATGCAGCAGCAGCAGCAGCAGCAGCTAGCAGCCAGCAGCCGGCAAACAAGCAATCTGAGTGAACCATGAAACCAAGCAGCCAATCAGCCAAGCAGCCAAGCAACCATAACCAAAAAGCCCAGTCAAGTGCATGTGGGCTATACAAAAAGGCAGTTTCACATACATACACATACATATAAGCATATTCAGGACGCATCTGTGTGTGTGTGTGTGTTTCGTCCTGCGTCCCTGCGATAGCTACAACCGCATAAATTGCTTTAGCACCAATGGGATTTGTGTCAAAATCAGACCAACAGAAAAAAGAAGAGAAACCGAAATGAACCAAAGCCAACTCAAAGACAAGACGCGTCCGGTCCAAAGAAGCATTTTTGTCTGCCATTTAAATGATAAATTTAAGTTACCCTAGCTGCCACTCTAAGCATTGTTGAAGGCTCGTTTTTTAGCTTGCTTAACTTTAGAATTTTGATGGCTTCGAAATGATTTGCATTTAAGCTTCGCATATCCTGTGCCCTTTCCCTAGTTTCCCTTTTGATTTATTTTATGAACATTCCTTGAATAGTTTTTGTGGGCTTTTAATGGGTTTTGCTTAATGACAGAGAATTACATAATTTCCCAATTATCAATATATCTTTAACCTATTTTGTATACTCTCTCCATTTTTAGAATTCTAAAAGTAATCGTTGCACATTCTTCATATGATCAAATTAAGGCTTCTTCCTTAATTTGCTTGTCTTTTGTTTTTTTTTCAAGTTGACTTTGTTGAGGATCATAAAAAGTTTCTGGTCCTTTGTTATGTGTGGAATATTTGGGAAAGCAAAGTGCTAGACAAATTTAACATGCACTTTGCAACTATACGAAAACCAAGAGAAGAATGCGAAAAGTTTTGCCTTAATTTTGAGCATTTGCTCTTAGAGTTAGAGCCAAAAGTTTTTTTTACTTGGTTAAGCTGCTGGCAATGGCGAATCCACACACAAAACAACCCACGCATGTGTGAATCTGTGTGTGTATATGTGTATGTGTGTGCGTATTTTGCCATATTACTCGTATGCTGTAGCAAATCAGCTTACAACTTAAATTGAGGCACTTTCGTTTAGCTTCTCTTTGCATGTTCGTGCTTTTTGCGCACTTCCTTGAGAGCCTTGAGCGTCAGCAGGATACGAGTATCTAAACAAAATCTGTGTGTGGGTTGAGTGTGTGGGTGGGTGCGTGTGTGTGGCACAGGACGTTGGTTAGCGGGTAGATAAAGCAAAAAAGAAAACCAGCCTCTGGCACAATTTAGTTCCTGCGGGATGTGACGAAGTTGTTCTTGTTCTCTTGCTCTATTTACCAGCCTATATATTTGACAGACTGTGTCTGTGGGTGTGAGTGTGGGTGTGCGTGCGGTTGTGTGTGTGGGTGTGTGTGGGTGTGCGTGTGGTTGTGTGTGTGGGTTTGGGTGCTGGTGAGCATTAGAAATAAATCAAGGGATTTTTAGGATTTCGTCTTTTTGCTTAGCCTCGTTTCTTTCTTATTCTTTACATATGTAATACCCAGTGTGTGGTTTAGATAAGGTATCTTGGAGCTAACCCTATTAGAGTTTATATATATGTTAATATTGATATTGTTAAACGATACTTTATTTCTACAATCATGTAGACTATATATATTTTAAGTTTAAGCTTTGATCTCATAAACCCTAACTGGTGGAAACTATTTTTCCTTGACTTTGTCAAAATATTCTGAAAATCGAATACACAGCTCCGTAGTGCTGGATCTGCTTTCTTATGTACAGGATATCTTTGAGTTAGATACTCTCAACTTTCTTGGTTAGGGTTTCTTCTTGTCTGCACATGTGCCGGGAGACTCTTTCTCTCCGTCTCTCTCGCTCTTTCTCTCTCGCTCTCTCTCTATAAACCCCCTCCGATTTATGTGGGCATTAGTTTGGAAAATTGTTTAGTCCACCGCAAACCAAACCCCAACAACAAGTTGTCGTTTCAGGATAAATCAAGTCACAAACTCAAATAGAAATGGAAACTTTTAGGACCATGCAATTATGAGCATTTTTGTTCGCAAGTACGTACATACATGTACATGTATGTACATCTAAAGAAAATGTCGAGAAATTTTATGTTATTTATGTTGAAATTGAGCAATTTGGTTTAATTGAATTTTAGTGTTTGTTTGTGGCGCTTTCACGTGCTCTTGACACTAATTAAAGACCACAAATTTCAGCACTGTCGAGTGGCAATCAGCCAGAAAGGCGAATCTCTGTGCATAATTGATAATACGCTTGGGTTGGCTCTGTAACTGACTGTGGTGTGTGTGTGATGTGTGTGTGCTCGAGTGTGCGTGTGTGTGTGTGCGTCTGTGTGTGTGTGTGTGTGTGTGTTCGAGTGTGCATGGCCTCTAATTAGGAATGTGAAAGGCAGACACTGGCACTGTGAATGCTTTTGATGTCCTGGCACAAGGAGCTTTGTATTTGGGTATGTGTATTTTGTCCCTTGGTATTTGTGGTTAATTAAATGTAATGACATATTAGCACAATAATTTCAAATATTTTTCATCATGTGTGCGCGTGTGTGTGTGTGTATTTAGAATGTAATTATAGCGTCATTTTGCTGAAAATGTTGCAGTTTCTATTACACCCCATCAACAGCAAATGAAGCTGAAACTTGCATTTACATTGTAATAAACTGCCAACAGCCAACAATATCATCAATAATTGTGGCAAAATCTTATTTCAAGCTTTCGTTTTGTGCAACAACAATTGCCATTTTTAACAGCTCGACTAGGACATACCCAAGTCCTACTATATTTAAACCAAAAATGAAATTAACTTGATCTGCTTATGCCATGCGAATATCTACAGTCTATTTATAAGGTCTGTACCTATTATGTTCTCTGAGTTCTTTTCAGTCATCCCGAATCTCTTAATGCTGATCTAGAATATACCTAGAATATATACCTTTTGATACCTTAAATTTATACCTTCTTCCTTTTGCGTGTTACAGAATTTTGTCTAACTTAATTACACCCTTTTCAGCCATTTTCAATGGGCTCAGGGCATATTTAAATATGTATGTACATCACGATATTCATATAAACACATGTAAATTGACTTGCGGCTTATTTTGACTACTAATTTGAATGCTTGATTATTGAAATTGGAGTGCAGCACATGTAAGTGGCATGTAAATTAATTTGCTGATAATTGGAAATAAAGGAAATGTATTATTTTGATGATATCTGAATTGTATTATTTTATCATGTGAAAAGCAGCGTTAAATATAAAATGTACAAATATATATATGTAATGTGTACATAAATATGTAATGTGTAATATAAATATATATATCTATATATATACATAGCATGCGAGAAGTTAATCGGATTTATATGTGAATGCTTTTGAATTTTAATGAATAATATTAAATGAGTGTATTCAAAATTAAAATCAAATTCGAGCACAAATTGTGCAATTGTTTGGCTGTCACTCAGCTAAACTATATCGTCAAATCAAATCAAATGCCAGTCGACAGAGTCTGACATTTAATTAAATAAGAGTTCGGACAAATCAAAAAAGAAAAAAAAAGGAAAATGGCAGCCAACATGACCAATAACTTTGTACCTATGGTCGCAATATTGCTGTTGCTCGATGCTAGTCTTCTGCTTGATATTCGTTTACTTTTTACAACCCAGCTATGGGTATATATGTTTTATCACGGACTGTGTAAGGGGTGTGCCACTGAATTCACTTGCCAACCCATAAAATATGCACATATATTATTACTCTATTGCGCTTCACATTTAAGCATACAAATCAACGATTTTTAAGCAAAGCTAAATAAGTGTTTAAACAAAGAAAGACCACTAAACCTGAAAGGATTTTTGCAGTTTTTAAATGAAAACTGTTTAAAAAAATATGTTATCAACATTTATTTTTAATTTACCTAGTATGTACAAGCATATATAAAAAAATGTAAGTTTAAGTATAATCCCATTATAAAATACGTTTTTTTTTTTCATAGTATACCAATCAATAAATTTTTTAACTATTTTAAAATTAAAAATAAAATGCAAGTTTCAAAATAATTCCATTATAATTAATCATATTTTTTAGGAGTTTGGAGTATTTTCTATATGAAATGTGTCATTTCTAGTGTATTTAGGCTTCGGTATGCTGCAGCTAAATCAGTTCTTGATGATTTTGCTTGAACTTTTTTCATTTATTTGCGATGCTGGTCACAGCTGGCTGAACGCGCACTTTCTTTTGCTTTTTCTTTTTTTTTGTTTGCCATTTGCCTTCTCGCACTTTGCGACAGCTCATAAAATGTGAGCGACACGCATTAAAAGTGTATACGTGTGTGTGTGTGTGCGAGTGTGTGTGCGAGTGTGTGTGTGTGCTGCTTGTGACACTGAAGAATGGCCTGTGGGTGCGGCTGCTCCTGCTCCTGCTCCTGCTCCCTGTTACGAGGCAATATTATGATGAACACGAAGGGGAGGGACAGCAATATGAAAATGAGGCAAAATGCACGAAGACGCGATTTTTGCTGCCGCCAGGCAAAAAGGTCCTGCATACTTGGATAAAAAAAAAAAAAACGGAAAAATGTACATTTCCTAATAAGCAGAAAGCTTTGAGATGCCTGGCGGCGAATTTGTGACCATGTGCTCGCCCCGTATAATAAAAGCGGATTGGCATGCACTAAATAGCCCAGGCATTTACTTAATTGACATCTGTGCAGAGGCATCATTAAATATTTGCTTATTTATTCGAATTACGCAGCGAAATTCAACATTCGATTTGACGACAGGTTGCCGCTCGCAATATTGCAAATACTTTGACATTCATCTGACGTGTGCAAAAATCCAATTTGAATTTTCAATTTCGATGCTTTAAGGGCCGCACCAAAAAAGCCGACTTCTGATGGAGTCGTAAAAATAAATATATGCACGAGTATTGCTCGGAATATGAAAATGAGATTAGGCTTAGGGGAATATGCAAAAAATAAAAAAAATACAAAAAAATACATATATCATGTTAAAAGCAACAAAAAGGGTTAAAAGAAATTGAAACCGCTTAAGGTAGATACCTATTAGATTTCTACACTCAGCGAAATGCGAGCTTTCTTCCTTATAAAATATGCATTATTTAAGTACAGGTTCAATAAAAAAAATGCCATAATATGTGCTTAACAAATGATTAATGTGGCATTTTTAAACCGATTCAACAAAAGTGTTCATTTAAGCATAGCTTTTCCCTAAAGATAAAAAGTGATTTTAGTTTCAACTCATATCAAAGTAATGGAAATGGAAAGAAAATTTTACGAATTATATTTTCCATTTGATAAGGAAAACACAGTTGTCGTTAATTGAATTTCGCGAAGTGTAAATAAAATATGCGTTTATTGTGCATTACATTTTTTTTTACATCCTTGTGAAACCCACTTTTAGCAATTTTGGTCGCCTCAGGGCATAATAATAGCAATAAAGTTGTGCGAGTATTTACAAAATAAAACATGAAATTCGCCATTTTATATTTAAATAAATTGAATCGCATTTTTTGTGCGCCACCTGCAACTGTGCGTACTTTATGGCATATTAATTATGCGGATATTTTCAAACAAGCTTTAGGCTGTTGAATTTCACCTTCTTTTTGTTCGGCATTGTTGCTGGCCGCCATTTTGTGTGCAATTAAATTGCGTAAGCTCTTATTGCTCCCGGCCGTAATTGGTTGTGTGTGTGTGTGTATATATATGTATATGTGTGTGTGTGCATTATCATTCACTTTTTGTTATGTTTTCCTTTTCGTTTTTTTGTTTCTTGTTTGGTTGCATTGAGCGTTTTTAAATTTAATTGGTTTTACTTTTTTTTTTGTTGGCAAAACGAGCCAGTTGCTAGGTAACCATTAATGCATTGCGGTTGCATACTTTTTACGCTCACTGTAATTGCGCGCCCGCATTCACACATACATACATACATACGTTGGCGTATTTATTTAAAATGAAGTGTTGCTTCATTAAATATGCAAATTATTACCATTTGGTTTTATGCAATATTCATATTATGCATAAACTCAAAAACAACAAAACAACGCAAGCGGATATGTTTGTGAAATATTTGCAACTTCCCCTTCAAATGAAATGCGCTTAGATAAGCAGAAGGAAATAAAAAATAATTTGCAAAATTGTATTTATTATCAAGCTCGTCAGCAACACTCGCAGGAAATTTACAAAAAATTCCTTTAAATATTATCAAAATTAATAATAATTTAATATTGAAGATATTTAATAATTTATGGATTTTATTATTATCGTATCTATACTTGGTAATCGGGGAAAGTTATCGATCAAATTAACTCAACTTTATCTGCGTACGATAAACGAGAAATTACATTTAATTTTGAAGTCTTCAACTCTGAAAATTGTCGTCTTCATTAAGATCGAAAGAAGGACATAGCTAAATTGAATCGGCTGTTAATGCTGATCAAGAATATATATATTTCAAAGGGTAAGAGATGCTTTCTTCTGCCTGTCATATTCTTCAATACACACGTTTTAGCCATGTTTAATGGGTTTTGCAAATTTATTTAAGAAATAAAAAAAAAAAACTAAAACTATTTAAAAGTTGTGCTGTGCAGCTAAAATATATAATTTGGATTTGCCTCATTTTGACAGTATTAAGCTTGTGCCACAAATTATGCGCTACACAAAATTTGAAAAATATGCAAATTCAAAAGATATTTTTGCATAAATTGTTGTTCAAAGTTGTATTTGAAGCAACTTTGTGATGTTAATTTTAGTGGAATATGTATATTTGAGCATGCTGTTGGCCATTTTGTGCAGTATTAATCAAATACGGCGATGACTCATGTATATGGCAGACGGGAAGGGACAGATAGATCGGAAGAGAGACGAAAAGAGGTAGAGTGTTGGACATAAACATAAAAGGAATTGGCTTAAGGGCTTCGGGCTGCCATTGGAAGTGAAGCCATGTGAAGCCAATTTATTTGCATTCTGTTCTGTTTCGGTGCTCTGTAGCTACGGCAACATTTTTATGAAGCGCGAAGCATTAAAAATCATATAAAATTTCCCTTTTGACAAAGCACAAAGGGCAGACGAAGCTCTGGCCCACAAAAAAAAAAAAAAATAAATACTGAAAACCGAAAACCGTATTCGTCCGCACTATTAAGGCTCTGGGCTATGCTAGTGAGAGTCTGTCTGCCTGTCTGTCTATCTGTCTGTCTGTCTGTCTGTCTGACTGCCAGTCTGCCCTTGCCTTCCTGGTTCGCACAGCTGCCATTTGGTGCACTGAGACCAGCCAGGCATCATCATCAAATGCAGCACATGCCGGGCCAGTAGACAGTAGTCGAGTAGTCGCGTAGTCGCGTAGTCACCCTTCCATTCCATCCATCCCGTCCATCCCGTCCATACATCCATTCTATCCATTCACCCACCGTTCCACCCATTCGACCAACAACAACCTTTAGCCTGTTCCAGCGACCCTCAACCCATCAACCCCCTAATCGTGGACAACCCCCGCGCTGTGCGCTGATTATAAAATGCAAAACTAGCTTTTCCCAAAAAACTTGCTTTTTATGTTTACATTAAATTTATTTTCCAGCTCTTCATCTCACTCTCTTTAAGCGCCTCAAATATCTTCATGCATAGAGATAATAACACGAGGGGAAAAGTTTCGGCTCTTTTTTGTTGGGCACCCTTTAAAATCCTTTTTGTTGTAGCTGATAAAATGTATGTTGTTGTCGTTGTTGTTGTTGTTGTTGTTGATGTTGCTGATGTTGCCATGGTAGCTGTATTTCATGTGTTCAAGTTGCTGGCGCAGTGATGTTGCTGCAAATAATATGCTGCCTGCTGCTATGTAATTTGCCTTTTGTGGCAGAGATTCAGTTGCGGCAGTGCACAGTGGAACGGAAACTGATTTATTTTGTGATTATAATTGGAGAATTTCATTGGAAACAGTAAACATTTGTTTAACTTGAACCACTAATTAATTATTATGATGACAAACAGAATGAACGAAAGTAACGAAACCAGTTTGACTTTTAGGCAAATTACAAAAATTAATTGTACATTTTTGAGGAAAACGTTAATTCAGTGTGCTTAAAATTAAAGTAATTTTAATTTTTTAAAAAGTCATTGAATGGCATAGCAACTATCCATTTTGAATAATAATTTTATTAAATATATAATATTGCAAATTAAGCTTATTTTTATTATCAGAAAAGGTTTAGTGTTACAAGGTTTGTAATCCCTAAAAGCATCTGCATTCATGAATATTTATTTTAGTAAAAGTATAAAATAATTTTCCAACTAATAAATGTATTTTTTTAAATAAAAAATATATAAGCTTAATAAGTATTTAAAGTGCGAAAGTTGCTTATAAAGAAAATTGCGAGTTTTGAATATTTTTGTATAAACTCAACGCCGGACAAATTTAATATTGAACAATTTGCAATTTATAATTATGGCGTATTGTGTGTCACAGTGAATTGCAATCGAGACTGTAAAGCTAATTAAATTCAGTCCATCGTTGGTTATGCATCGCTTGTCGTTTCGAATTTCTTCTAGTTGCGCTATTCAATATATATACATATAATTATGGTTAGTTGATATTAGAGTGGACGGTTGATGCTGTCCGTGTGGGTTTCATCTGCAGCTGCACACACACACAAAAACACACACACACAAACACACACACACACACACACAAACACACACACACACACACACATTAACACACACATTGTATGCCACCGACCCATCCACGCAAAAACCATTCAGGTTTCTCTCTATAAAGTGGCTGAAGCAACTGCTGTGCTGCTATGTCATGGGTTTCGCCACACAAAAAAAAAGTTCTTCTCGTATGAAAGCTTACACACACGCACACGCACACACACACACACGTGCAGAGGTCGTGGCCCTGGACCGAGGTGCTGTGCCCGCCCCCTTCACTGCCCTGTCACTCCCTGATCCCCGGCTCCCTTCCGTAATCAGGTTGGTGCACGAAGTCGACGTTTACTTTTTGACTGCCAGAGGCAATTGCTTTATTAAGAGTTTCTGCTCTACTTGATACGAGTACAGCGACGACTAAACCCCTCCCCTTCCCCTACCTTCCCTTAAAAATGTTTGCACCCTGCAAATGGACGTGTGTGTGTGTGTGTGTTGGTGTGTGTGTTTTCGTGTGTGTGCAATGCTAAAGCTTAATCTTACTTAGTTAACTTTAAATTAAATCTTGATATTCACATATCGTTGACTCAGCCCTCTGCGCTGCTGACCTCTCCTTGAACTCCTGCCCCCCATCCGCCCTTAGCCGTTGTCTCGCCACGTTGCAAAATGGGGAGGGGGCGGACGGGGTTGGCGTTGTTTTAATGTGCTGGCGTATTGCGTTGGCCTGTGTGTGTGTGTGTTGTGTGTTTGATGCCAATTTTAATGCGGTCCCCGTGCACAACATGCTACACACACACGGAGACACCCACAGACACACATACACACATACATTACACACACTGCGGCACAAATGAGGGTGGGAAGGCAACTTATGTTTTTGCCATCAGGCAGACGAATTCATATTTTTATTTTAATTTCACACAATACATGTGTGCATTTGTCTGTGTGGGAGTGTGTGTGTTTGTGTGTGTGTGCCATAGAAATTTTATTTTAATATTTTTTTAATGAGCATGCTAAAAATTTAATACATTTTCGGTATATGTATGTTTGTGGTTGCAGTACTCTTTTTGTTATACCCTCAAAATTAGTAAAAACGGTTTGAGGAAGTTGTGGAGAACTATGCAAGGCATACGCAGTCTGTCTGTCAGTATACATATTCAGATATACAGCTATATGCATATACAGCTACAATAATAGCTAGAGATTTTGGAATGTAAGTTCTCTCACTCAGTTCAATTTTATCTCTATTAACGATAACATTCTTAAATATCGATACAAATCGATATTCAACATTCTAAAGATATATCTTTCTAATGGGGTATGTACGTAATTATACAAGAAAACAGAAGAAAATTGTCTATTCATACAGGGTAACTCCTAGTCGAGCTCTCTCGACTAAAGCTTTCTTGTTCGCTTTGTCGTTTTATGCTGTTGTTTCAATTCCTGTTGCTGTTGGCTTCACTACCAATTCTCGCTCTCTTTTATTATAAATATTTTGTTTTTGTTGTTTTTTTTTTTAGGTATTTAATTTTTATTTTGTACATTTTTTATTACATGCCACTCGGCGTTATCGCGTGTGGGTTTAACTGTTGAGGTTTCTGCGGGCTCTTTCGTTTAATGCAAAGTTTGCCCAGCAATTTCCATCGTTGTACAGTTTGGCATCTGGGCTATTTAAAGCGAACATTTCACACATATATGTATATGTATGTGATGTATGTGATGTATACTTTATATTTAATTTAACAGTTACCAAAGAATGTATTAAAATATTTGCTGTGAAGGTGGTGGGGGTGGGTTGGAACATGTGAGGGTGGATTCTGTGTGGGTTGTGGCAAAGGGGGGAAATATTGCAATTTCGAAATGAAAGCAAGCAGATATTAATTTGAGTTGGATTATTCTCGTTGCTTTCGTAGCTGAATCCAACTCTCTTTTAATGGCATATTTTTCTGATTAAGTATGCCTATGGGGTGATTAAAATCTATAGATACAAGACTTCAGTGTCAAATGTAGATTGTAGCGGCTGTCACACTTCAATTAAATTAAATAATGGGGAGAGAGAGAGAGAGAGAGAATGAGAGACAGGTATAGAGAGACAGGTATAGAGAGAGAGAGACAGGTATAGAGAGAGTCAGGTATATATAGAGACAGGTATACAGATAGACAGGAATAGAGAGAGACAGGTATAGATAGAGACAGGTGTAGAGAGAGACAGGTGTAGAGAGAGACAGGTATATAGAGAGACTGGTATAGAGAGAGACAGGTATAGATAGAGACAGGTATAGAGAGAGAGACAGATGCTGGACTCATGTGTTGAGTTTTAATTTGTATAACTTTGTTAAGCAAAAAGTTTTCCAAATAAATACTTATCTTATGACTGATGATATTCGTATTTTCAACTATTGCTCTTACATTTTCCTCCATCAGCACATTATCTCAGTACTACAAAATCATTCCTATCCTAATTGTATACTCCTTATCCGATCTAACTGTCCCTCATATTTATTTACACATTTTCAATGTTGTCATATAAACAAGTCGATTATTGGCATAATTTCTCCAGGTTGCAACACTTTATTGTTGCACGTTTTCGCAAAATTAATTTCCGCTGGCAAATATTGTTTTATCCAGCGATTGCTAAAAGCAATATAAAACGAAATTTGTGGTTTATGTGACATATTTGTATAAATGTATTTTAGTCGGTACATAATTTCAAATTTCATGCAATGAAAATAAACTATTTCCGTTCAAAATGTGTTCAATGAACGCATTTTATTTTATTTCATTTTGGGTAAATTATTGGGTAATTCAGAACGGTTAAATTCGTTTGCAAATTAAATATATAACAACTTTGACGTGGTCAAAAGCCACAGGAGTTTTCCGTTAAGGAAAATGCATGCATTGCTGAAAACTGCTGTTGAGTTGCGTAAACTTTTCAATTAGTTTCCAGTCTGACTGAAGCACAAGAAATACCTTGCTGAAAATTAATTAAAATACGCAAACATTACGTATACATATTATTTTACTCTGCACTCGTGAATATTGTGAGAGAGGATATATTAAACTGGTTCAAATATCTGCACAGGTCTGAACATATCAGAAACTATTTTTGGGTAGAGAAACCAAATTGGGGCTGTTCATTGTAGCTTTTTAAAAACATTTCATTTGATATTAAAATCATTCGCAACACCATTTTTTTGCTATCTTATATCACAATGGACATCTCACTACTTTTTATTTACCACCACCAATCGATAATTATCGATTACTAACCCGCGTTGAGTTCGAAGCAACCCAATGACTGGAGATGGAACAAAATAGATTAGTTTTAGGTATAGCAATCGAAAACTTAGTATACTCTGAACTTCACCCATTTATTTCCTTACCACCAATCGATATTTATCGATTACCAAACCTCATTTACTTTTGAGGCTAAGGCTAACTGCACACCATTTAATTCAATCTCTGCAAGTGCCATTGATGACAGAACTCAGCACAGACCTCTGTCATTTATATAATTTTAGTTCAATTAACAAAAGGCTTTGTATTTATTTGTGCGTCTATAAATGATGTTCGTATTGTATTGTATAAATGGCGACAAGGACAAGAGGAACACATACAATGTGTTCAATGGGTATCGGTGGCAGTCTTAAGAGTTTGACAGTTGTGTTGTTTACTCCCACTTAATGCGGACGGCATCTAGCACATGCATTACACTAAGACCATTTAATTGACACGTCGATAAGATGGAAAATGAAGCGATGCGCAACTGATACGATGTCAACCTATACACACACTGCTATAACTTATATTGAGGATAGATTGGTATTAGACTGCTTTTGTTAGCCGTCTCACAGTGCTGCCAGCAATGGCAACAAATTTGCTGGCAACAATTTGAAGCGCATTCATTTGTTGGCGCCTTTGATGCTGTCTGGAATGGAAAGCAAAAGCAAAACGGAAAGGCAAAGCAGAGCTAGCAAAAAATAGAAGGAAAAAATGAAACTTGCCAACTAATAGTATAAAACGTAATGCGAATCGGAATCGGATTCGGAATGGCGCTGGGAATAGAAATGACAACAGGAGGAAGACCATGTCGAGTGGGTGTGTAATTTCTTGTAAAGTGCTCAATGAATCGAAATTAATTAGTAAAGGAAGCACAAGCTGAAACGAAAGCGAAAACGAGAGATGAACAGAGAGAGAGAGAGAGAGAGTGAAAGAGAGAGATAGAGAGAGAGAGAGAAACCAGCTAAGCAAAGCAGAAAGCAGCTTCCAAGCAATTTGTAACCTAAAGGAAACAAAGTTGAAGAAAATAACGATGGCAACATAAAAATGAGAAAACAACAGCTAACGGCTAAATTAGGCACGCCGAATTCTAAATATTCTTCCACAATGCATATAACTTATCGAAAAGTAAATCTTCACTTTTAAATTCAGAAAAAGAAAGCGTTTTTTCAATGAAAGCTGTGTGAGAAGTAGTCGAATGCTCAAAATAATTTGCTAAAATAACTCAGAACTGGTAAGTTTGGTTTGAATATCTTGGTAAATACAAGTTGTTTCATAAAAGTACCCATTTTCGAAAGATTGTTAATATGGGAACTATGGGATAGTCCGATCATAATTTATATTTTATTAAATTAATAAATATTAATTTTTAGTTAAAATCTCAGTTAAATTTGGTTTGGATATCATGTTAAACACAGAATTTTTGTATGCCAGGGACTGGTTCAGATGGAAACAAACAGACAGACGAACATGGCTATATTGACTTGTCTATTAATGCTGATCAAGACTATATATAATTTATGGAGACATAGACGCCTTCTTGAGTGCGTTACATGCCTCACCACATAGCTGTAGTAACCACTGCAAAGGTATAAAAAATGGAAAAGAAAATTAAGATTTCCGTTTGCCCTTATAACCATTGCTATTATTTTTCCTTTTTTTGGCGTCCTTTCTTCTGTATGTGGTGGGTGGAGAGGGCAGGGTTGGGTGGTTGAACAGTTTTACACATTGCCCACGCTTTGAAGTGTGGAAATTTAATTAAATTCAGCTGGCACAGTAGAAAAAATCCAGATGAAATAAACTAGGCGACAACACACAATTTTTGCTGAAGGGAGACATTTTTGTCGTTTGTCCTGGAAATTCGCACTTAATTAGAATTGCGATTATGGGGTCCTGGATCTGTGCGGCTTTGTGCCGCGCACTTCTTTAAGCAGTTGCCACATTTTTCGCAGCTTAATTAAATTGCTGCTGTAGCAGCTTATTTTTATTTTTTTCGGTAAAACACTCCTGCACTCCGCATTTCAGGCTTAGCCGTATAAATTTCACATTTAATGGGACTTAACAAAGCGCAATCTGCGATAGCTTGGCATTTAAAACACCTACAATATTTGTAGCATAGTTCCACAAAACACATTTTCATTCGCAAATTAAATGCCAAATATACATTTTAATTAGCAAGCAGTTTAATTGCTTATCTTGCCAATAAAATAATGGAATTCTATGCGATTAATTAGACAATTCTTATGCATATTTTTGCATTAAATATATTGAATAATCATTTTACCTCGTGAAAAAAAAACCAAAAAAATCTATAAATGGATTTAGTAGAAGTTGGCTAAAAGTCGCATTATATGTTTTGGTTGAAACAAAGAAGTTGCTTAAGCCGAAGACAAAAACAGCCACTTAGCATCGTCAAACTAATACGTTTTGAGTAGTTGCCCAGGTAGCCATTAGCAAAATAGAATGTAGAATGAAGGCAGCAACTAAGCCAGTAAACTACAAACATTGTAAAAAAGTAAAGCTGAAAAACTTTTAGCAGATTTCGTCTGCATTTATGTTTCAGCCAACTAATGGCTGCTTGAGACGAGAAAAGCAATGAGATAAACTAAGCCAAAAAACGAAAAACAAAACTAAAACCTAAAAGCAAGTCTCAGCTTTGCACAGAACTCCAAAGTTTTCGCACAAAAATAATTGCGTCTGCTCCGCACTAATAGACATACCCATAGACGAATACCAAAAAAAAAAAATATAAAAAAATATGAAAAGAAAAGAAATAAAATCCAAACTAACAACTAAAAGTGTTGTTAAATGTTGTTTTTGTGTTGTGTGGCTGTGTCTTGGCAACTACATTTGCGGGCACTGTGGCATATGCGCTTTGCATTATTTATTACAGCATCAAGAGCAGCAGCAGCAGCAGCAGCAGCAGCAGCAGCAGCGACTAAGTAATTATGTGTAACGTGGCGTATGCGCCATATTTGAAAGCAAGTAGAAAATTAATTAGTTTTGCAGCAGCTGAAACAGCAGCAGTGGGGCAATCTTTTGTGTGTGTCTATGTGGTTAACAAGTAAAGCTGATAATGAATCGATTTCTTTGACAACAGTGGCAGCAACATCAGCAGCAGCAGCAGCAGCAGGTGCACGCTGCTTAGCCACACTAAGCTGATTTCACTGTCGGTTGGCCAGATCCAGGATGGCAAACAAAACCATCAATGCCAAAATAACTAACTCAAGTTGCTGCTGGCTCTGCTAGCGTCTAACAGCAGGATAAGCGCGAAATCGAATGTCATTAAAATAAAGACAAGACCAGGCAGATGTGATAGAGAGAGAGAGAGATAGAGAGAGAGAAGAGTCGGTATTGCGCCGAGTCATTGAAGATGCTTCACAGCGATGGCTGAGCATCATGTTGAGAGCTCATTAAAACGAATACGAATTTAATGGTACTTAAAGCGGAAATTGCCTGGGAAGTTTCCGCTATGCCAAGCACACGACAACAACAAAAATACAAAAACCAACAGCAACAATAACAACAACAGCAACAACAAGAGGCACTCAACAACAGCAATAAGTGGAAGCAAAGCAAGTCAAGCCAAGATCGAACGCTCGTTGCAAAGCTTTCACGACCTGCAAAACTATTAGTGGCACCAACAGCAGTTTGCCATTTCACACACACGCACACACGCACACACTCACACACACACACACACACATTGGCAACAGCTCTTATATATATGTATATGGGCGTATTCAGTTTTTACGTTTCTCTTCCTTTAACGCTGCTTGCTGTGCGCCAAATGAAGCCAACGCCATTGCACACCGGTGCTAAGCTGATGCATGCAGCAAATTAACAAAAACAACAAAAACAAAAACAAAAACATGCATGTGCAGAAAAAATGTGGTAAGCACTAAAAAAAGAACAATACAAGCTGGAACTGACTGCGAGAATGCGAATATAAAGTGCCCTAATTTGGGATTTCTGAATTTCTGAAATATTTGCAAAAGAAAAACGTGTGAATATATATATTCAAATTTACAGATTCTTAAATGCTTTTTTCTTTATAAATATTATTATATTATAAATATCATACTAAATTAAAATCAGCCTAATTTAATTTGAACAACATCATTGCCAGATATTTGTACGAATACAGATGTAGTTATGCAGGGAATAATATTTCTATACTTCTTTTCTAAGCAAACTCAAAGGAAAGAGTATTTAGAATCGCATTTGCGGATAGCTGTTGTTGCAGCAGTGCTAAGCAACCGAGTGAAAGAGCGACAACTGTAACTGTGCCGTGTGCTGAGTATGCGAAAAAATGCGACGCCATTTTGAGACGACGCACAAAAGTATGCTATAATTGAATGTTTGTTTGTGCGTCATGCAACGCAGGTGTCTACACCCACCTACTGTTAACTGTGTGCGTGTGCGTGTGTGTGTGTAGTTACATTTAGATGAGTGTGCGAAATGCTGGCAAATGTGGCTGCACATATGCATGTCAGCAGACCATAATAATGCCAATACCATTCTCTGTACTTTGAGTTGTCAATTTCAGCTTTTTGCCAGCCACGCTGCAGGACACGGATTATGCTGCGCATTGAGTTTTAGGCATGTCCGTGCTGGTTTGCGTTTTGCATTCGACTTTACGCCAAAACAGCAAACAGAAAATACCAAACAAAGGGAAACCAAATAAAAATCAATTGAAATCGTTTTTGCTTGTTTCAGCTTAGTGATTTTAGCCAAACTGCCTTTGCTGCCAAAACTGTGAAAGCGAGAATTCCGAAACTCGCCTGCCGGAAAAAACAAAACACAAAAACACCATTGAGATGAAAATTGATTGCGAATGCCGAATCGGCTTTGCATCCAAGTCCAATGTGTGTGTGCTACTCTAATTAATGAAATAAGCTCCATTAATTGGCTTTGACGGAGCCAACGATTTATAAATGATGCATATTCATCAATTAGCATTGAATACTGCTTAAAATATGTGCGTTATTTGTTTAAATACTGCAAATCGTTTAAAGCACCAAATTGAAAAGGAGATTTTGACCTGAAAGCAATAGAAATTAATTAAAATTGTTGAATGAAATTGTGCAAAATGTACAACATTGCAGACCACATAACCATTATATATATTTATGTATTATTGACCAGCATACAGACATAGCTATAGCTATAGCTGTTTGTCATTAAGTGAACTAGGTACTCAGCTTAGCGGCCTGATCAAACTTGAAACATTTGCGTTTTCTTGACTGCAGATGTCGTTCTCGCCCGGATCGGAAAAGTATAGCATAAAACTGCAATAGGAAAAATGTGTCCAAAAATTATTTCTTGTCAGAAAAGCTATTCGGTTTGACGAGCTCAACACTTATGCATATTATTGTGCTCCACAAATTATTATCAACATCGGACTACTATATCAAATTAAAGTTTTGCCTGGCAGATAGGCACGAATGTTGCCTTGGAGATACATCAAGTCTGTCCATTAACATGCGCAGCTCAACTAAATTAATGCTTTCTTCTAAGGCTTAATTTAGAAATGCGATAAGCAGTGAAATAAAACCTGAAAAGATTGACTAACTTTATAATTACAATGGTTAACATGGCACGCAGCGAACAATCCCGAATGGGGACTCTTAACTCACTGAATTAGATGATTCGTTCATATAACAACCGACAGGGTTTCACACACGAACACACACACCCACTCAGACAATCACCCACACCCATACACACTCACACATGCGCATACAAGAAGCGGACTTTGAAGTGCACTTAGTTGCCAAAAAGTTAATAAAAATAAGTGCCTCTTAGCCGTTGCCAAGTGCCAGAGTCCGGCTGGCATATGAAGTGGCCGAGGCTCAGATTCGGACCCCGACCTGAACCCAGAGCTAAACCGAACCGAAACGCTCCGTACCGACGCAAATAATTTAGATTTAGCTGGCAAACAGCCTTTGGCTGCAGAATGTTCCCGACCGTTGTTAACTTGAAGCACTTTTTGGCATAAGAAAAATCTCACAGACTTGGAAATATAATAATAACAATAACTGGGGCAGCCAAGCAGGAATGCTCATAATAATTGTCATGCAGCACACAAATCTGTCCAAAATATGCAATTTAATTCAAGCAAATTGTCACTCTAAATAACTGAATTCATTTGCTTGGTGCCATTTCAAATAATTTATGATTGTCTTCTATTCAGATATTAAATTAAATGATGTGCAAAGTGCTAAAAGGTGTGAAGGAAAATGAAAGGCAAATTGAACTTCGTGTTGAGCTGGAAAGTTGATTTTCAAGGATATATAGCAGGATTTTTTTTAAAATATTATTTGTTTCCCATTTAAGTATCTTTCCTTTTCCAATAAAGGTTAAAATACTCAATGCGGAACCAACTTGTCTCAGCCAGTTTTAATCAGCTCTACAAATTCTAAGCGCTTCCCAAACGGACACACTTGAAAGTGCCTGTTATTTGAAACTTGTCACATCAAATCAGTCTGAAGAATGTGGCTGCTACGTGTCGCACCTATGCTGCTGCTGCTGCTGCTGCTGCCGGGGCATATGCGACACTCGGCAAATTAAATAAACAGCTATTTGGCATGCATACAGCGAAATGTGCAATTACATTACACGAATGTTTGCACTACATACATGTATATGCAGCAGCACTAACTGGCGACATTTGCAGTCAACGGACGTTGAATTTCCATAGCACATCATTTCAAGCAGTTGTCGCGGCACGTTGTACAATTTATCATATATGTTCTGTATATAGATGTTGACATGCCAACTGTCATAGCTGCAGGTGCCGATGCCTGTCACTCACTCACTCAGCCAGGATGAGCAGCATCAGCATCAGCATCATCATCGTCATCAGAAGCAGCAGCAGCAGCAGGACCTAAAGGCTCAGCACTTTTGCATTATGTGGCATTTTGTATTACATCTCGCAATTCACAGCTTACAGCTCACAGCTTACGGTTTACTTGCCACTTGTCACTTGTCATGCCGCTTTATTTGCCACATTGCAAGTTTTTGGCCGCTTCGTGCTTTTTGCCAGCATTTCCTTCTCCCCTGGCATTTACAAGGATTTTGTTATTTTTTACATACCCTGTGCTCACAAAATAAAATGGGTGCTTGGTATATTTCCAAATTTGAGCAAAGCTCATTTAACACTAAGAACAATAAACACAAATTATTTGGGAATGATTAATTTTGAACAACCTTAATCTTAAATTGAGAATTTAACACTCAAGTAAAGATCTGCCAAAAGAGGAGCGAATTTCGACTTCAAGCTGAACATAGAAACAGAGATAATGACTTGACCTAAAAAACAAATTGCTTCTTTTAGTAAGCAATTATAAGGCCAACCAGAACCTATGTCATACAGTTATGGGATTCTCCAAACTCCAGCTCAAATCTTAAGATCAGAAAAGTTTTCTGCACAGACTGTTTGGTTGCCCAGGAATCAGGAACGATCTTAACACCTCTTGGACCTATCGTTCAGAGCATTCTATATATCGGACAATCTGTTATTTGAACTCTCATTATTTATGTCAACAAATAAAAATATATAAATATCAAATATAAGTAAATAAGGTGTGTATCAGAAGGAAAAATAAGCAAAAGGAAACAAAATACTCAATTCAAAGTCGTTCATGCAAAAATAATTCATATCAACGAAATCTAAGACTATATTATTGGCTTAGGAGAAATATATATAGATATTTATCAATGTTGATCATTCTAGAAATAACCTACTCAATTTGGGCTTCAGATTTTCGCAGTCCTGTCATGAGACTTAATTGAAAGTTGTTCATTCAATCAGAAATGAAATCTGAGACTGATACATCAAAAAATGTGTATATATGCATTTATTTATATGCATTAACCGACTCAATCTAAGACCATATTCTTGGCTTTAAAACCTTGAAATATTAACTTTATTTTTGAGAGAATTTGAGGCACTAAGCAGACAATGTAGACATTGTCTACAGGGCATGTCGCAGCTCTATGCTCGTTCTCATATTTTTGTGTGCACTTCATCAACAGTTTTGACACGTCAACTAGCGGACAGTAGGGTGGAACTACTGGGGAGGGTAGGAGGGTATTCGAGAAGTCGCTCAAGACGACACTTAATTATGTTTTCCACTGCAGCAGCAGGACCAAGTTTTTCCTGTGCAAGAAAAATGGGTAGAAAATGTCAAAATGATTCGCGCGTTTGTTGAGAGAGCCTGCCTCATAAATTATTGAAATTGCCCGACTGTCATGGCCAAAGTTGCTTGTTTTCCTCTATTGTGCTTTAGTTTCAGCATTTTTCTATCTTCACTCAATTTGTGTGTGTGTGTGTTTTTTTTCTCTTCTTCTCCCGTTTTTCTATATTCTGTTTGGCATTTCATTTGGCAGCAGGTGCATTGTGGCAGACTCGTCTTTAACAGAGCTAAGCAGGGCAGCCAAAAAAAACAAGAGAAAAAGAAAAACAACTTTTCCACTTTTCGCAGCAGCAAGCAAAATGGGAAAATGTTGTTATTGTTTTTATTTGCGGTTGGGTCCAAAACTATTGGCCAGTGTATTGTGCACTTTTTGTCCGAAATGCCAGAAAGTTGGAGAATCGGGTCGTTATGGTTGCAATAAAATTTATTTTGTTTTCGCACAACCTGCCAGTGTTTTTTCACCTGTGTGTGCGCGGAGTGTGTGTGTGGGGTGTGTGATCCACTCAATAAATAACTAAAGTAGCAAAAGTAAACCCCCTCTCAAACTTGGAGTCGGTTGGCGAATGTTTTGAACTGATGCTGGCAGCAAGTCGAGTTTACATGACAATTTGACAGGCAAGTTTCTGATGAGCTCCACAAAAGTTTAATGCCAAAAGGATTATTTAATTATAAAGCTTCAAATGGAATTCTCAAGAAAATCGAGTTAGTTAGCTTGTTCATAAGCTAAGCTCAAATTGGAAAACCAACTGCAGGGCAATGAAATAACATCAAATAAGGAACAAATATTTAATATTTAAAAAATGGCAAATATCTTAAACCAAGAAATCATTTCTAGATAGAGTCGGTTTATCTTTCTCTATATATTCTATATATATTGGTCTGTCAAACTGGAACATCAATTTGACAGATTGAAATTGAAAACCAGCAACAGAAATGAAGTTCCATATTTTTTTTTTGGGACTCGATTGAATTGCTATCATTAGTTCAAATAGGAAAATAATCTAACCAAATACTGTAAAGAAGAATTTTGAAGCAATTCATAACCTTTACACTTGAATTGATTCGATTTAACACCTTGGAATATATGTATGTACATTTTTGGCAAATATTTGAAAGGCTGTTAAAAACATTGATAGAACTTTAAAAGTTAATTATTATTTATTATTAATTCAAGCACTGCGACACATCAGATATATTGTACCACCTTCTGAGTCTATATATTTTTTTTGATATTTATATATATCTATACATCGACTTGGCTAAAGAGAAATGACAAATAAAACACAGCGAAGACAACTGTACAACTTTAAACAATTTAACATAACTATGCAGTTTGGTTTTTCAAACAATTTTGATTTGTGTTGTTATTGTGTGGACAGATTTCAAACAGTTATGGATCACTTAAAGTGATTATCTGAGTGCTTCTTATGCTTGAGGCCATCGCCCGAATCTGGACGTGAATTTGTGGGATGTGGACGAGTGCTGCGATAACGCCGCTTTTCGATCTCCACCAGCTGATTTTCACGACGCGAGCGCAAACGATCCCCATCCGCATCCGCATCCACATCATCATCCTTTGTGGTATGCGACAGATGAGACCAATCGAAGACGTGGTCAAATTTATGATTGAGCGAACGGAAGACCATGCGAAACAATTGCCTCAAATAGACATAGTCGGGGTCATCGTGGAAGCGCAAGTTGCGCACGTGCTTCATGAAGATTGCAAATTCAATGGGCCACGTCTTGCAGATATCATCGATGCACATGCTCCGCTTTATTTCGATTAATTTCTCGTATTTCTGCTTTTTGGTTGCAGCCGGCACGCCCTGCCAGGGCAATTTGCCCATTTTGAAGTACATGATGCAATAGCTAAGCGATTCCAAATCGTCGCGACGCGACTGCTCGATACCCTGTTGGGCATTAATCGAGGCATAACGAGCTGTGCCGGTGAGTACGCGATCCTCACGATACGGTATATGTGTGTTCGTCTCCCCATCGCGATACCGCTTGGCCAAACCAAAATCAATAATATACAAACGATTGCACTGCCGGCCCAGACCCATCAGAAAGTTATCCGGCTTGATATCGCGATGGATGAATCCCTTCTGATGCACACGCTCCACACGCAACAGCATCTGATCGCTGAGCATCAGGATCGTCTTCAGGGAGAAATGACGATTACATACGTTGAAGAGTGCCTCCAGCGAGGGTCCCAGCAGTTCCATGACCATTGCATTGAAGTCCTTCTCGCTGCCATAGTCCAGCAGTGTTGGTAAACCGCCATGTCGTCCCATTTGCTGGTAGACCTTTGCCTCGAAACTTAATAAGTGAATTTTCACATCGATTCCCTCGAGCTTGACGGCCACTTCCCTGCCATCCTGTGTATTATAGCCCTGATATGTGACACCAAACGAGCCACTGCCAATTTCCTTGACTAGGCGATATTTGTTGCCCACTAAGCGATTCTCGAGCACCAGATGCGACAGATTCGCACGGCCAGACGATTCCATCTTCTTGGTCATTATTAACTAATAAATAAATATATTTCACTGATCTATGCTTTCGACCGTTTTCATTCAAAGTTAGTTTTGTGATTTGTGTGTAGACAACGTGAACTGCTTTTCTTAAAATTTATTCAAAATCCAAAAATATATTATTGACACACGTTTTTCAAAGTGCCTGCTTTGCAAGCCGGAGCAAAACGAAGTCAAGGTTTGTGTGGAAAACGATAAACTATAATAAAAATATATTTTTCATTTAAATAATAATAATTTGAGTGATAAGTGAGTGGAAGTGAGTTCTATTCTCACTCCAAATATCATAAGACGAAATGCCTAAGCACAATTATATTATTTGTTTATTGATAAAAATAAGTTAAGAAACTTCTAAATCCAAATGGAAAATTATGGTTTCAATTACAGTGCGCTCTTTGAGATTTCAATAATAACATATGCAAAGAATAATCTGAAGGGGCAATCATTATCAAAAGCAAAACCGCTTTTTGCAAAAATTTTCCCTGTTTTTAGAAGCAATTTTCGTGGGTAAGTAAAGTCAATTTTAAGACAGAATTGTCTCTTAAAATCTGAGAATTTTTGTCAAAATTCTATTAATGAAAAGATGTAACATGTAAGATGTAAGATGTAACATAAGCACTTCATGAGCGTACATTTTTAAGGGGTGTTCAACTTTAAGTGCAGATTTAATCCAAAAAATAAATCATATACAATAAGGCCTGGCTTCTCAAAATCAGAGAAGTTTTGAACAAGTTATGCCAATGAAAGTTTTAACCCGTTCCTAGAAGCATTCTTTAACGATATTAACGTAAAAAATTACAGCTTTAATCTTGACTTTTTTTTTTTTTTAATCTGAGTAGTTTTGACAAAGTTTTGGCTCTGTGATGCTGTGACCCGATTTAATTTTAAAGCGAAATCCGATTAGATGTAACAGTAGTGCGATATGGATGCTTTATGTCCTTTTAATCCTGGTTGGCCATTCACAACAACCCATAATCCTGCAATCACTATTTTTGGCAAAAATTCAATACACAATTTTCCATTTATAATTGTTCAACAATTGTATTCACGCAATTAAATCATTTGAAAATGAATTTGACAGCATTTAATACTTTTCGCCAGCTTTGACAGGCTTTAAATTAAATTCAAGCTTAATGCAGCATTTTTCGAATTAAATTGATAGCTTAAAATTTTGTAATTAAAGCGAGTCAGCGAAAAGCGGCAGCAAAATAAATAAATAATGATTGGGGAAAAACACGGAAAGTGAAGCATTGAAGCATTTGTAAAGCCGCTTAGATACTTCAATCATGGAAGTAATAAAGAGCTGATGAGGATGGTGTTGTATCTGTTGTTGTTGTACCTGTTGTTGTTGTATCTGTTGTTGTTTTCCCATCTGTCTTGTGGGTGTATGTATGTGTGTTAAAGCTGCAAAGCTGCAGCAGCCGTTGCAACAGAGAACAAAGCTCCTTAACATATACTAAAGGCATGTCTGTCTGAGTGTGTGTGTTTGTGTGTGTGTGTGTGCTTGCAGGTGCATTAAATACTATTAAGTCCAAGCATTCTTCACTTGGCAAAGTCCATTGTTAATAATTTTGTAACAAAAGGCCACGCTAAAACAATAACTAAGCGCGCAGTAAGTAGTAAGTAAGTAGATGACAATGCCGTGGGCGTGGCCGTGTGGGCGGTCAACTGGCCAAAGTCAGTGTTGCGTATATATATATATATATATGTGTATATATATATACACACATAAGTACTTTGGCCAAACCATAGAAATTGACATAAAAATAGAAAGAAAAGCTGAACTAGACAGCGACTGACTGGAAGATGCCCTCTTGAAGATGCACCGAAATACAACCAAAACATATGGGAAGTTATTCCGAATTATTCTGTTATACTTATGAATAACGAAGGGACATAAGTGTGTGTGCATATATTGTATTATATTAAACAGATCTCGCCTGTGAAGGGTAAGCGAGAACAAACATATTAAATTTGCTCTTGGTCATTAAATATATTTTATATACATATAAAAAAATTTTATTTAAAAAAAAGTAGTATTCCTAAATTTTCATTATTAAATTAAAAAAATTCGAACGGAACAAATAACATTTGAATTTTCTGCTTCTTTATAGTTGTATATATCTACGGACAGACTGGTTATTCGCCGGGTATTGATGGCAGGTAGCAATTAATTGTTTTTTATTATTCATTTATTATTTAATTATTATTGCAGCTATTAAATAATATAAATATGTACAATATATATTATGCTATGTATATGAATGTTGAAGCTGTCTACTTCTGCCTGCTTTATGTTACCCATTTGAGCTATTTTTAATGTCTGTGCAGGGTATGAAAAGAAGGAAAGAAGAACTAAGAAGCAGCTAAAGAAGAAAATGACGATGTGGCAGCAAATAAAATAAAACAAATATAATGAGATTTTCTGAGGCTGTAGCAGCAGCAGCAGCAGCAACAGAGGGAGCTGTGGCAGCAGCAGCAGCGAAGGCAAAAGAAACGGGCCAAAGCCAAAGCCAAACACAAGCGTTGCATACTTATCAGCGCTGGGCAATGATGCGGCATGAGGCGCGAAGGACGTGCACCAAAATGGCGGCGACGGCGGCGGCCGCTATCTTTTGTCTGTGACTGTGCATGAGTGCTATTTGTATGTGTGTGTGTGTGTGAGAGTGTGTGTGCGCGCACAACAACTAAGTTTATTTTAGTTTTAACTATTTGCCCGACCCAAACGGGACACAGCAAAAAATCAGCAGCAGTGAGAGAGTGTGTGTGTGTGTTTGTTGTTTGTACATGTCAAATACTTAATGCCACACACACTTACACACACATTTATTTTCACTTTTCAGCAGCACAAAGCGACAGCGCACAAAGGATATTATAAATTACATACTCTGTTACATTTTTTTTTTATTATTATACATTTTCTCTCTCTGTGTTTTTCATTCAGTCTATTTTGTTTTCAGTGCCATTGGCAACTAAAAAAAAAAGAAAAGTTTGTGTGTGTATTATTATTATTATAGTTGTTGTTGTTCTTGTTGTTGCAGCTGCGGCTGTTGTTTTACACTAGTTTCAATTTGGTGTCGTCTAAAGGCCCTTGCTATTATAATTGCAGCAGTTTATGTTCTTTGCTATGCAAACTTAATTCCATTTCGCTGTTTATGTGCTTCAAGCCAAGTGCTTATGTACTTAGTTCAACTTTAACACTCATACAGGGTGTCCGAACAATGTCGGTTCCCTTTCGTTTTTTAGCAACAGTTTTCTTTAATGAATTTTCTATTATTCAATCAAAATTGCTCAACATTCAATGATTTTTATATGAAATTTTCTAAATACAGGGTGTGTGATAAATGGGATGAATGTTTGTATAAGAATACAGGGAGAGAAAGGATGAGATTAAGAATTATACAGCGATGAAGGGTGTGTGATGGCAAGTATGGCGACTGCTAGAATCGTATAGGGTGTTTGGTGCATAGGTTGAAGATTTCTAGAAACATACAGGGAGTGTAATTGAGAGCGTAATGGGTTCTAAAACGATACAGATGAGTGATGATTGTGTGATGGAAAGAAAGATGATTGCTACAATTATACAGGGCGAATGAGATATATCCGAGTAGTTCTATGACGAAGCATGGTGAGTAATGAAACGGATAAAGATGTGTTGTGTGTAATGAATAAGATGAAGAGTTCTAAAACGATACAGGGTATGTGGTGGAAAGGGTGAAAAGTTCAACAACATACAGGATGCTATACTCTTACTTTTGCCATTTTTATCCATTTCTGTACACTTCTTGGCCAACCCTTTAATTCACTCTTTACAGGGTGTTAACTCCCCATAAATTGGCTTCGTTTTAGTAGTTTTTTGTTTTTTGGGACATTGTTATTCAGTGCGTACATTGATTTTGCATTTATTAAATCAAATTTGCTATCTATTAGAAATGCTTTGAATACAGGGTGTGTGTGTAAGGGTTAATGTGAACGATTTATCACTGATAAAATTTATTATACAATAAATTCTTATGCCTTGGGTCTGCTGTTAATAAGATTTATATATGCTTCATTTCATAAATTATATGTTACATTATATTGTATTTATTTATTATTATACAGGGTGCCTCAAGCATATCTTTTATCTTAAATGTGCAACACTTTTTTAGTCTACTTATCCGCTTTCATTTACTGCTGCAGCACCCTGTTTATGGCAATCAAAGAAACAGCAGCAACAACAACAACAATAACAACATGGAGCAGCAGCAGCAGCAACATCGTCAAGCACAAAAAAGTGGTCACCCCACACACACAGTCAAAAGTCTGCACGTCTGGACGCTTGGGATGCGGCCAGCGCCGCAGCCAGCGACTGATGCTGCTGCTGCTGGCAGCGACTGTACCCTCAACTCAGAGACAGAGAGATACGAAGTGAGTGTTAGAGAGAGATAGCTATATGGAGCAGAGAGTGAGAGCTGAGAGCAGAGAGTAGAGCAGAAGTATTTAATATGTACAGATGTACATATGGCGGCATATGGCAACATTTCACGCGTTCACTCAATGAAGCACTCAACAGCAGCAGCAGTAATAACAACAGCAGCAGCGGCAGCAACAACAACATCAACAACAGCATCAACGGCAGCAGCAGCAGCCGCAGCAGCAGCGACAGCAGCAGCGCAGTCGGCAGCAAAAGTTTGAAGTTTCTGTTGACGTTGGCAGGCAGTAAAATTTCATACATTTTCAAAGCACATACACACACATACCCACACATACACACCACCCTAGCCTCATTTCTGTATTTTTTTTTTTTCGGTAGGGTGGTTTCTGTGGCAGGGGCAGCGACAGCAGCAGCGACGGCGACAGCGACAGCAATGTTGCCGGGACTATAAAAATGGATTTTTATTATGCTGCTGCTGCTGTTTCCACAGCTTCTTTTTGTTATTGTTGTTGTTGTTATCTTTTGTGGCAGAGTTTTACTCTCACCTTGGGCGTAGGTAGAAGCAGCAGCGGCAGCAGCAGCAGAGATGCTGTTCGCACAACTTTCTCTCCCTGAGCTTTTTTTTTTGGCGAGCAAAGCAAAGCTTTAAGTTCTGCCCAGGCTGCTGCAAAAGCTTCAAAGTGCGTGGGAGAGATGAAGAGAATGAGAGGAAGAGAGTGAGTGAGTGAGAAGAAGACTTTGGGGAAGGGGAAGGGGAATGGAGTAGTATTAGAAAGTAGCTTTTCATTAAATAACTGCAGACAATATGGCAAATAATTTTAGAGAAAGTTGTAAAATTAAATTTAAATTGAACTTTTATAGGAGTTGGTTAGAGGATTAAAATATATTCAAAAATTAAAATATATGATTCATAATTTAGATAAGTAAGATAAATAAAACCCAAATTTAAAATATAATTTAAAAACCGAAATGGAAAACAACAAATATTATAACAAGGGAAAAGAACTCACTCAATTAAAGCTTTGCTGATGATGCTGACTCATAAGCGAAAGCCGGCAGCAACAGTCTGCCTGTGTGTGAGAGAGACTGCACTCAAATACACACACACACACACACACACACGCACACACATACAGATGAGCAGCTCTTGTACATAGGCAACTATGTAAACAGAAGTAGAAGCTTTGCCAATGCCCACCACCAAAAAACAGGACACAACTGGGATTAAGTCGACGTGGCTGCGAGCAGCGCTGCTCAGATGCTGTACAGTGCTGTGTGTGTGTTTGTGTGTGCGTGTGTGTGAGAACGTATTATGTTGTTGTTGTTGCTTGTGCTATTTTGTACATAAATCACAAGCAGCAGCGGCAGCAAACTGAGAGCGCTTTCTGCAGCTGCAGCTGTAGACTGAGGCAGCGACAGAAGCTGCGGCAGAGGCTGCTGCTGCTTCTGCTGCTGCTGTCGTATTTTGTCGTAGTGTGCGTGTGCCGCCATTTGGAATTTTTCGAAATTGGGGTTTGCTACAACAAACGCAATTCGTAGTAGACGTTTAGGCGTCAACTAGTGCGCTTGGTGCTGCGCTTACACCACGCTCAGCCACGTTTTGCTACGGCTAACAAAACAGTTACTGCTGCTGCTGCTCACACGCACACACACACACAAGCACGCACACACATACACACACCTATATATGCACACATAGAGAGAGAAAATGAAGAAGAAGCGCACACTTGTCCTTTTGACAAATGGCTGGCAGGAAAAACGAAAGAAAGCAAAATCAGAACACACTCGACACTGGACCAAGCGAAAACTGCACAAACACACAACACACACAAAAGGACAAAGCACAAAGAATAAAACCAGACACACACACACACACATACACACTCATACATACACTCACACATATACTCGATAACATTCAACATAATTAATTACACAATTTTTTACCGAGCTGCATTAAAAAAACTGAAAAGTAACGAAATCAATCAAAAGTGAAACTCTGTGCAAATTTAAAATACGACTAATAAAATAAATACAAATAATAAAATTCAAGTAAAAAGTGTCAACGACTACGCAATTAAAGATTCAACAAGCTTAAACTGAGTATATAATTAAAAAATAAAATTCAATTAACACATTTAAAAAGTGCGCGCTGTAACGGTAATGTTAATGCTAATGGGTATGTACTTGATGTTGTAATGGAATATACTACTACTACTACTACTACTACTACTTCTACTACTACTACTACGTCTCCTATATGTCAATATCTGTCAATTTCTTGGTGTTGTCCATAATGTTGTTAATGTTGTTCAAGATATCTGTGTTTATATTAAAAGACAAACTTCTAAAGTGAGTATAAATTGTAATTTCTATATAAGCATTGCAAAAATCAAATAATATCGACTTCTATTCATTATTGCAAAAATATTTTAAACATAAATCTATTCAAATATTTTTATTATGAACCGAATATATATATTTCTAAATATAACTTAACTCCGAATAAGGACTTGGATTTTTTCGGATTTTCAGTTGGTATTTTTTACAACCGTTTATAATTATTTAAAATGAATTTAAAAATGTTCTCAAATATATATATTTTTTTAGGCATATATATTTGGTTTGCTTAAGAATTCTGTCTACATATTCCGCAATGTATCATAAAATATACAACTAAAACCAAGTATTAAAATTTGTTTAAAACGATTACTTAAAAATGTTATAATTTTTAGCGTACTTGAAAAAATGCTACCCACATATTTTCCAATAATCGTAAAATATTTTATTTAATCAAATTTTATAAACATATTTTTTTTAGATTAAGATCTTTTTAGATTTTGTTTGAAAGTCACAGATAAATCGTTAAACAAAGAAATTCTATATTTTACAGCTTAAGCACAGGAATGGATTTAATTTAAAATATCATTTATGCAAGTTGATACATAAATATATAAATAAATATAACTCTATGGGAGAGTTCTTGTAGTTGAATTGAAGCTTTTCTAATTTCTCTAAATATATATTTATCAGCAATCCGTGTTTATTCAAAAATGCGAAGGGGGATTGCAGAAAATATGCCACTAATAAATAAGTTGCAGAGTTGCCGTTGGGGAATTTTTGGCGAGCAACCCAAAAATGTTTGCTAGTCTCTTAGTGTGTGTGTGTGTGTGTGCGTATAGTTGTGGTAGTCAGTCACACGCCCTCGCACACACCCACACAGACACACACATACTAATACACTGAAAGTCTCTCTGGACGGCATCGTAGTAGTAGTATTTATGTGTGTGTGTGTGTGTGTGGCTTGATGGCGGGTGCTGTCGTAAAATCGAGTTCATCGTGAATTCGAAACGAGTATTCGCAGCAGGCAGGCAACCCTGCGATTCTCAAGCACAGACAAGAAACAGGCAGCCAGGCAGGCAGGATAACAGCAAGGATACCAGTGAGGCTGGCGAGTGTCATGCGTCGTACGCGATGTCAAGGACCGCACCCAAAAAATACTCGTACTTTATTCACATTTTATTTTTATTCTGTTCCCTTGTGCCGTTCTCTGCAAAAGGATGCTGTTAGCATGATTTGTAGTAGTAGTAGTAGCTTTTTGGCTGTGTGTGTGTGTGTGTGTGTGTGTGTGTGTGTGTGTGTGTGCACAACTGTGTGTACATATGCGAGCATTAATGGCAGGTTGTTGGCATTGCTGTTATCGTTGCTATTCTTGTTGTTGTTGTTAGGTGCGCGGAAGGAAATTACATTTTTACGCTGCCCGCTTTGGTGCCTCCTTGCAACACAAAAAAAAAGAAGACGTGAAGTACGTGCTTTGCATAAAAAGCGTTGCAAGTATTTCGATTTATATTTTTTTTATTTTTTTCTGGATTTACATTCCAGTTGGGTCTGCTTTATCTCTTACGCTTGGCTGGCGTTTCAAATTGGTTGCCTGCGCCTTGTATTTTTACTACTTTTTGGCTTTTTCTTTTTCATTCCAATTTTGCGTTTATTTGTATGGCTTTTTATTTTAAGCTGAAAACTTTTTGCCAAATAAATAGCATTTGACTCTTGGCAAAGTTTTGTCAAGCAAAGTAAGATTACTTGAGGACTTGCAAAACTGTTAGGAATTGCAATGAAATTATTTGAGTTAGTCTGAAGTCGCATAGAATATAGTAAAGCAAGGCATAGAATATATGTTATAGGGTAGCATATTTGATTACTATATGTAATACTGTACTATAAAGATGTGTAACAAAAAGCAGAAGATTCGATATTGGCGTCTCTATTATTAGTGTCACAACATATAATATCATATAAAATTGAATTAAATATACATTTTATTAATCTCTTTCCCAGTACTGTATCGTATAATATGTGTGCTGAGTGTACCTTCCCCTGTAGTCTATCATTTGAGATCTATCTGAATAAGAATCTTTAATCATTGACTTTCTCATTACTATTAACATATCAAGGATAAACTTGAAATGAGTTCAAGGTCGCAGCTCTTTAAACTTAATCGCTGTTTTAAATGAAATGCTCATGAAATTGGTTGCTTAATAGATTTTTGTGCTCATTACGACGACTTGAGATAGAGATAGAGACAGAGAAATAGAGAGAGAGAGAGAGAGAGCTTAAGAGTCGCACTTGCTGCTGCTTCAGCACCTTTTTATAGCAAATTAAACAAACAAGCAGCAGCCCTGACATCTATGGGGGGCAACAAGGCAACAAGCACTTGTGAAAGCTCCTCAGCACAGCTAAGGAAAAAGTAAAATCTATAAAAAAAAGGCGGAGAGGTGCGATGACCTCCAACACTTTCATCTTCTTTGCGTGCAAACAAGCTGCTAACTCTATCTCTGTCCCTCTCTCTCTCTCTCTCTCTCTCTGTCTCTCTGTCTCTGTGGCAAATATGGCAAGATGTGGTAACCATTGACATTAAAATCATGTTTAAGTGCCTCACATGACAGCAATGCGACAGCGTTGAGAAGAAGAACAACAACAACAACAGCAACAACAGCAACAACAGCAGCTAATTGCCAACCATTGAGACAGTTTCCCACTAAGAGGGGGACGTGCAGAGAATCAGGGGCTCGACTGTGAACAGGACACCATTTGCATGGCTGTGTGTATGCCTGTGTGTGTGTATGTGTGTGTGTGTGTTTTTGTGTGTATGCATGCATAAAAGCCATAAGAGAGACGCGCATAAAAATTTCTATGCCACAGCAGCAGCCAGCAGAGCAAAACTAAATAAATTTGCTTTATATAGTATAGTTATAGTACACTGTGTGTACACTGAGAGAAATTGTGAATATTTTAGTGGATACAACCTGAACACATATGTTAAATAAACCTAGTAAAAATAGTTTGTTCATTATCAAATCTAGTTTTAGTTAGCAAAATCTGTTTCTAAATCGATATTCATAAAACTTTTACAGTTGATTTGTAATATGTGGGGTTATCGAATATATACTAATTGAAAGTCTAACTGTGTTTGTTATCGATATATTGAAATGAAATTGTTTTGGCTAAGGCATACGAGAATATAGATTCCAAATTTGATATCTATAGTTTCTGAGATCGGCATTTTCATGTAAAGGTGCAAACTGATTTGTCCAAATCGAAGTGGCTTTTGATGCTGGTCAAGAATATATATATACTTTATGCGGTTGGATATCGTTTCTTCTGGCAACCTTTTTTACTATATTCAACATTTATGATCTTCAACATATTATTGTGCCTGAAGATATTATAATTTAGCTTTTTAGCTAGTTCCTATTAAATAATTAAAATAATTTTCTAAAACAAACTTCCAACTTTGTAGATTTTTTACAACTCAGTTCGTTTGCTTTTCGTTTAGGCAAACATTTTATTTAGCAGTGTATAACTGTTGTTCAGTTATTTGCATATTCCTTATGCATACTTTAGAATGCTACGATTGCTGGCGAGGAGGCAAAGCAAGCAAAGCCGGGGCAACAAGCGTTTATGATATGACGCGTCATTTGCCGAGTCGAGACACTTTTAGCTCAAAGTGTATGTGAGGAGCTGCATTATTATATTTATACCTCAGCTTAGGTGTGCGCGTGTGTGTGTGTGTGTGTGTGTGTGTGACAATCGATAAAAAGGCAACTGGCAGAAGCAATTTAAATAGCTACAGCAAAATCAATAGACATGGTGTGTGTGCAGCAGCCCACAGCTGTTTTTGGCATGAGCCAAGGACTCGCTCGACAGCTGCTGATTTTGATACAATTTTCATTTGCCTGGCATTTTCCCTATTTTCCCATTATTGTCTATAGTTTTTCTTTTGGGCGCCAATTTGAGGTGAAAACCTTTTGGTGAATGCAGCCTGCTGCAAATGTGTGTCACGGGCCAAAACGGCTGTTAGCTGATAGCCGAATGTCCTTGCATGTCCTGCTTGCCCTGTACTCGACTCTACTCTATTCAATTTGTTGTGCGTTGTTGTTGTCACTTTGGTTGTTCGATCAGCTGCTGTCGCCGTTGACAACAATACGTATTATGCTTTTGTCTGCATTTGCTTGCCTCTTCTCTCCCCGCATTTTCTCTCTCCCCACAAATGACTTTTATTCGCATCGATATTTTCCAGATGCGCCCTGATTGTGTGTGCCTGTGTGTGTGTGTGTGCATTAGTGTGTGCATTTATTATTGATAGAATAGTAACAGTTGTCGCTATTTATATTGATATTTATAACTTGGTTTTCTTTGAAACTCAACAACACACAACAATCTACCGAAATAAACTAATCGATGCTAATTATGGGCAATGGGACAATTATACAAACCTGGTTAATATCTATCATATACAATATTAATGGTAAATTATAACATATAAGTAGCAAATAGTAGAATATTAAAAACAAAACAAGAGAGTAGGAATGCTCTGCCAGAAACTCAGTCTTGTTAGTGTTAGATATTCAAACCAGCAAACTGAAAGACTTACGACTTGTTTTATAAATATTAAGTTTTAAAACTACGATTTTTTACTACTGTCGGAAATCAATTTGTATTGCTACTCGCGAAACAGGGCAACTATCCTGCACTGAGAACTGTTACTGAAACTTTCAAGTCTACAGCTCTTATAGTCTCTGAGATCAATGTGCTCATTCAGATAGTCAGACAGGAACTGACTTGGCTGTTAATCCTTATCGAGAACATATATATCTTAGGGAGTCGATGATGCTTTCTACTGCTTGTTACATGCATTTCCTTGCCTTCCTTATTCACCTCTGCGCTTTGGCTTCAGGGTATGCAAATTAGAAGATTTAAATCAAAATTAAATAAAGATCAAATACTAGATCAAAACTTAGATCTCAATTTTAGATACATAAAAAATCCCTAACAGCTAATTTTAATCTGAATAATTAATTCTCTTAAATAAATTTTTGTCCGCTTATTTTTTAATTATATAATAAACTTTTCAATGCGATAATTAGCTGAAAAATATACCCAGATAAATTGTGAAAATCATTATTTACAAATTATAACATAATCATCAAATACCTAAAAACTTATGGCTTGAAAGCTTCATTTTGTTCAGTTTATGACGACAAACACAAAACTAAGCCTTCTAAAACTGTTTCGCTTATCAGCGTGAAGGAATTAGCTTAATAAAAAAGTAGCAATAAAAACCATAAAAATAAAAAATAAAATTAACAATGTTAAAGTTGACGAAATCATTAAGATTGTGAAATCTACGGGCATTGCACCTTTGCGGCTCTGATCGCAGTTCAGCTGCTGCTGGTGTGCAAAGATGGGTGGAGAAGGAGAGAGAGAGGGAGAGAGAGTGAGAGAGAGTGAGAGAGAGTGAGAGAGAGAGTGAGAGAGAGAGAGAGAAAGATAGAGGGAGATAAAGTGCAGCGGGAATAAATCACGAGTTCCATTGATAAAAACGCGCGCATAAACAGGATATAAAAATGCATTTGCAACGCCGTAAACGCCAGCAACAATATAAAAGCAACACACACACGCACACACACACACACACTCACACAAACATCAACACACACACAGATGCACATAATCATAAAAATCGGCAAGGATAACAATAACAAGGAGCAGCGGGCGCTCTCGCTCGCTGATATGTCCTAAGCCCAATGCACGTTTCAATGAATTTTGATATTTTGCTTCTTTTTCTATTTTTTTTTTTTTTTGGCAGCTGCCTGAACAGGATAACCCAAAGCCAAAAACCAAAAACCGGATTTCACCACTGGGCGGAGGGTGAGCAGCAGCAGCAGCGACGGCAGCAGCGGCAGCGGCATTGATCCTGTTACGGTGCGCCGTGCTCAGGGATCAAGCAACCCCTAAATGATGTTGGGATCGCGACTACTTAAGGCTCTGCCCCGGACTGAGAATGGAGAGTTTTGTAGCGCGGCACATTCAGCAAATCGAGCAGTTCGATCGCAACACTGGCAACGAACACACAACGCATCTCCCAACGGTCCCAGTCCCAGTCCCAGTTCCAGTCGCAGTCCCAGTTCCAGTGGCAGACCCACTTTCAAGACGTAAATGGTTTCCAAGTGACTCTCAAAAAAGAACAAAAAAGAAACCGGTTCGGTGCGGTTCATTTTGGGTCAATGCCTCAAGCAGCGATTCCTTGTGCGAAGGACATTCGCCTTTGCGATCATCAGCTGATTTTGTACTTATTACGCAAGTTCCTGTTTCGCGTGCGCACAACTCGTGTGTGTGTGTGTGTTCGAGTGTGTGTGTGTATGTGTGTGCATTGTGTGTGTGTCGCCGTTTGGTACGTTTTTCTCCTGGTATCCACTGTAGGCCTCTATGTTTTTTGACCATAAGGCACGCGGTGAATGCCAAGAGCGAACGAAACTCTACACTTCCATTCAAATATAAGCAGCCGACGACTCCTTCAAAGTGTGTGAAGTGAAACCCAAGCAAGCAAATAAGGATCTTTGTTTAAGCATAAACTTGATTTGGTTTGATGTGAAAAGTGGTGCATATGATTCGTGCTTACTTTATGAATACAAATCTACAACATCAATTGAGTGAGTGTGTGTTAATGTGTAAGTAAATCGGACTAATCACAAACATAATTTGCAATCGGATTTTGCATGGAATTGTTTATATATATAATATATAATGATATAAAGTAAGGCTTACAAAAAACTGGCCACAATATTACTGAGTAATAAAATGCTTAGAGAGAGAAATATTCTCTTTTTAAATACCTTTTAATATCTTTTATTTAAAATAATATTGAAGCTCAATGAAAATGCGAATTTTGTATACAAAAATAGTGAATGAGAGATTTAAAATTTTATATGCAATTTTAGATGTTAAAGAGAAAGAATGCGAAAATACTCTTAACATAACTTACAAATGTATTTGAAGACTTTTCAGATAAGTAAGAAATGTTTTTGAAGACTTTATTGCATAAATGTTTTGAGTAGGTATTTTTAAAGATTAATTGAAGATACACGGAAACACATGTGAATAAACGAAGACTTCATTATTTAAGTATTCTAAATAAATTAAGAAACAAAATAAAGGAGTGACTAAGTAATTAACTTAAGGGGTGGCTTGACTTTGAGCTCAACTTTGTCAACTTAATAACTTCAGCAGACAGCCGAACTTAGGGAAAATCTGTTGGTTGTCAATAAGCAAAAAGTTCGTCAGATTATCAGCAAAACTCATTTTAACGAATTTGCTGTTTTGTATTTTACAAAAGTTTTATGCAAAAAATGAAAATAAAGTGCAGGAAAGTTTATTTTTCGTTTCTCCTAAAGATTTTCCCTCAAAAGGGGAAAAATTGCTAGAGGAAAAAAATAAATATGTCGCAAAAAAAGTGCTTATAATAAGTAGATAAAAGTTTGCATAAAATGTAAGTTATGAAAGCGGGTTTCCATTAGGCAGGCGGTAAGCTGATTAAAAAATACCTAAAATAATTGATGCGGATGCCAACTAAAATATGCCAATAAACTGTGCAAAGTGGTTTGGCGAAGACGCTGACGACGGAGAACAGGCGGAAGATGATAATTTCTTTGGGCGGAAATTAATTTAACGTCAGGTACATGCAAAGCCCTTGCACAAATATGCATTAGCCGGGGCTTAGCAGCAGCTGCCAGAGGACCAAATGCATAAAGAAGGACGCAGGCTGAGGAATGCACACAAGGACAACGGATGCGGAAATGTGCCACCTCACAAGAAAGCGCAGTGTGAAGTGTGGGGAGCATTTAACTGTTTGCCAGACGAACAAGGTTGACAAAGGAGAATTTTATATAAAAGTAATAAAAAAAAAATGAGAGAAAGGGCATGGGCAAAAAATTGCAATATGCAACGTGTTTGACATTTAACAACATTTAGAAGCATAGTGAAAAATGCCCAAAGGTAAAAGGCATGTTTAGAGAATTTAATATCGAAATATTTTAACAAGACTGACAGCAAAAACAACGAATCAAAGAAACCAAATCTCCGAGCAAACAAAATGCATATAAGAATGTGGCAAGAAAACGTATACTTTATAATAAAATGGTTGACTTGCAAATACCCTATAAATCGTATCAAGTTTATTGAAGAACTGAAAACTGAAAGCAATTTCTACTTACATACATACATGGAAAGCTTATAGTTTCCCTCAAATTTGAAAAAACTCTGCAAATAAAACATAAAAATATTATTATGAAGTTTAATTTTGAAGATGTAGATCTTAAACAGACAGAATAAGTACAAAAAGGCATTCAAATCTGTCATCTTCTCTTCTTATGAATAGGATTATATTTGGTTTGAACTTAGCTAAACAACTAACTAACCCAAAGCAAACTCATGTTTAGATGTTAACAGGGTATATCAAATGCATAAAGTAATGTGCTGGGAATTGCTTCTGACACATGAACCAGCCAGGCGTACTAAAGTGTGGCAGAGGCAGAGGCAGTGGCAGAGACATGAGTGGAATGCAGCATTAGTTAACCCATAAGCTGTAAAGCATTGCAAAATTATATGCACAAGCATACTGTACATATATATAGATACATATATGTATATATATATGTATATGCTTACTTTATGATAAGTAATTGTGTGTATGTTTGTGCTCCCATGTAAAGGTTGCTCAGTTCTGTGGCGCTTAGGCTCTGTTTGTGGCAGTGACAGTGTATTATAATTTGCTTAATGTATATATATTCTTGATCAGCATTACTAGTTGAGTCGATATAGCCATGTCTCCCTCTCCTGTCTGCTTATATACAAAGTAGTTCCTCAATTTCAAGGAAATAACTTGAAGAAACTTTGAATATATTCTTGATTTTAATCTAGTTCTAGTTGCTAGGGTATCTAAGCTTCGGCTTGCCAAAGATAACCCTTTTTTACTGGATTTTTCTTGTGCTTTTTTACTCGCTTTTTTTTACACAGCTCTTGCAAATTTGTTTGCACATGAAAATGCAGCAGAAAAATATATTCCACAGCCACGCACATGTGGCACATGCATCACTTGGGGCACTCGTTGCACGTGGGGCATAAGCAACGCATTTTAATTTACAGTTGTTTATGCACTGAAACATTTTTGGATATATTTTGGTTTGCAATATCAAAGCAAATTTAATAGCTGTTCAATGCAGATTACTGGCTGTAATCCTTGTGGGCAAAAATGTTTGCCAATGTTTTCCTTATGCAAATTTCTCGCCCAACTGCTATACACATACTTTGCATATCAATGTGTGTGTGTGTGTGTGTGTGTGTGTGTGTGTGTGTGGTTGCTTTCAGTCAGGCAACATCGTTTTGATTGCCATTTGCATAAGCAGTTCAATTCAATTGCGTGCGGTTTTCACAAACTTTTCCAGCGCCTTTCAAAGCAAATGGGCATCTGTGTTTGTCAAGCTATAGATGCACAGACAAACACACACACACACACACACACACACACACATGAATGATGACTATATCCTACGATTATATAGCTATTGCCGTTTGTGGTCGTTTTGCTGTGCGAGGCCATTCGAATTGTTCATGCATGAAAATGTTCGCATTGCACTCATAAAAGCGGAAATTGAAAATAAATAAATCTTGTACAAACACACTCTTACACACACACACACACATGTAGCAGCCAATAGGATATTGCATTTTGAGCATCTGTCCGTTGCAGAACAACAAAGTGCATTGTAGCAAACTGCCTGCTAAAAGTATCTGTCATCAAATTACACAAAACACAGCATTTAATAGCATATTGCACATGATTAAAAAGACTAAAGACAAACTTGCCACATTTCATGAAATTGCACTTAACGAAATGTGCATTAAGAATGAATAATTGTGCAGCTAAACATTTCTTAGATGTAAGTCGACTGTTGAAAATGAATAAATGGCAAACCAAAGCCACATTCCGCATTTGTTTGATAAGAAACAAAGGTGTGTTTAAATAAATACAAAATAATATTCTGCTTAAGCATCTTAAGGTTTCAATATTCATACGTATTTATGGCCCAGTAATAACTAAATATTAATGAAATAATAATCTAGAGAGTCAGCTCGACTAGGAAATACTCTGAACTGAGCTGTTAAACTCGCATCAGATTTGATTATATATCTTTTTTTATATTTTATATATCTGTGTTTCTGTATTTCTGCAGTCATCGATTAAATGAATTAAACGTTAAATTACATTCATAAATCTTAACTCTCTGTACTTCTAATAGTCTTCAGTAGAGTCGAACGAATCTAGTCGGCTTTTGATGTTCATTAATAATTTATATACTTTATGGTATTGAAGATGCTTCCTTCTGTCTGCCACAAGCCTTGGCTCAACTTCCGTACACACTTTTCTCCCATTTTTAATGGATGCTGGATACAACACCATAAAGCAAATGTGAAGAGCAAATTGATGCCCAATTTAACATACTAAATGGCAAATTCAATAGAACTTTAATGCGTTCGCAATCTGCTTAAGTGCCACAAATGGAAAACTGGAGAATTTGCTAGCTAAGCAAAAGGCCTTAGCTAGGCATTAAGGCGTTAACACAAACATAAATTCTCGAGTGCTGAGAAGCGTATTTGCCTCGTTCGTTTTCACCATTTTATACATTTTGCTGGGCTATAATAAATCTGGCGCCTGCAATGAAATGCGACACGAGATATTCAATTCAATGTATGCATTTAGATCTAGAATCGAGGGGCACGGGCCAAACGGGTCACGTTTGGTTGTCGGGGTTAGACCGAAACCGGGCCATGTTTTGGTGTGTGTGTGTGTGTGTGTTTGTGAGTGTGATAAAGAAAAGTGGCTGAAAATGCGGAAGAATAATGCGACAGCACGAACAACAGACGGTTTGGTTGGGCCTGGCAGCTGGGTGGGTTAAACGGGGATGCTGCTGCTGCATTACAATGGCAAAAAATATATAGGCTGGCAGAGAAAGAGAAGCACAGAGAGCCAAAGAGAGACAGAGAGCGAGAGAGAGAGAGAGAGAGAGAGAAAGCGACAGAGGGTGGGCGCCGTGGCAAACAAAGGGGCAGACGTACAATTGAGACAATGCAACGCCCGCAACACGCAACAAGAACAATTGCAATGCGGCAACTAATATTTTATGCGTAAAAGCAACACAGTTATTTGCCATGCCAACGAGGGTCGTTCCATAAATTACCAGATCTAAGAACATGACTAAAATAAACGAGACAACAAAAACCATTTGAACTCTAAAGAGCAACAACAAGAAGTAGCTGCAAAAAGATATCAGCAAAACACTCATTTAATTATAAACTTGTTGAGAGTATTTGAATTTTGTTGTCAAGTTGGTAACGCCTTGAAGGACACTTTATAGAGTATATATGTTCTGGATCAGCATTACTAGATGAGTCTAAATAGTCATGTTTTGAAACTATCTTGATGAAATTTAGCATCAGAATCAGTATTTTTGCTTCGGGCAGCATATTTGTAGAAGTCGACTGGATCGAGTCACTATATCATATGACAGTCATAGGAAAAATCTATCTGTCTATATATTTCGTGGGAACATTCAGTTGATTTTTGAATTTTGTAGTGAAATCTAGACGTCGGCAAGTTGTATGCTGTCTGGAAGGGTATCTAAAAAAGAGGTTCTTTCTGCTGTAATGAAATTTCAAAATTATCTATGAGTAAACAAATTTTGTTTTTTTGAATGTGAGGGTTGCCATAGTTGGCAAAGATTAAGTGATTAATGGCTGGAGAAAACTAGAGAAAACAGTAAAGCTAGAGATGAAAAAGTCCTTAAGCTGAGAAGGAAACTTGCTTAATTGCCATTGTACACTCACAATAAAATAAATAATAAACTTGTTTCAATTTGAAAGGAACTAGAAGTAAGCACTCAGTAGCTTCATATTATTTTATTTAGTGCACAACAAAAACTGTTTCATCGCTACATCTTCATCTCGATGATAAGTAAATATGTCTTGTGTGATATTTCAAGCACATTTCCAGTTCAAGTATCTATTTCCCTTAAGTGAGACTGTGCAGGAAACCACTACCGAATGCTGTCAGAGTATTTAAGCAGTGTCACGTGCAACTTACATGCCGTTTGCCCTTCTTTTTCTACTTCTTGTGGCTGTTTCACTTTTTTTTTTCTCCTTTATTCTATCTATTTTTTGTTCTTAACATGCTTGTGCAATTTTCCATTAAGGGAATTAGTTGCCGGGCGGCAACGTGGAATATAAAAAGAAGTGCAAAGCACTGCTGTGCATGGACTTCAAAAAGTAAGAGTCTAAGTAAGTAGATGTTTGGTGTGTGTACGTAAGTAAGTATGTGGAATGTACTGATTTATAGAAGGTGACAGATGTGGACGCCGAATGATAACAAGCTTTGCCCATACTTTCGCAAATATTCTATCAAATTGTTGGGTTCTACAAATATTTCGTTCTGTTTGTTGTTGTTTTTTGTTTTTTTTTTTGTTGCCGCAGATTTCTCGTTGCTCGTTGCCCCGTCGCACATTACAATTGCAGCCCTTACTAACAAGACCCGCCCCCAATTCCACTAGCCGCCTGACTGCTGTAACAGCTGCAACTGATGTGCATGAAAAGTGGTTTTCGCAGCGCACCAAATACTAGAAAACGCTGGCAAAAGCCACAGCCCAGCTCAGCCTCAATAGGAAAAACAAGTAAGAATGCGCGAGTCGAGAGAGCTCGACTAGCAAATATCCTCAAAACTAGTTCTAACAATCTTCATGGCTGCTGCTGTGTAATTTGCTACATATGAAAATATATTTTTCTTACATGTTCCTTAAACTTAAACAAATGTACATATCACATATTAAGTCTCCAGCCTGAGATCGGCTTATCATATTGACGAACATATATATATATGTATATATATTGGAATATATTCACTTTATGTAATTCCAGATACATCCTTTTGCCTGTTACAAGCTTTACTGCAACTTCATCACACCTTTCTCACCCGTTTTAAATTTGTTCAGGGTATAAGCAGAATGGAGAATATATATGTATGTATATATATATATATATATAATATATATAAAGAAGGCAACGAAATTTCGTCGCTATGCTATAAATTAAAGTGTTGTCAGCGTCCCCATACCACATGCAGCACACTGTAGCATGTGTGCAAAAGTTTACACCATATTTATTATACATATACATACATATACATATACCATTTATATATATTTTATTGCGGAGCAAAACCTTACACAAGCTTGAGTTAGAAGCAGAATGGCGCATGTGATGATTTAAAGGGCCAAAAGGAAGCCTGGCAATAAAGTTCAAATGAACTTTAACAAAGTTAATGGCATAGAAAAATGTAAATTTTAGTTAGGAAAAGAAAACATTTTCTATGAACTTGTCCACAGAACCGGTTACTCTTTTAGCTTTAAAACTTTCGACATGAAACACATTCTCTAACCGAGTTTCGTATTGTTTTTTTATTGAATGAAAAATTGTTTTTATGACTAAGCTCGTTTGCGATTTGTTCAAATATTTTCCAATCAATTTGACGAGTTTGAAGTGCAGTAAAAATAACATCGGCCAACTTTTCTAGCACATGCCAAGAGCAAAACCAACACAAAATATAAAACTGTTGTGTGTTTGTGTGTGTGTGTGCATTTGGGCCATGTAATGAATTTATTAAAATTGGTTCAGGCAACAAAAGGCAGCTGTAACAACAAAACTTTGCAATCGAAAAGCTCGATAGCAATTTAAAAATTGCAATTAGATTAATGGGCATTTGAGGAACACGCTCGAAAACGATACTAAAATTATGTAATTGAATTAAACGGTTAACGCAACACAAGTGAAATCAACACAGTAACTGAAAAACAGGCAAGAACAATTATGTTCGAAATGCCGAAGATAACATACACTGACAGGCCGGAGTCCAACTGCCGATATTGAAAATTCATTATATATGTATATGAAAAATCGATATTGATTCGATGTTGATAACGATAAGTAAATACAAATCTGTGGTTAACTTGGTAAACAAATAAGATATAGTCACCCGATCCGACAGTCTCCAAAAAACACTTACTGACTACCGAATTTCATAAAGATAGTTTCAAAACTGAGTCACTAGTTGGGATATAGCTACATCAACTCGTCTATTGATGCTGATCAGAAATATATATATTCAGTTTATAACACTCTCTGAAAGTGTATACGTATAGTATGTAGACTTACAATTTTCAGATTTTTATTTGAACATTTTAATTTAAGCACGTTTTTGGCACAACAAAATAAAAGGAATTGGTTCAATTAAATTTCGGTGCGGCCTAATGAGCCCTAAAGCGCATTTGCAAACGCCTCTGCTCAGCACCATACACATATATATATATTTATACATTTGTACTTTTGTACGTGGGCATGAGTTTGAGGTCTTTTGGGAGTTTGGGGCATGCCACCGCAGCAATAATAGCCAAATGGAACCGAAGCGAAACGTAACGAAACGAAACGAAACGAGACGAAACCAAATGAAAGCGTAGCCTGTGCTAAAATTGCCAACGTTGCAGGTTCAGCTGCTTTTTTTTTTTTGTTGTTTTTTTGTTGTATTTTTGAACGCAGACCCTGACTCCGATCCGGATCTGTGTCCGTGTCCGGATCCTGGGCAGCCATGTTGATTTCATTTCATTTAGCAGCGCAGCGAATATTTGCTGCTATATACGTGAAATTCTCATTTTGTCTTTGTCTCGCTGTGTGACGTGTGTGTGTGTGCTGATGTATCTGTGTGTGCGTGTGTGTGTTTGTGTGTGTGTGTGTGTGTTGGTGTGTGTAGTTGCCTGGGCACGCCAACGCGAAAACATTGCGAGCAATGGCCGCCATCGCGTTTGGCATTTTCCAATGGCGTCTGGCTGCCCATTAGTGAAAACACCGCAACAACAAGGCAAAGAAGAGGAAGAAGTTATGGCAATCAATGTGGGGGTGTAGAACGAATTAAATATACTCTACAGTATATACGAGAATTCTTTATTATTATTATTCATTTTTTTAAGAATGGAAATCTTTTAAAATTAATTTTACTTGATTTTTGAACTTATATTTGGTTCGAATCAAAACAGAAATTCTTTGGTACTGCCAGATATGGATATATATAGCCCCTCAATCTGAATCGTTTCAAACTACGATACTGGTGTGTAAGGTTTTCCGTTCACGTAATGTTTATGAATTAGTTGTCAGTTTTTTAGGTATTCGCTTCCATTATGGTGCTATATGGATGAAATGAATTTCGGTTGTGGCTTTTATATTTAAATCGATACAGTTTCGGTTCCGGCTTAACACTCACGCCACACCGTTTTTTTTCAGTATTTATTTGCTAAATAAATCGTTCAGCAGCGAAAAAAGTAAAAATCAGTTTTTCAAATCTATTAAATTACACATTTTGTCAACATTTTGAACATTTTAGCCAGCAGATTTGCGATTCTGTTCTGTATATTTTGAAGCATATGTATGCCTTAAAGCAAAAGAGCTCAGACCATCAATTATGCCCCGCTTCTGTCTATCAACGGTAAACTTCATGATAAAGTTGCAAGGACCTGGTGCATTATAGAGCAAGAACACGTAGTTGCCCTAGACCTGGTCACAAAGGTGGATAGATAGATGGATGTCGTACGCTTGGGAAAACGTGCACTGAACTGTAGGCAGCAAGGCAACAAACAACGGCAGTTGGCCAACTTTCAATCGTTGTTGTTGCTCTTGCTGTTGTCGTTGTTGTTGTTGTTGTTGTTGTTGCTTAACGACAAATCGAAAATAACAACAGGCCAACAGGCAAACATCAAATATGGCGACGGCACTCAACAGCGTCACACTCGAGGGAGAGTTCTGTGTTGCGGTCTCCGAGCTACTGACTCTTTCAGCTTCAGGTCCTTACACCCACCACCCTCCGCAAAGCTCTGTCTTCGACTCCCTCTCTCCCTCTCTCTCTCTCTCTCTGTGTCTCCCTGCCGCTTCATTCGACTCTTCCTCTTGGATGGAGTGCGGAAAACAGGAGCAGGAGCAGCACTCAGTTTCCCAAACTCTGAATGTTTTGGTAGCAAAAGACCGGCAAAAAGCAGCAACCGGTAAAATCGAATGTTCACTTTGCACACACATACACACACACAGACCCCTCACACATAGAGTACACACTCTCTCTTTGTCAGTTTTCACTCCCACGCTTCACACACGCACACACACTTGAAATTTTGCACACATTTACAATATTTGTAAATGTGTTGAAAATCGTTTGCACAACTCTGAGCAACCAGCACACATGTGTGTGTGTGCGTATGTGTGAGTGTGTGTGTGCGAGTGTGTAGCTTGCTCATTTGTTAAGGGGAAATGGGCTTTGTCTGTCTCAGTCAGCAATTGTGTGTCTGTGTGTGTGACTTCGTCCTGGCCGTGAGCGCAGCCATGTTTTTTTTTGCCCAGAGAGCTGCAGCGCGCAGGCGCCATTGCATACACTGAGCGAATGCCGGCCGTGTAAAGTGAGCAAATCGTCCAAAAAATTAACATGCTATCTATGCTACATATATTGCTTCGATATTGATGAATTTTTGCATGAGTACGCATTGAGTTTGGTTTGTATTAATCGGTAAACAAATAAGTTGTTAAGAATTAATTTTCCGTCCAATTGTTCCTATGGTAGCTATAGCATACAATCACCCGATTCAAAGGATTAATCAGGAATATGTATGCTTTGTGGGGTCGGAAATGTTTTCTATAATATTCTGACAGACTTTGTTTCAACTTGAACCAGAATACCATCTGAAAGGGTAAATAATATTTTTGTTTGAACAACTTTTACTTTCTTAAATGATTATTATTCAATACACATAAACTAATCCTTTTTAATATATATTAAAAAATAAATAAAAAATATAAATTTATACCTATCAGAGTGCAGACATTTTTCGCATTAATTATTTTAATCTTTGAAGACAAGTAAATAAATGAAATGTATAAATAAAATGTTTAATTTTTAAACAAAATAATGTTATTGAACTTGGCTATATGAAGTGAGGAAAATGTTTATGTATAAAGATTGAAAGGCTTTCGCAAATACTCTGAGGCAGAGGCAGAGGCAACAAAGTATGTTTAAAGCGTTAGTTGCTCGTTAGTTGAATAATTAATGGAAGGGCTTTGCTTGTGCCTTAATTTAAAATGTGGAACCAATCATGCTTAAGTCGTTGTCTTAAAGTGTACTCTCCGCTGCTAAGTGCTGCAGTTGGTCTATGCATTTGAGATGCAGTCATTACAGCTAACCGCATTAGTAATGCACCTGCCCCACCCCCACAAGCTACCAACCAAATGCAAGCAGCAACCACTTGAGACTCGCAGCGAAGGCTCAAAGGAGCTCAATGCTGCTGTTGCTGCTGGCCTTGTGGCTGCCACCTGGCAACGCATCTGAGCGACGAGCTGTGCCTGACAACCGCTTTTATAGTCGGGGCACCCGAAAATGCTCGATGACACCCGTGTGGCTTTTGGGCTGCGCACAACTGGGCGTATGAGCAACGGACAGCGAACACGAACAGATACGAGACGACCAGGCTGGAGCATGTTATACATATATAAATATACATGTCTAAATATATGTATTTGTGTGTGTGTGTGTGGTATGCGTGATGCTCTCTCCCAGATATTGCTATGGCAACCTTGACTACCTGTGCTCATGCCCCGCCAGCTTAACCCCGTGCCGCATCCTGCTTGAGTCCTTTTTGGCCCGTTGCGAATATTTTATGTCGATTTCGACTCCCTTTTGTACAGTTTTCGGGCGCACAGACTTTTGGTTTTAATGGATCGATGACTCTTTTGCATTACATACACACAACGAGTCAAAAAAGAAAAGAAAAACTGGAAAAAAGAAACTTTTCCATGCGGCAGGCAAAAGTTTTCCTTTCTGGCATGTGGCAACAAAAAAATGTTTTCGTACATATATAGACTTGATATACCAATATATATACCTATATATATATGTATATACATATGCGAGTATGTGGCTTGCATATTTTTATGTGCTGAAGTTGAGGTTGTGGCACAGGTGAGGTGACAAGCGTGTGCTGATTAGATTTTAGATTTGCCTCAAGACAGCATGCCAAGAGGAGAGATAAGGAGAGCAAAAGAAGCCAGCTTAATGCTTTTTACGCATTTCTAGGTTAGCTGGTTATACTGTCTCTGTTCCTGCTGCTGCTGTGCTTGTTTGTTGTTGCTCGGCTTTTCATTCTCTGACTTTAAGTGCTGATAAGTTGATATAACCACTCAAGACACTCAAGCTTAAAATTGAATTGCAAAAAAAGTGAGTGGCATTTGTGCTTTGCTTATGGCATATGAAAAGGTGTTAAACTGAAACCGGATCCGCATCTGTACTCATTGAAATTCAGAGCCGGTATAGAAAACTTTTTGAAGAACCATTTGGAGAAAGCGATATTATGGCAAACATAAATTTCAAATTCAAATCATTACCAGAGCTCTTCCCATGCTTTCCGTACATGAACATAAATACGATTCACTTTGACAGCCTGATAAATTACGATAATGTAGTATTATTTATGAGACTTAAGAGAGGCTTGCTTAATATTTGCTAATAGAAGACATTAATGACATATAGCTGCCAGATGGGGCAAGAATTCGTATCATTTGTTCTTAGACACCGAAAGTTATTTAGCTTCCAGCTCTAATCAGTATAGCTTTCAAATTCGGTTCAATATTTGGTTAAAATGATTAAAAAATAAATACCGTTACAAGGTGTTAGTTAATAATAATTTCAGATTCGATTTCTGGACCGCTTCTGAATTTGAATCCGTATTTACTTTGCTCTTTGCTTTCCTTTTAAATTTTAACTTATTTATTTACTTTTAATTCTTTACATCATTTAATTTGTAAGATTTATTTTAAATTTGTATGTTTCCACATTGAATAAATAAATAAATTGATTCGGTTTCGCTTTGACACACTTGCTCTTAAACTTGCTTTAAAGAAGCTTCGAAAACTTATACTTAAGTTCAGTCAAAGATGCCAAGAGTACAACTGGTATTCGATTGCAAGCGACATTCCTTGAAAATTGCAAGCACAAATTGCACGTCCAACGTCAAGGGTTCTTCAATCGAATATTCACTGCACACACACACACACACACACACACACACACACACTCAATTTGCAGTTGAGTAAATACAAATAAAATATACTTTTCAATGGGAATAGATTTATTTATCTACGGTTTGTTAGCCAGCAGAGAACAACAAATACAAGTAAATAAATAATAAAATATACAAAAGAATTCTCAGCTGATGCTAAGATTGAAATGGCATACAGCTCGAAGGGGTTACCTAGATACGTAATCCCAGCTAACCGAGAGTCTCCCAATTCTATTGCATTTCCACTCAATAGACTATGTTCCCATTTGGAGCTCTATATATGTATGTATGTGTATTTATATACTATATGTATGTACTCCATTGTAGGCAGCTTAAAGTGCTCTTTATTGGCAAAAATATTTGATTAGCAAATATTTTCGCTTCTTCGTATTTATTGCATTGTTTGATGTTTACACAAGGAATTTTTAATATGCGTAAATCAAATGAATTGCGAGCAGCAGCAGATGGCTAAAGGATTCATATAGCCAGGCCTAAACTGCAATAAATGAAATAAATCATAAATTTTAAATAACTGCTATGTTTCAATATGCGGAGGTTAACCAAATAAATGGCAAGTCGGGAGTGCGCGACTTTGGAGATACCCTAAACCCAAGGTTTTGACTATATGCATTGCTAGGAATGCTTGAATTGGCTGCTGTGAAATTTGTTCAAGATCAAAATACTATTTTCTTGCAATTTTATTGAATTTTTTTCAGATGATCAATATTATGTCAGCTATATACATTTCAAATTGTTTTGTTTTAATGCTATCAGAAATAGATTTGTTTCGAAATAAACTTGATCAGCGTTTGGAATTCGAGCATAATTTATACACCAATCAGACGGACATAGTTAAATGGAGTCGTCTCAAGAATATATATACATTTTAGAGTCACAGATGATTCGTTCTAGAAGTTACACACTTTAAAAAAATTTCATTATACCAATTTTATCCACTTTCACAGGTTTCAGCGTAAACAAAAATTGAATTCAATGTTGAAATATTCAAATATCAAAGTGAAATAGTTGTGCAAAACTTATAAATTGCAAGATAATCGATAAATGAAAATGTTGATTTTTTTATTGAATTACATTTTAAATTCCATGCTTTGAATATTTAAAATATTTGCATGCCATGAGAATAAATTTCATTCACATTTTAAGCTTTAAGAGTAAACTTTGAAAATGTCATAAAATTATTGGACTACTCAACGTTTTTATGGGCTGCTTAATATGTTATTTATTATATGTAAACAGATATACCCCGTGAAAAAACAGCAAACTGGCAACAGTTTAAATATTCGGCTAATAAAAATTGGCTTTGTCGATTGACAGCTTTCAGAGTTAACCATTTTGCCATATGCCAACAACGGCCAACCGAAAGAACTGTAAGCCCATTACAAAATATGTCAAATTACATTTTGGGCAAACGGTGTCAAGCAAATACGACAACATTGCAGGGAGCTTAAGCCCACAGAGTGAAGTTTTGGCATAAACACCCATACTTAGATACAACATAAAAATAATGGAGGCAAAAAACTAAAAGCGCCAATTGACGACGAAAATTTTCAATTTGTCTAACGAGCTTGCGGACAAAGTTTTGTGCACATACGCTTGGGCCCACATAAAAGCATCTGGCATGGCTACAATCAAAGCCATCAAATGCATAAAGGCTTAGTGGCAACTTTGGCAACCACGCCCACACACACACACACACACACACCGAGAAACCCACCCCAAAACATTATGTGTGGGTTGCACTAATGGAAAACAATTTTCAAGCGTCACATTTTCAGCGCTAATGAAGTGAGGCTCAGTGGTAGAGGTAGCAGCAGCTGTGGCAGGGGCAGGAGCAGAAAACACAAAACTGCAGCCAGGCTATTAAAAAACTTTTAAAGGCTTCAGTTATTCATTTGCAGTGTTGCATAACGTTTCGCTGAACGATATCCGAGCGGCATATGAATTGGCTTAATTCGCAGAAAATGGCAAAGCATCCTTGCAGCAATCATCATCGAAATCATTATAATCATCATGAACTGGCGAGGCAAGCATCCTTGCAATGCCAACAACCATAAAAACAAATACTTATTGCATCTCTGCTTGTAAATATGTATGTGTGTGTGTGTGTGTGTGTGTGTGTGTGTGGGGGGGCATTGTCGAAGCAACTTTTTGCAAATGAATAATCCACAATTGTTGCTTGCCATAGTTGCAAGTCAAGAAATCAGAATCAGGTCTGCATTTGTATTAGCAAGACGAAATTTTGATGCTCTGCCAACAATTTCCATATGTCAAACAGTTGTGAAAATAGCGTAACCGACTGCTTAATACACTAATAGAAGTCTAATGCCAACTGAGGGTGGCAAATAACCCTCTTGTGCAATTTTGTTGAATACATTTTCCAACCTTAAAATTACTGGCTGCGGTAACCGAGCATGAACAGAGAAAATTATGAGGATATATATTTGAATATAGTATAGCTCTCTCTCTCTCTTTCTAGTGTTAATGATAATATATTGTTCTCATAAAAAAAAAATATATATATATATATATATTTCTATATATTTTTTGTTTAATAAACTTTGCATAATGCAGCAAGCAGCTCCTCAATCGACAGATTTCTAGTAAAATAAATAAAGCAGGTAATTTATTTGCTCAGTTACAAAATGAAGTCATAATCAACAAGTATTTTTGTATATAGAATAAAGAAGCAAATTAAAATCAATGTTGTCTAAAATCCAAACGCTTGACAAAGTGGAAATGCTGCAGTTGAAAGCAGGAAATGTGAATGCTTTTTTTTTGTTGCAGCCGACATGCTCAAGTGGAAAAAAGCATTGCGCATACGCCCGAGTGCACTTGGTAATAATAATTTGAGCTGCCTGACAGATAAACAGACAAAGGGACAGACAGGCAAACAGGTAGATGGGAGCAAAGGACATTGCCAAACACAAGCGAAGCGAAAAGAATTGAAACAGAAACAGAAACGGAAACAGAAACTGTTGTCTAAAGTCATCGGCAGTGAATGTGGGCTGACGTAAATCACCAATGGCTAAACAACTGATGGTCTGACGTACAACAAACAATGCAACAAGGAATGGAATACACGCAAGTATACACACACACTTGCACGCACACAGACATGTGTAGCATAAGCCGCTGTCATGGCTACTGTTAGGTAGAAGATATATGAAAGCTGCTGTTGAGTGACTGCTGTTAAACCTGAGGCTTTCGGCAGTGTTGCCAAGGTGTGGTCGGACTTTGGCTTTGCTTCTGCATCGGCAGCAATCAATAAACAAAATACAACAAAGCACAACACATGCAAATCCACACAAGGCAAGAGTACAGTTGCGATACATATGTATCTGAGTATCTGAATATCTGTATCTGCATCTGAGTATGTGTCTATCTGTGCATTTGCAGCATACCCATTAGGCTTATGCCTTTGTAATCGATATTGTCTTCGGGTCTCGTTGCCTTCAATTTATAATGTATTTCATTTAATTAATCACTGACCAGCCTCTGTCGACTGCATTTTGACTTTGCTGATGCAATTCACACACAGCGCACCCGTGGCTTGTGGTTTATTTTGATAGAGCATTCTCTGTTGCTTTGGGGTGTGCAAGTTGTGCAAGTTGTACAATTGGCATTGTTATCACAACAGGCCAAGCAGAAATTGCTTTAGACCATTTTCTCGCTTGGAAATATGCTTTGTTTAGCAAATAATATGACAATGGCATTGCAGGCGTCTGTCTGCAGGCGTCCATTGCATCTGTCGACAAATATGTATACTTCGATATTCATATATTCATATCCATTTCCATAGCTTAGCAGGCTTTAGATTATTGCTGCATAAATTTCAATATGCATTGTTGTTGATGAAAATATATCGCCAAAATTGAAGTCTGTCTTTAGTTTGTTTTTTAGCAACGCATCAAATATGTTTTTCTAGTTTGGCTATTCTAAATATTTTTTGCTGCATTTCGTTTATTTTATGAAATAGAGTCTTTAAAAAATTTACCATTTTAGTTTTAAATTTATGGAAAATATTCCCAATTTCCAATTTATTCCAATTTATTTCGATAGTTGCCTTTTCCAAAAGCCCAAAATATTAAAGCAAATCTCAGATAACTAAGACAAGAATCATTGGGATTATTTTTATGCCCAGCACTGTAAGTAATGAAGTCTTTCATTGTTTTGCTTTTGATATTTCTTATTAGAACTTTATCAATATCGAGATTCATTAAAAAGTAACTTGCCGCAAATAGTTGTGGCACGAAGGCAATGGGCGCCACTTTATGCGGCACACAAATGTTGTAATCGAAATCAGTAATCATAAAATTAAATGCTGCCACAAACCGGAATATGGAAAGTGTGCGAAAGGAAAATACAATTTCAAAAATTTTATTACACTTTCCATTCAGTTCATTTTTTTCGGTTGCACGCTGTGGCAGCTGCGACGAGCGAGAGAGCGAAAGAGAGGGAGAGTGGGCGACACAAAGTGAGAGACAAAAGAAAGAGAGAGAGAGACAGAGAGAGAGAGAGAGTGAACTGAATATCGTAACGTAAAATGAAAATGGAAATGAAATTAAATGTTGAACATTATTTATGACGCTGCGCATATCAAATGGCATTCAGGCAGACGGTCAGGGGACGGGGGACACAAGGACACCACCCTTGCGGGCCGTGTGCACCCCTTTACAAGCAAGCAGTGGCACAAGCCTACCTTATGCAGATACAGATACAGATGCAGATGCATACACAGCGAGTTACACTGGATACGTGCAAGGATTTTGTGGAATTTATTTTGTTTTGCATTTACATATTTACTTTTTTTTCATTCTCACTATTTGTATCTAATTTGCATATCGCCGTCGACATCCTTGCTGCGCATCCTGAAATGCGCTGCCATCGCCATCGCCATCGCCATCGCCATCGCCGAGTGGCTTTTGTTGTGCCCCGTTGTCCTGACAACCGCTGGCAAATTTGTTGCTCTTAGTTCGCTTCATGCTGCACTTGCGTAGCTTCGACTACCCTACCTTTATCTACTCTCCTACCTACCTAAGTACCTCCCTTCCACCCTCCATCTCACTGCATGCTTACATACATATGTATGGCCTGTTTTCCCTCTCTGCCTGTGCATCTGCATCGCTGCATCGTGTTGCCATCGTGACTTTCCCATCAACCATCACTCCTTGCTAATCCCCCTGCACTGCTCTGCTCTGCTCTGCTCAGTTCGCCGGCATGGCTTCATTTCCAAGTTTATTCGGCAACTTGAAGTGCAAAGTTAAGTCAACTTGGCCCGCAGCAGCAGCAGCATCAGCATCAGCAAGAGTGCGCACAAAATGCCATTTCCGTTTCCGGCAACTTTTACAAAGAACAAAAGCTGCTGACTAACACGAAAAAAAAAATATGTATGTTCACCAAATTAAAGTTAGCTATTTTATATCGAATTTATAATGCCCTTACACAAATAAAATATAAACATTTAATGCCAATAATTATATTAGGGTTCAAACTGCTATTGATCTTTATTATAAGTTAGTTTTATACTATAATAAAAATGATATATATATAATATTATCTATATGATCTATTAGAGAACACAGGAAAATGAAATTTGATTCAAGGGCGAAAGTTTTCCCTAATAATTTGAAATATTTTAATGCTTAAAATTTGATTTAAAAGTGCAGGCTAAAAAATCAGAGTTCATAAAGGATTCCACGCAAAAAAGTATATAATTATATATAATTATATTATTATTATTATTTATTAAAAGAAATTAAGTTTTGAATTTATATAATTGTTTATTGTTAATTGCATATGAATTAATAAAGTACGTTTGTAAATTTGTGAGCTTGTGAATTGAGGCGAACCCTCAATGAGTTGAAGGCCTTAGTTGTTATTTCCCCTTTCAAAAAGTTGGTTTGAAGTAGAAGACTAAAAGTTAGCTTTGTATAAAATTACATAAATAAATAGTAATGAAATCAAGAGAGGAATTAAAAACTTTGCCAATTAGTGAGATAAATCATGTTTTCTAAAGTTGTTTAATAAGTTAAACGACGTTTAGTTCCCGAGTTCAACTCCCATTTCTAAAGTACTCTTCGCCTGCATGGCAAGCCGATTCGTTTTCCAGTTTTGATAGGTATGTACATATATAGATTCCGTTTAGTATTATAATATTAATGTCTGTTAACTGGTCGTAAAAGAAATGTCAACTTTCGTTTCCGGTTGCGCATTTCAATAGGTCAAGTGGCGCTTTCGCACAACCTGCGTTTCACACATTAAACGTGCCAAAGAGAATCGAAATGTGTGCGTACTCTAGGGAAGAGTAGCAAACAAACGAGAGACCTTCTATCCCCTGCATTAATTTCATTCAAATAATATTTGTGCTCGCTTGTGGAGCTCATTAGTAGCTGGCAACAACAGAAGAACCGTCGAGCAGCGAACAACGCACAAAATACAAGTTAGACCGAACAGCAAACGGAAACAACACACACACACACACACACACCAAAAAGTGAAGTGTGTGTAGCATTGGATTAAGCGCACTTTAATCAAACCAACGACAAGTTCTTCCCCCGCACCTGTTGTCTGACTTATGACACACGAAAAAGTTGCCAAGCGACATAAATTAAATTACAACTTTCCTGCCTGCCTGCCTGACTATATGTGTGTGTGTGTGCGTGTGTGTGTGTGTGGGTGTATAGTATAGTATTAGTATTCTTTTTGTTGCCTCTTGTGGTTGACATTCATTTGTGCAAATTTATGTTAATTAGAATTGAATTTCGAAGCTGGCAAAGTTTCCCGTTCGACTTTTTCTCCTTAATTTTCAAGTTGTTTTGGTTGTTGCTGCCATTGTTGTTGCCCTTCCTCGTTTGATTCAATTTATTTGAGGCTGTCAGGGCCAAGTGGAAGCAGCAGCAGCAGCAGTAGCAGCAGTAGCAGCGTCTCTGTTATTTTCAATGTCTACTCAAAACGAACGACTTCGCCTTCAGCTTCTTCCGGCTGTCAAAAACTTGGCTTCCCGAGCTCTTTGTGATTTTGTGGTTTTGCGTAATGATTTGTGGAATTTCTTTATTGAAATCATTACTTCGGCTTGCAAAACATTGTATGAATTTTACATCTGACAGATTATTGTTATTGTTCGCTCTTGTTATTGGCATTTATCCCAAACAATGTTTTTTGAGTGAGTGAGAAATTAAGATTAATTTGAGTTGCAAATTAGTTTCGAGCTGTGCTTTATTTAATTCCCTTTTGTTTTTAATTTACAAAATCGCTTATGGCGATTAGCTATTATAAAGCAGTTTGAAGAAGTAACTTCACGTTGCAAATAGTTTAATCTGCTTTCAACTTCAAGATAAAATACATATTTTTTTCTACGTAGTTCAGCTTTGCTTAGCTCTGCTTATTTGAAGTCTTTGTTGTGAGCTTAACTTGTTTATTTCTATTAATATTCTCTCAAGTTTTCTCTCTGTTCTCTGTGTCTCTTTCGTTTCCCGTTCTAATTGCTGCATTTTCTAAAATGTAAATGCAACATTTCCAAGTGTACATAGTAAACATCTATCTTGCTACTCCACAAAGCATAATCACTGAAGCTGCTTGCCGGATGATTTTGCTGCAAACAAACTATGGAAAATAAATAAAATTCGAAGCAAGCAGCAGACGAAGAAGAAGAAGAAGACAGCGGACTGGGGACAGGGGACAGCTCTCAGCTCGCTTGTGTGCATAATTTTCCTGAATGCCGGACCTGCAGGAAATGGCAGCTATTAGCATTTGACTGCTTCACTGATGATGTTAACGATGTCAGCAATTCCCTGCTCAACCCCCTTTTTCCACCACCCACCACCCACCACCCACCATCCATCACCCACTTGCCCAACCCAAATCCAAACTTCAACTCGTACACAAGTTCTGAGTGAATAAGAAAAGGATATAAAAATCCTGCATGTTATATGCACATCAAATTTGTGGTCCGAACTGGTCGAACGGCGCAGTCCTTACGCTGGCCAACAGGAGTGAGTGAGGGCATCATGATTCAGTGTTGCACATTTTATGCACTCGACTGCACATTGAAATCAGACCGCAAAAATATGCTCGCCTTAACCGAAACTCAAATATCCTAACACGAATTTTGAATGCCCTTTGCAGAAGGGATTTCAATTTTGTCTTGGAGCCTGTAACACATTCAAGGAGATGTCTCTGACCCCAAAAGAGGCAATATTCTCGCTCTCTCTCTTTCTCTATATGACAAAGACTATGCCATAATCAGTTCAATCAGTTCAAATCTAGTTCTTCTGCTTCTGCTCGTAATTGGAGTTACTTTGGGCTGCTTCTCAATATCTCTGCTGCTTCCTAAGGAACCCCTGTAATATCACAGAACCTCCAGCAGCTGTTGCGATGCCTTCTGCCAAAATAACATCTCCAATATAAAAATAAAATCAAAGATTCGCAGTGCATTCAGTCCTATCTTTAAAACAATCACGTAAGCTGGCCAACTAAGCCAAATTCATAGAATAAAATAAATAGTTAAAGTAATCTTCCTTTTCGCAGCTGAGCATTTTGAGGTCAGCAGCAAATTCTCATTCTTTTCTAGCACGAATATCAAGTAATAATAATCAAAAATGTGACACAACTATTTGAAATAGTGTTGCCAAAACGTGACCAAGCAGAACGCCACGTCAAAGCCAAAGATCCTTATAATGAAATAAAATAACAATGATTAACACCCGAAAGGCAGCAAGGAAATGTGCACGTAAGCGGATACAATCAATATTCCATTTGGCCAAATAGAAAAAACGCTGAGAAGCGCACAATCAGTCATTAACATTGTTGCAAAAAGAGAAAAAGGAACAAAATATTGGAGGGGTAGATTCACCCCTAAAAGTGCTGCCCTCTCCCTAGATTTGCTGACGTCTACTACGCAATGGTCACTGCTTCTGATTTTTTTTTTTATATTTTCGTGGTGGTTGTTTGACAGTAGCCAACGTTGGGTGGTTGAGTGGCTGGGTGGGTGGTGCGTCCAGCAGTCTAATCAACATCAGCATCAGCATCCACAGCCAAAGCCAAAGCCAACGCCAACGACAAAGCCAAAGCCAGCGCCACATAGCCACATGCACAACAGCGTTAGCAATTTGTTATGAATTCAGTGCTCCGTTCTTGTCACTTTCTGTTGCTATTTAATGGATGTTGTGGGCGTGGCAGACGCGTACCCCAGCAGGACAACAACAACAGCGGAACAGACCGGACACGCATGTGTTTATCGTCTAACAAAACATTCAAAACAACTTTTAAATGTACAATTTATACAAATACAAATTTAAATTTTTATTACAAATCTATGAAAATCTCTAAAATACAATTTTAAGTATGCGATGTTTATAAAATGCGAATCGTTATCAATAAAAAAAAAATAAAATAAAATATGATTGTTGGAAATATAATAAAAATAATATTAATAACGGAGATAAATTTGTTTTTTTGTGGAATATTAGTTCCTGGACGACCTGTTTGCACTTAACTTGAAGTATTCTCATTAATTTACTTGAACCACTTTTAATATAAATAATAAATTGAATTTATACGCCCAGAAAACTGAAAATCTGCCTGAAAACTAGAACGATTTTCATGTTCTTAGAATTAATTTGAAAATATGAGAAGAACCATTTCCAAACCTTAAAAAGACTTCATTTCTATTTTATTATAATTAGACACATATTTTTTCTACATCTTAGAAAATGTAATGAGAAAAACGCAGGCTTTTTAAAGTATACTCTCCAAATTGGCATGGCGAATTTGTAAGTGATGTTTTTTCTGGGTGTAGTAGATATTTGTACATATTTTATTTGGCATATGGTTCATACATAGGCCGCACGCTTTCATCACAAATGTATTAATCATAATAATTGTATATGCTTGGTAAATGACTGTGGCTCGGGTACAAAACTAATCTGTGCGTTTGCTGAAAGCATTAGAAACAAGGACACATCATTAAAGCCAGAACAGCAGCAGCAGCAGTCCCAGACAGGCAGCAGGAGCAATCCCAGTGCATTGGGTTTGCTGGAATAAACCACCACCCAAAGCATTTGCCATTCGAGTCCAGCCCAATCCAACGCATTGTGCATACTCACAATGGGTTCGGTGCATAATTCATCACAATCAGCAACAGGAACAACAGAGCACAACACAAGAGTTGACTTCAGTTGGAAATTTCCAAATTTAGTGGTTACCTTGGCAATAAACACACGCACACACACACACACACACTCAAATGCATGCTAAGTGTGTGGCAGGTAGGAGTGGCAGCATCAGAAATGTGCGTGCGTGGCATGAACTGTGAGTGTAATCCACGAGAGACACAAAAAACAGCAACGAAACAAGTTTAGGAGGAGGGTTGTCTGTTGTGTGGGTAGACTTACGCAAAATGCGCTGACTCAGTCCAGGTTCCAGTCCCAGTCCCAGTCCCAGTCTTAGTTATCGAATTTGTGAGCACTTTCATTGCGAAACTTGTCAAAAGTTGTAGCTTCAATTGCAGATTCCGAATCTGTTTCTGATGTTTGCCTTTGTCCCTTTTTGCAAGTTTTCTGCTGCGTTTACGCCACAACGCTTGTTGTTTGTATAACATTTCGTAAGCATTTGCAAAGATCTAAAAATATATAAACAGTATAGAACAATTTAGCAGGCAGACAACAGGCAATTATTCGACTAGTCAATACTCTGTAATGGCTAAGAATCAAGCGTCTTCTTTCACATGAGCCACGACTTGGCGACCTTCTCCTGCAAAATATGAAAAGTATAAAAAAGTTGCCAAAATCAAATAAAATCTTCTACAACATTGTGTTAGAAAGCACACCTTGAATATCTCACTAAGGAATAGAAAACACAACATTAATTTCTAAGGGCTACAACTTCTTGTTTAGTTAGCATTTAGTTAATAATATTTACTAAAATCAAAGCAGGCAATTGTATTACGTTTCTTAATAATATTATTATCTTTGGCATAGTAAAAAAAATAATAATAATTCATCGAATATCTCACAAAGAAAGCAAAAATGCATCTTCTACTTACTACTCAGTTCATTATACCCGCTGTTTAAATAACAATTTTAATGAGCATAACTTCTAGGCTTAAGATCTAGTTAATTCATTTTCTTATAGATTATTAAATTAAGAAAAATTGAACACATTTTTGTTTTAGAAAGCAGAATTTATAATCTTAAATTTGACTGAGTACAAAATCTACTTGTATACCTACTACTCGGCTCGTTCTACCGTCTTTGTAGCTAACGCATTTAATGGGTATAGCGTATAAAAACAGAAACAACAATAAAGTCGAGAAAAACCACCCCTTTTGGGAAAGGCAACGATGACGGTGACGATCGAAGAGGAGATGAGTTGATGCTGCGTTTGACGGGGTGGCACATTCGCACTCACATTCCCTACCCAATCTACCCATTCGCATTCGTTGCCTCATTCCTCATCCCCATCCTCATTCCTCATCCGGCAGCATTTTAATTCGAATTGCTGTTGCAGGCATTGTTATTGTTGTTGCTGCTGAGCTGCTGTTGCTGTTGCTGTTGCTGCTGTTGCCGTAGAGCACTCTTTCTATAACTGCTCCGACTGACGACGCGACTCTGTTTGGTTTCCATTTGATGCTGATAAATTGTAAGTGCGTTCGTTGGGTGGAGTATTGAGTTTGGGTTTGGGATTGCAATTGGGATTGGGATTGGGATTGCGAACTGTTCTGTGCTCTGGGAGTGGTAATAGCAATGGGTTCATCCCACAGGGGTGTTGAGGCAACAATGCAAAGGATGTTGCATACATCGCATAATTTGATAAAATATTGCACGCTGTTCCATTGTTCCAGGGTTCTGTTCTTTTTTCTCTAGAAGGGCGCCCCTCTTCTGATGAACATTAGATGTAATCAATAAAAACTGAAAGACCCGCACAAATCCTAAATGATTATAGACTAACTGATTTTATATCAAATATATACAATTATTTTAAACATTTGTATTTGAAAGCAGCAAATTTTATAAAGACAAATTAATCACAATTAGGAAAGCAACCAAGAAATATTTCATATGAAGGAAAACAAAAAACAAAAAATAACCACAAATAAAGGAAGCACATTTTGCTGAAGCTTCTCTTCTCTATCAGAACTTTAAATCGATAACAATTCGCAAAGTGGCATAGAGAAGTTGTGTTGTAGTGCACACAGTGCTAGTCAAAAGTAACTTGCCTTGCTAATCCAAATAAAGCTGCCGCTGCTGCAGCGTGCAAACATTTGCTAATGTGGCAAGACAAAAAGCTAAATAAATGAAATAAAAAAACGAAGCAGACATGTTTATGTTCGAGAAAAGAGCTTATATTGAAGAGGCAACGCTGCTCAGGAAATGAGATATAAATATTTTGTTGTATTTTGCGAGAGGCTTGCAATTTCCCCAGCGTACAATTGACACATCTTTGCAACACAAATAAATATGTTTGTGTGTGTGTGTGTTTTTTTTTTTGGGATAGGGGAGAATGGCTAATCATTTGGAAGACATAGTGCACGCTCGTACCTTCAGAATGATGCGCTGGGGAATCATTAGGGGCAACTGTGCAGGCGGCCCAATAAATATGGCATACGAGTAAAACCCATCATCGATAATAAGGTGAACGAGATGAGAGGCCATAAAGAAAAACTGCAAATGTTGCCAAATTGGGTATGGCAAGAAATAAAATGCTAATGATTCATACGATAGGCTTTTGGAAGCATTTTCCTCCACCATGGAGTTAGAAAGATACTTTTTGGGGTCGCCTTCTAAAATTGGGCTGGTGGAATTTAGCATTTGTAATTAAATGCTCACAAAAGGAAACGTTCCAACAATGCTGAAACAGAACCAAACTGGAACGAATGAATGAATGAAAGAATGAATGAAAGAATGAATGAAAGAATGAATGAAAGAATGAAAGAATCATGCGACTGATGAATGGACGCAAATGTACAAATCTTAATTATGCAAATCACGGTCGTGCATAAATTATGTAAATTTTAACGAGATTCCTCATGGCCCGGTCCACTATCTACCCCCATTTACAAAGATATATATACATATATATATATATATATATATATGTATGTATACATGCCTAAATATATATAAGCAGTGCTAGCAAAAATAAAATTATATATAGAAATTCAGAGGTTATTTTATAACCTAATTTAAAAGCAGAATAAAAAAGAGAAAAAAGTATTTGTACAAATTGTAAACAAAAGCTAACTTGCGAAATATTTCAATTCAGCAAAAAATGTAAAGAAAAAGAAATAAATCGCAAAATCAGCCAAATGAAAATACAAAAAAGAATAAATTTAATTTTAATCAGGTATTTAAAATTGGTCCAAAGTATGAACTTTAAAACTGATAATAATAAAAAATGAATAAAAATCCAGATTGAAAAGTATAGAAAAAAATGCTGTCTGAAATACATATATATATGTACATGTTTATGCAAATTAATCTACGCCAGCAATTAAAGTTGAAAGCATCGATTCCTGTGACAAGCATCGATTATTTTTGTGGGTGCTGTACAACACTGGCCCCGCTGAATCAACATTAAATGTTTGCCTGGCATTGTTCCCAACTTTGAACAATGCGATAACATAATTTACAGACACACACACAACAAACACGCACACACACACGACTCCAGGAATGGACCCGCACACTCATATATCAAACTACATGCAGATATAGTTGTTGTTTTTGTTGCTGGGCATTCGAATTCGAATTATGATGCATGAGCGAGCGAGGCAAACGTTCAACCCCCAAAATGGGCGCAAAAGGGGAATGGCTTTGTAACGGGGCAAGCAGCAGCAGCAGCAGCAGTAGCAGCAGCAGGCGGCGGCGGCGGCGGTGGCAAGCATGTGATTAGATTCAGTTTCAATGGAAATTGAAATCAGAGACAAAGCGAACCGAACCCTGCCTGCCTCCTAACTCCTAACGTAAATGGTGGCAGTGGCAGGGTTGCAAAAAAAGAAAAAAAAAAATGAAAACAAAACGATGCCAACAAGAATCTTTTGGCATTAAAAGTGCTGCGTCCCCTGATTCAGAGTCACTTTTCGTATACCCTTTTAGAGGCTTTCGTTAACTTCAAAATTTGTTTATTAAGATTTCCAGCAACTTGTTTTGATAACCTACAAATAGTTGTATAATAAATTAAATTAATTTAATATGATAAATGTTTGTTTGGCTTTAATAGTTTTGGTTGTAAGTTAGTTGTCAGTGAGGTCATTTCCAAAAATCACTTTGCAGCTTAATTATGCAAAAGATATTAAGAAAAATAAATGTGAAAATGTTAAAAATATGTCACACCAAAATAAGTTTTATAATCGCAATATAAATCGAGTAAACCACTTCAACCTCTTGCAAATTCATAGCCAATCAGTTCAACATGCAGCATTCAAGAAAAAATACTTTCAGTTACAACAATTTTGACTTATTTATGATTTATTGTAGAAAAAAACAATGGGATAAAATGTACCTCCCGGTTTGGATACAGCACCTTTCAGCACCATTTTAGCTAAAGATTGCTAAAATTCAAGCTGCATACCAAGTCAAAAAGCGCTTGAGAATTCTATGATAACAGATTGGATGAACAAGTGACAGGTTCTTCTGTTCTCCAAGCTTGATGCTTGAAATACTTCTCCTATTTCCTAGTCGACGAAAAAATGTTTCTTATATTCTTTATGATTAAATTATGCTAAAGTTGATTAGAAGAGTTTATATCTTGTTCTATGTTTAGTGCGTGAAGTTTAGGAACTTATATTATTATTTGATGAGTGCTCAAATGAGAAATAACTTAAAACAAATGTTTGCTTATAAATAACACTTAACAACAGTGCTCCAATTTACTCAACGCTTTTCGGTAATTATTTTTCGCTCTTCCAAATTGGAGCATTCAGAAAAATGAAAACGGAAATTGAAGCACGTCTGTATATAAATCGAAATGCAGACAAACCAATTCCAATGCCTATTAAAAGGGTATTTCAACTTCGTTGTAAGTTTGTTTGAAAGTGATTTTCCTGGTATTGGTTTGAATGCTGCATTACGAGTCTAAGGACAACCACTAAACGTCAACCACCAACCGACGTCAACGCCAGAGACCAGAACGGCATACATTTACACATTTCATTTGTGTGTGTGTTTGTGTGTGTGTGTGTGTGTGTGTCTGTGTGTGTGTGTGTTGTAAGTGTGCTCGTAATATTCTTTCACTGCCGAGATTAACACCAGGCAACGCAGACGTCGGCGACGGCGAGGCACAAAAATTATAATCGGAGCTGCGTTGCTGGCGTTGGCAGCAGCAGCATCAGCAGCATCAGCATCAGCAGCAGCAGCAGTGAAAAATTGGAAAAATCGTTATACGTTATACGTTGGCATATACACCACAAAATCGCGGTTGTGTGTTGTGTTCTGTTGTTTTGGCCGGCACCCGCAACTCCTGGCACTGGCAGTGGCAGTGGCTCTCACCACTCACCACTCACACTCACTCGCGCATCGAATTCGAATCCTGCCACAGCATCAACGGCAACGGCAGCATTTTAATTTTGTGGTGCGTGCCTCTTAATATATACTTTACACATATATTTATGTATACAAATATAGATATATATATATCTATATGCCGTCTCGCTCTGCTGCTGCATTTGTATTGTGATTGTGATTTGTGGTTCATTTAAATAAATAATCCTGAAAGTGTGGCATAGTTATTTCGATATGAGCCGAGTTCAAAGTGAATCCAATAATTCATTTATAATAGCAATGAATAAATTAAATAAAAGTGTACAAAAATAAATTGAACAACTAACGTATATCCTAATTGAATATTGTATTAAATAAAATTAAAACTATTCAAATATTTCTATAATAAATAAATAATAGAAATAAAGTTTTGGAAAAGTTATACTTAAATATATATTCAAAATCCAGTGAGTTATAATTTCAATTTAATAATAAAAAAAACTCTGAAAGAAATATGCAACAAATAAATAGCTTGAATGAAATCTATACTTGATATCTTCTATATTAATTATAGACAAATTAAATTAAATACTTTTAAAAGTTCAAACAAATCAGCAAAGTAAATCAACTTATAAATTTACTTGAGATTTGGTTTAAAAATTCGTTCATACACAAAACGCCCTCTGGTGCAGACTTGGTGCAAACTGAAGCTTGCTTAGCTGACCGCCAGGTGGCCGCACATCTGCAGCGCTGAGTGTGTTGACAACCCTGCTGAGGCGACTACCCTCAAATTACATACACTGCAGCCAGTTCTTTAAAAGGGTATTTTTTTGCACTTGCAGACTTAAATACAAGACGCGATTTTTCAAATGGATCCTTCGAATTTGGCATTTGGATTTCCAGGACTGCCTGGCCATGGACACATGCCGATACCGCCCACGGCCAATATGCTTGGAGGGCACGGGCATCCTGCACCCACGGCCAGTCCGCCGCAGAGTGTGCCCGGTCGACGCACACCACTCGGCTCGGTGGGTCTGGGCGGCTTCTATGCCCAAGGCATGGGCATGTCCCAGCAGCAGCAGCAGACATCCACGGATGAGAACAAGCCGGGACCGAGTGCAGCGGATAAGCCGCTGAGTCCCACTGCTATGGCCATTGCAGCAATCAGCGGTGGCACCACCACAGCGGCCATGTCCAGCATTGGCAGTGCTCTGGGCGGCGGTCCAGGTGGCAGTGGTGCCAACGGTGGCAAGCAAAAGAATCGCCAGGGAAAAACGGTGCGACTCAATATCAATGCCAGGGAGCGCAGAAGAATGCACGACTTGAATGATGCCCTGGATGAGTTGAGAAGGTAAATCGTATTTATATATATATACATACTTAGAAATATAGAAGTAAGCATTTCCAACCTTAAGTTATCGATAACTTTCAATGTTTTCCGTATATCGATACAAATCGATAAAGATATAGTCTTCTAATGGATATATAAACTAAACTACCCAGACATATTATTGATCGATGGTAAACATCGATTTTTTTAATCGAAACTTATATTCATATTGAACAAACTATTATCAGCAAGTCAACTATGTGCTTAGTATCTGGGTCAGGGTATTGCCTAGTCGAGCTACCTATATGTGTTCATATTTATATATACTTATTTATTTATTTATTTCTTTATTCATTTCGTTGCAGTGTAATTCCCTATGCGCACTCACCCTCAGTGCGTAAACTATCCAAAATAGCCACCCTGCTGCTGGCCAAGAACTATATACTGATGCAGCAGAATGCGCTGGAGGAGCTACGCAGGTAAAGAAAAACCTAAAGCAAATTATTCGAATGAAGTCTTGAATGTTTTTTGAATTTTGATTTGCAGACTACTTGCATATATACAAAGCACTACGGGAGCAGCTCCTTTGGATTTGGGCGCATTTCCGGCAGCGGCCAAGTTGCAGGCGCTGTTGCAAGGACCTCACAATGAGCCACCAACAAGTGGCAGCAGTTAAATAAGGCTCGCAGCGAGCTAATGCCAATTAGTCAGAGAAGCAATACGAATATATATATGCATATATATATATATACATACATATATTGAAGTCAATTTGTGTACTAGTCATGCAAGAGCAAGAGAGAAAGTGAGGTTGAGAAAATGTGTTAAGTGATATTTAGTTCTTTTATAAAGATAAGCATTCCTTTTATGCATTTACATACTTTACGATAATGTCTGTATAGATTTAAGACGACTATAATCAGTACGACAAATAAATATGCGTTCACGAACAGCAATAACAAGCGGCAGACTCTACTCCAAAACTATTCTACATGGGAATGATGACGTTAACTAATTGTTTTGTTTTGTTATTGATATTCAATTAATTGCGAGTTAGTTCTAGATTTAAGATTATAATTTTCAACGCTGGCAAATAATGTGCAAGTTGGCGCATTTCTACTGTTTTTAATTGGATTCAGAGTCGGGACTTAGAGAACTTGAACTGTTGAATAATATGAATGAATAATATTATGTCTAGTGCAAGCTGTAATGAGTTCGTTGTATTACAATGTTGTATTGAAAGAGGCCTTTCCCCGATTTCATATTCTTTTTATACCTCTGCAGTGGGTTTGTTAACTAGATATACAGCGTTACCCGATACACAGCTAAGATACTGTTAGATATTGTCGAAAATAGTTGGGGATGCTTGACACATGACTCATGCATTAAGGAAACCATTTTCGACTATATCCGATCTTAGCCATGTCATCAAAATACCTTTGAGCCGACAGGTGGTTAGACACACTACTTAAATTTACTTTTTAAATTCAATATCAACTTGAAATAATTTTTGCTTTAAAAAGAATCAGAGTGCCGCAAAATGAGAGATTGCATTCTGTTGGTTTGTGGTTATTAATTTGTGCAATTTTAAGCAAATCAATTTATTTTAATTACAGAATAGAATTTTATTGAACTACTTGATTTGCGAGCAGTGAACAATAGACAATATATTTCAAGGTAGACCTATTCAATTGGCGAAGTGTACGCCAATTTTAAACAATACTGCTTCAAAACTGAAGGAATTATTTGCCTACTAAAATGATTGATGACCAAAACGAAGGCAGATTGTCAGACGGACGGGGCTGTATCGATTCATAGGTTGATGCTGATCAGTAATATAAATATACCTTTTGGGGTTACAAACTTCACAAGAAAATGATGATACTCTCTGAAAGTTAATAACAGTCGCAGCAGACATTCACAAATCGGATGAGTTTAATTAAACACGCCACGTATTAAATTGTATATATTGTTTGGGATTAATAAACATTTAATATTCTGACATGTGTAACAGGCACTCTTAGGTGCTCAAAACAACAAAATTGTGCAGCCACAACAATAGCAACAATAACAATAACAATAATAATAACAAAAGCAATGTTATCGCGTCAGCAAGTCTATAAAATGCTTACATAAATATATTTAATACATATTTATGTGAGCATATAAAACACAGATTAAAAGTAAGAGCTAAATAATATGGGATTACACAGAATGCAAAATAAATAAACACATAACGAAAAACACAATCGGACGGCTAACAATGCAGTTAGGAAGTGGTTGGTTGCCAATCACTCTGGTATGCCTGAGGAGAGGATCCTGTGATGGCTGGTGCGAAAGATGCGCTGTGCGGCGGGCAGTTCACCGATGAGGAATTGGCGCATTTGCTCGACCGCATGACGGGAATGGCCGGTGCCATGGAATGCAATTGTCGCATCTCGTCCGGCATGGTCCATGATGATGTCATCGCCGCCAGGATGTTCGCGCAGGAAGTGTGTCACATCGTAGACCCGGTCATAGATCACAATCCAACAATCCTCGTAGCTATCATGATGTGCCACCTCCTCCAATGTGATTTCCTGCACCGATTTCACATCCAGTTTCGTCTTGGTCTTCTCGATCAGAATCACATCAGAGCCCGGCTTCGATTTGATGGACGGGGTCAGGGGTGCAAGGCGCAGATTTTGCAACAGATTTGTCAATGCCGATGCCATTCTGGTTCCGGTTTTATGTTTCTCGTCTGGACTTTCACTTTTACTACTACTACTACTACTATTACAACTACAACTACAACTACTATCGCAGCGTGACGTCACTTTGTGTGGCAATTGGAGCGTCAACTAGTCAAAGTCTCTCTCTCTCGCTTTTGTTGGGGGTTCGCGTTGTGTTTCAGTCCGGTTTAGTTGCGCCTCATGTGGCTACTGGCAATCGAGTGTGGGTCTCGCCGGCGGCTGTAATCGCTTTATAAGTGACAACACGTGAATCTTTGTCAAGCATCGCGCGCTGATAAGGCTTCCCTTGCCACTTGCTAACGTCGATTGGCATCGACCACAGTCAGACAAATTTGTGACATAAATACATACATAGAGAGAGAGAGGGCTTGTGCGACAACTATCTGTTGGAATTAGTTTCAAATTAGAGCTGGTTGTATAATGATTAATCTATTTATAGCCTCTCCTAAAATGAGATACGTTAAGATCATCTTCAAAGAAGACGTCACAAATGGGACTTATGATTACAGAACAGAAAACCGCAGCTAAATTATCATACTGAGAGAATAATCAGTAGAAAAGCAAAATTGTGAATTAATTGAATAAACACAATACATATAAATAAATAGTTAGCAATTATTTATAAGTTTTAAACCTGTAGCGCTGCGATAAATAAATGAATAAAAATCAATCTCAAATAAAAATCGGAATTGAAAATAGGAAGCAGGAAACCAATATACTCAACGCTCTTCATCCGCATTTGTAAAACAAGCAATTATTTTCCATTATTATGTACTATATAAATTTGTTTCATTCAGACGATGTTGAATGCTCCCAGGGAAACATATATAAAAAAGAATAAAAAGAAAGAAGGTTGTTCATACAATACCCTGCAAGCCTTGAAAATCAGTAAAGCGGGTGTATTGGAGTTGAGCAAGATTATGTTGCAGGCAGAAGGAAGTGTCCCCACGCCCATAAGGTCTATATATTCATGATCACCACCAAAAGTCGAGTCGATCTGTAAACTATTATCACTATTATCTGTTAGTTGAGTTCTTTTCGCTTAGCAGACTTGCTACTGGAATGCAACTTTCGACAAATAATTACAGGGCAGCTATAAGTGTAGCATGCCACACACTTCAATATGCTAGATACCATTTAGTCGAGCATTCCAAGAACGCTTGAGTTGCAATTATTAATTGAAGTTACGCTCAGAATACAAGGTTTAACAGTCAATCACCTTCGATTCTTATCAGTGAATGCATTTTGATGAATTACATGCCGTAAATAATGACGATAATTATTGCGAAAGGTTAACTTAGTATAAATAAATTTAAATAATATACAATGTATAATTTACTGATTATTCGTTGCGTTCATGCCCAAAAATATGTAATTGAAATCTTGCTGAGATTATTCAATTGTTATTAGCTGCTTATTAGTATTTGAGTATTTGAGTTATCGCCCCAAAAGTTCACTTACGTTCTCTTCGCCAATTTAATCTGGCCAACAAACAAAGAACATTAGCTCAGAACTCAATTTAGATTATGAATTTCCTTCGAAAAATTACTGCGCACATTTTTTAATTTGACACATTTTAAGTAATCTATGATTATTCTTTGAACTTTGAATGTTTTTTTGGAACTTTCTCATGCATCATCTGTATGTTATTCAAATATGTAAATGAATACATTTATTGTATACCCTGCTCAAATTTATTGTAAGTTGTAAGCAGTTTAATCAAATTATTTTAACTCTTACAACACAATGATGTATTTAAAGTGGAGTAAAAGAGAACATCCTTATATGTAATATATGTGAGAAAACTCTACTTCTACATCCAAATAGTAAATATTTTTGCTATATATGTAACACAACAATATTATTCTTCAAAAAAAAAAATAACAAAAACAAGAGAAAAACTGCACAAATACTTATAAATATTATGAACATAAATTGATGTAATAAATTCATGATTAATATGCGCATTTGTGTGTGTTCAAGTGTGAAAACTGAGGCAATTTGATATGTGCTCGCAATGTTAAGATCAACGCACAGCCGACCGCAATATGCTCAATGCGTAATTAGATGTATAATCCAATCGAAAGTATTACTCGATGATTGTGCGTGTATGTGTGTGTGTGTGTGTGTGTATGAGTGTGCATTTTTAAGTGGGCTACGTGACTTGACATTGACTTGGAGGTCGACACGAGCATTAGCTTGTTTGTGCCGACCAACCGCAATGCATATCACATTTCATCGTACATTTGAACTTGAAATAATGCCAACTAAGCATCCAATTTTTTTTGTATGCCAGCTTGGTATCAGCTCAAAAAGTTTTTAAAAAAAATACTCCTATAAAAATTGCAAATTTCTTCGTATTTGGATTTGTAGTCTATTTTTTAATACGGGAATTTTTATTTCTGTTTAATCTGTGTCGCAAATTCTAAAATAAGACCGCCCAAAAAATAATTAATTAATACATTTTGATGATGACATGTTCTGTATACATTTCTACATAAGCTAAATCAATGCTGACTATAAGCATTTTAGAAACCCAGCGATTTTTATGTAATAATCGTTTCTAAACCATTGCTGTGAGTATAGGGTAGACGTATTTCTATAAGGTGATTAAGTTCGCTTATCAATAGCGTGCGAATAAAGCAATTTCAGAGCAACATTTTGTAAATTAATGGGATTGCCTGGCAAACATCGTTAAGTCAAGTTCAAGGCTGTAAATAATGGGTAAGTGAGTGAGTCAAACAAAGTATATACGTATTAATACTACATTCTACAATCTGTAAACTATTTAGGTGACTAATAAATCTGGAAGTCCGAAAAACATTTAATGTTTGATTTCTACGCAATCAACGTGCTACTCCCACAGCTAACTTATGTGAAATAAAAATTGACTGGCTTAAATCAAATTTGGCAAAACCTAAAAATAAGAAACAAATATCCATCTCCAACGACTAGGAAATATATCTTGGAGTTCATGGAATTGACTAAAATAATTAAAATTTAACTTTATAAACTTACTTTATAGTTTTATCATTTAATTCCAAACGAAACTGTAATTCATCATCATTAATTTGCTTCTACCATAAGTAAAACAACAAGTAAATAAAGTAAAAAACCCTGTGGCAACGCCAAATGTACCTGTTAACAGTTAAAGTTTTTTGTTTTTCTTGCCGAGCTTTTTACAGCAGCCAGTTGTTGACATTGAGCAACAATTGGCTTGGCCGTGAGCGAGCTTCTGACTAATGAGACAGCTGTTGCTTGTGCACAAAGCTTTTGCAGCTAACTCTTCGTACTCGCAATAAACGTTGCATATTTTCCTGCGTTCAAAATCCCCAACAATGCCGGTTTATTATTTATTTTAAAGAAAATTATGCTAAGCCAAAAGATAATCAATTGAAAAATATTTTTAGTCTCACAAAAACAAACATGTTTAACTTATCTCTGATAAGAGTAACTGCTAACAGATAGGAAGCGAAACTTTCTGGCTAAGGGCAAGCAAGTGTGTGTGTGTGTATATGTGTTGGTGTATGTGTGTGTGTGTGTGCTTATGAACAGCAAAATGGAACTGTGTGTAAATTTTTGGCGAACAACAACACAGTCGAGTTCGAGCAACGCGTTGGCCAAGTTCTTGCTGCTCTGGAGACGCATCATCAAAATATATATATATGAATATATATATATATATAGATTTAAATATCGTTTATCAAAGTGCTCAGTCTCTGAACTAACGCAATTAAATATTAATGTACGCAGACAAGTAACTAAATTACTTTGGAAACGGTTTTCGAAATACGAGCAGAATGCCGCGTTCTGGGGATTGCGTTTAGAGCATATTGCGCATACGACACGTCGAGCGCCAGGATAAGTCAACATATTGTTGCGAATTACATTTGCGTGCTGCAATTCGGAGCACATAAATTGTCTAGGTTGTCCCTTTGACTGGCTGTGCGAGTGTGTAACACATTGCTAAACAAGCACAAATAACGGGTAAGTGTTTAAGCTTGCAGCTTCAAAATATTATGTGCAAATCTTTCATGTGCAAAATTGAGTTGTAAAGAAGGAAATTGAAAATAATAAATATTACATGCAATATGTTTCGCCATCAGCTTAAGGAGCTGAAGCGAATAATGGCTTCGATTGCGGCAAACCTTTTGTGGTCTTAGCGTATTAAAGAGAATAAACTCTTATCTCCTTATATATACAAATTAATGACAAGATAATGAAATTGAATGCGCACCATATCAGGATGTTTGTATATTCATTAGGGTATATTAGGAAACCTGCCTACGTGCCATATCCTAAGCGGTGCGCTTATATATTTACTTAGCTACCTAACTAATGAACCTAACTACGTGCTAAATTCCAATCAATGTGTAAAGTCGAAATTAATTTCGGTTTCGTTTCCGGTTCCGGTTCCGGTTCTAGTGAAACTACTAGTGAAATTATACAAATTTGCTTCCTTATTGAAACCTTGAATGTATTGGGATCAGTTACTGATTTCGAGTCCCTGTTCTTTATCTATCTATACATCTTGATGAACCGTATCTGCTCAGACTAGATCCCTATATCATATAAGCGATACTTTTTTGTTTACCAAAAAGTTTAAAAAGTATTGCTAAACTCATAAGAAAAATTTTTATGTTGCGAACAATTTAAAGTAAATTTACTAAATCCAATAAGACCTATGCATAGAGCCTGACTTTAGTTCATTTTAATATAACACATGTTTTCATAAATTTCCCCTGACAAACACAACAATTTACTTAATCCCTAAGGAGGGCTTTACTAAAAAAAATGTTTAGATTGCCTTTGACTTAGTCAACTTTAGTTGGAGTTCATTAAACTTTAATTCCAATTAATGAAACGCTTAACTAGTCGAAACAAATTGTACCTTTAGCTGCCTACAGTCACAATAATAATTGAATATTTATCAGTTGATTGGGGACTCATGAGTACCAGGCAACACGCATACGCAACGTGGCCCACGTTGACCATATTGACAGCCAATTCATAAACTCCCCGACGGCCAGTCGAGAATGCTCGTCGAGGTGGAGCTCATTCTAGGAATGTGTATATGTATGTGTTTGGATATATATGTATATATGTAAAGGTTCCCTTTAACTGATGCGAAAAATATATTGAAAATTGTTGTAATCGATTTTAATCGATATTTCTGAAACAGGAAAAGTTAATGGTAAAGTGAATCAAACTTTACCTGCTAGTACCTAGTTTTATAGACTCTGAGATCGGTTTGATCATACAGTCATAAAGTTGGATGCATATGGCTTGATTGATTATTTATATATACTTTATCAGTTTGGGGATGCTTACTTCTGCGTGTTACATAGTTTTTGCACAATTCCATTATACCCGTAATACCTGTGTTTCAGGTATAGTCAGAAACATTTCTCACAATTTAATTTGATAATGTGCGAGGGCGTATAAAAACAAACGTACTTTGTTTTATTTCCGATTTTATGGAGACGTCAGAGCAGCAAGGCACATGCGAGGCAGGCAGGTGGGCGGGTGGCGCCTACATACATTACTCAACGCCTCGTTTCGGTTTCACTTATGTGGCACACCGTTTAAGTCCCAGCACAATTTAGGGCACATGTCTGGCGGAGATTTGTGTTGGAAAACAATGAAGGCTGGCCTCGAGTTGTTTGGCCCAGCAGCAGAGAGAGCATTTAGTGTTTACCTTGGCCCTGGCCACTCAAACACGTACATGCCCTTGAAACTTACACTCACACTCATACACGAACACACCCACTCGAAAGTCGACCTTTTGTAGGGTGAAAGCAGAGAGAATAATAAAATATTGCGCTTTAGGCTGCATTTGCAAATTGCATTCATATAATATAGACACAGTCAAGCTTAACTTGGCAGACCCATGAATATTTATCACTTGTCCTGGATTAATGCATTTTTAATGCGAAAACACGGAGTGCGACAAGGACTTTGATGGGCTGGCGCCTGACACCAATAAAAAAGGAGGGTGGGCCACGGATGAGAGGATGATGAAGCGAAGGTCAACGCTGGAGGCAGCTGCTCAATATTTGTTGACATGCTGAGTTATTGGCAGCAGCGCTCAGAAATTTGCGGCTGCAACTTTTGCCTTTCAACACGAACATACACACACAAGGCCCCAAGCGCTCGTTTATGTGTGTGTGTGTGTGTGAGTATTAATAGCCCACTTCTTATTCTCTTTGTTGCCTTATGGTGTATGCTGTGTGTGTGTGTGTGTGTGTGCAAACAACAAGTGTCCTGGCATATTGCTCTTTAATGATCAAGTTTCTTAATACACTGCCAGCAACATAGGGCTTCAACTAGTATTTGCATTATGCAATGGTGTGCGTAACAGTGTGTGTGAATAAGTTAACCAACACTGTTACAGTCTTAAATAGGGCAAGGTTTAAAGTTGCACAAATGGAATTCAATTTAGAAATATATCCAATTGCTAAAATTGTTTTATTTACAAAAGTTTGCACCACGAATTTATTGCCATTAATTTTATTTATTTAATTATTAATTACATATGCACAACATTATGTGTATGTATGTGTGTGAATATAACAACACTGTGCAGCAGACTAAAATGTGTCAGGCATTAAATTAATGAGAATATATTTCTGCATGCTAAAATACTTTTTGCCACCACAAATTTATTACAATTTGTTTTACTTATTTATTACCACAGCACATCAAGCGACATATGCAAAAAATGCAAATGTAATCTGATATTTTTTCATTATAAAGTAAAAAGTTAAAATAAGTTAAATACTTGGATGCCGTCGCTTTTTTTTCGAGTATAATGCTGCCTCAGGGGAAGTCTTCAGCGAGGAGTATTCTCAGCTCTTAGAGTAGCCAGCTCAACGGACTTAAATTCTGAGAAACTGTGCGGAAATATTTCTAGTCAAGATTACATTTCTGGCAGTAGCTGTTGTTAAACAATGTTCACAGAATGCAAAACAAAACATGAATGCCAAAACGATTCCATAGTTGAAAATGAAAACGAAAGGCTTAAAAAACCCAGTTATTTTGCAATTTAAAAATATTTTATTTTAAACGCATTCATTTTAAACACAAAGTTTTTTGAATTGGCATAAAAAGTTAATGCTGTTGTTAAGAATGGAAGTTTTTAATCTATTAACTTGGCTAAATAAGGTGAACAAACATGTTAAATGCAGTTTTATAAAACTACCTTTAATTTTCGCTGAGTGTAATTGCACTGCATAGTTTGTTAAGGGTATTTAAGCGTTAGCACAGCTATTAATATCTCCCAATTTATTTATTTGGGCAGCCGTATTATTAAATTGCTGTTTATCTTGCTATTGACAAGGCTTAGTTGTTTTTCTCCTCTGCCTTTGTTTCAGTGTTCAATTTCCTTTGTCTAATGGCCCGTGGTATATTGTTGTATTTACATATGCTGGTTGCCCATTAAATTATTCCTATTTCAATGCATGACATTTTCCCTTTTTTTTTTCTTCGTTTGCCTTCAACGCATTTGTGAAAATTGTTAGCTGTTTTTGACATGGCTGACAATCAATGGAAAACTTTTTATTTTTCAGCAAAACGAGATTGTCAACCTTAATGAAGTGACAAAGTTTTGTAGGAAATAAGCGGCCAGAGACCTAGTCAATTTTGGGAATCCAATTTAATAACATATTTGTAAAGTACAAAAAACTAAATTAGATTGCTCGAGTGCTCGACTGGGAATATATATGAGACACGCTGTGCACAGCTTCTAAATACATAGTATTTAGAGTAGTTTCTTTAATATGAATTTCTTTATTTTTATAAATTATTAATGTTGAAGAATTCTGAGTATTTTAAATAACAGTTGCATGGCTATATATTTAAAATTGTGGTTTTCATTGCCATTGGAATCGATTTATATCAATCTACGCAAGAATCTATGAAAGTTATCTATTAAATGAAGTGGGCTTGATATATGCGTATGATATATGAAAACTTATATTCCAAATATAAAGGAAAATGGCTTTTGATGCTGTTCAAGTATATATATACCTTATATGGTCGCAGCTGCTTTCTCCTTCTGTCTGTTATATACTTTTCTCCTCTTTCTCTTATACCCTCTATACCTAGTTTTTAATGGATTCAAAATGTTAATTGCAGGAATACCAGGTATTCACTGTATCAGGCAAACTGTGATTGTTTCATAAAGCATATCAATTTAATTTTTTGTGCAAATTGAAGTTCATAAATAATTGTATATTTCTTGCAGCCAAATTGTTGCAAAATTGAATTTAATGTTGCCCCAAAAAGTAGGCAGCATAAAATGTGTTCAAATTTCAATTCCCCATTCTGTCGACGTTGGCAAATAAGCACATCTATATGTGCTTTGCACTTAACGGTAATACAGAAAACAGATATATAGCTGCTTGACATTTACAGAGATAATACAGGAAATATGTATATACACATATCTGCTTGTAACATTAGCTGCTTATGGCAATTAGGATATTCCTTATTGGTTCACATCCAACAAGCCATAAATATTCATTGGCTGCTAATTACACAAGTCTCTGGACAGCATCCAGTCAGACAGTCGGTTGTTGTTGTCATGGATGCTAGTCGAGGCAAGGGAATATTCGCTAATGGAAGGGCACAAAGTCAATGCCAGTGGCAGGCAAATAATCAACTCGCGTAGCAAAATGAACAACAACAAGAAAAAAACAATCTGTTGGCCATGTCAGCAACATATTAACAGACTAAGCGACAAGTTCAGCCAGATAATGATGTTGTTGTTGATGCTGTTGATGTTCATGTTGTTGATGTTGATGTTTATGTGTATTTGTGCTTGTGGGTCCATATCATTATAGCAGCATTACAAATTGCTGATGGACAGATTGCTATTGTTTGTTGCCTGCTGGCTGCTTTTCGACACACACACACACACGCACACACACAAAAGTCTTTGAAGCCTTCATTAAATACGGCGTCTACGTGGGCGTATACTTATCGCCACCAATTTGTAGCTAGAATGAGCTTTGAGCCAAAGGATACAATTCTCACGTTCACACCTTTTGGGCCACGTTCGTGTGGCAAGTCGTTTATGGTGTGTGTGTGTGTGTGTGTGTGTGTGTGGCAAGAGAAAAGTGAAAATAAAATAGCTGAGCTGAGCTGAGCTGAACTGATGTGGCAGCTGTTCTCTATGCGGCTCCTTTGGGTGCGCAGCACATGCCCATCTTTTGGGGCGACACTCAAAGCGTGGTAATCTAATTATGTCATTGCGCTCCAGCAAACAAGCTGCAAACTTTCTCCATCTACACTTATATTTAGCATGGCAAAGGCAGCGAAGAGTTGGTGGCAATATCTTTTTTTATGCTTACAAAGACATGCATTAAAAATATTTGCCACAATTTTATTCTAATTCTGATTATGTATATTAAGTAAAAAGTGCCAGCTGCCAACTCGTATCTATTTTTGCCATCCTATTTTCTACTATTTTAAAATTTGCATAATAATTTAGAAATTATTGAGACAAATATTTTCTTAACGATTGTCTTTTGTTGAGCAACTCAATTTCCCCCCACATTCCTACGCTCTTCTCACTGCATTTTCAGTCCTGTACTCTTCTCCTACTTATGTTCTCCTTATAATCCTCCTCCTCATCTCACAATCTCCTGCTCTCCCTTCAACTTGTTATCGTAATCCTGTTTAATACGAATTGTACCACTTAACCACCAAATCCTTCAACTCCCCCTATTCTCCTACTCTACTCATAATCTCTACTCAATTCAACAACTGCGCTGTTTTCAAATCTTACTAACAAATTTCCTTAAAAAAATCTCTTATCTGCATTTTAAACAATTGTGTAAGCTGTTCTGTAAGCAAGAGAAGCTGCAAACTTTTTAAAGTGTACATTAGAAAGCATAATAATAGCAATTGTCTCTGGTGAAAGTTTCAAGTTAAGTGCAAAACAACTCCTCTCTCAGTGCTCCCCCTCTCAGACACTCCTGCTCCTAGACCAGGGTCGACCACAAATACAATTCATGGCTCACCTCTGTCCTAGACCACTCCAGCTCAATTAATCCACGAGTCCCATCTGCATCTCCCCCTATATTATCCACCCTCTCTTTTTATTCCACACTCCTACCACACCCTGCTCTCCTACTATGCCCCACACTCAGTTCTACTCATCTGCAGAATACTTTGCCAGCGTATTTTTTACTGAGTTTTTTCGTGACTATTTTCTCAATTTCATGAAAATATATTTTTCGAATAGTTACAAATTATTTCTTTGGCGCATTTCTTAGTTTTTGTTTTAAGTTTAATTTTTGTGTGAGCAAAAATATAAAATTTATTGCTTCTAGTACAAATACTTAATTAAATTATTACTTAACTTAAAACTTTTGCTCTTTAACATTCGCTGCTCTTGCCTCAATAAGTGATTTGAAATTCTAGAATTGTATATAATAAAATAAGCTAAAAGTCAGAAATTGTTTAGTTAGTTAGCTGGCCAGAAGTGCCCGCCCCTTAAGTGTAGGGTCTGTTCTGATGGACAGTCTGGTAGCAGCTGGAAACCAGAGGGGGTGGGCTGATTGCGGAGGGTCGCTTTGTACTTTGTATGACAAAACACTTCATTAGACTAATGAGCATAATTTTGGACCATAATTGTCCAATTTGATGTCTCTTGCCGCTGGCAAAATTGAATTCCTTGATGAAATGCGAAATGTGTTTCGAAATTTGCCAGCTGAATGAAAATTCGAATTGGAAACGAGGCACGTGTTATACAACTTGTGGCATGGAGTCGAACCATCCCCCTCCCCCCCGTATAGCTTATCGATTAGATAAAATTAATTTTAGTCAGCGAGTCAATAAATTCAACGAGGCTGACAGCCAGAGCTGGCCAGCTGCTCAACTGCCCTTGACTTTGTACGGAGCGGAAATAGTGGCTCTTATCTGACTGCATGTCTGTCGCTATGTCTGTCCGTCTGTCAGTCAGTCCAGCAAAAGTGAAAATGTGATAAAAGCCTGAAAATTGTTTATAAAGCCAGCGCAACAATGTCGACCAAAAGTCGCTAAACAACATTTAAATTTATGGCAACTGTCATAAATCGCTCGGCAGCACAATATATAACCATAAATATATATATATAATAAAAATAAAAACATTTCCAGCTAAAGGGCTCTAAAATGCATTAAAGTATGCCTCCACACATGCACACACACAACACACTCACACACACGCCGCAACATAGAAACTGCGCCACATGTGCGATTCGTCAGAAATGACACATGAGGAATTAGTACGGGGGTGATTGCTGTTAGGAGAGTGATGGAGAGGGGGGATGGTTGGAGGAGAGGTTGGTTTATTCTCGCTTGACATCGATTTACAGCGGCCCGCCCACGATCCGATCAATTTGACATGATTGCTTTAGTCCAGATTTATTTGCGATGCGAGGGTGGCTCAAGGCAAAATTATGCCTCTGGGGTTAACCGACTGATTGATGGAAGCAGACAACTTGTTGTCGACTTTAATAAAAACAAAAAAACAAATACAAAACTTAAAATAATTATTGGATAAAATGCACAAAATAAGTGCAAAATTGAGAGTATGACATCAAATAATTATCACAAACAAATAATTATCACAAATTTTGCATAATGTTGATGCCGTTATTAACCAAAGGTCAACTAATTAATTATTAAATGATTAATTATTTAGCTGCAGGCATTAAATGAATAAATTAATTATTATATGAAATGCATAACATGAGCGATAAATTGAGAGTATAATTTAGAATTATGATCAAAAACTAAAATTTGATAGCTCACATTTAATTTTGGATAATGTTGATGAATTTCATAGCTTGAGGCATTTATTAAATATTTTATTTAATTACTTTAAACATTTAGTTTTACGAGCAAGACAAGGGAACATTTTAAAACACGTAAAGTTTAACCGCATTATACACTGCTAATGAAATTATAAGAGTATATTCGCTTGGAATATATATTCATAATATAAATTGGGAAATCGATAAATAGTTGGCATATTCTTGCGAAATCCTTTGCTGGTAGTTTGCTGGGAACCGCATTCTACGATTGTTAAAATCTATATTGGCCACGTCGTCTGCCACTTGCACAAAAAGATAAATTATTTGCTTGACAATAGAGCCATGTTCAGCCAATTTGGAAGGCAGGTTTTTATCTCAAACTAAAATTAGCAAATGAGCAAGGTAGATTTCTGGGATTATAGTTATCGATCATTATCGATCACAAGAAGTTTCCTTGCCACATGTTTTTCGTCTCTGGCAACAGAGTAGCTTACAGTCGGTATCGCTCTCAACTTGTTTCTGTCTTGGTTACACCAGCTAGCAGCCACATAATTAAATTTATGATTATGTTGGATATTTCTGGCTTTTTGGCTGAAATATAAATGAGAAATGCACCTTTAATACAAGCATAAATCATTCTGCGAAGACCCATCTTATAAATCATGTACACAAGACCTCACCATGAACATCCCACACACACATTTGCACACACACCTACACACACACACACACAGTACGCACACCTCATTCAATTGCAATTCATTCGGCTGACAAGCAAACAGTTGCCATAAATAAATAAACAACTAGGAAGCAAATTGGCCAAGAGGCGAGAGAGAGAGTGAAATAAAAGAAGGAAAAGGGGTAAAAGGTTAACGGTTAAAGTTCAAAGTGTTTATTAATTAACAAGATGAGGCAATAAATTTGTCGAGCTTAGAAAGTTGTTATCAGCGGGTTTTCTTTTGCACATTTTGTTTGCTTAAATTTGGCAGCAATTTGTTTTGCTGCCCGCTTCAAGTTGCGCACTTTGGCAGTGCTAATTACAAACCAACCACCTGCTTGCCACCTGCTGCTGCCTGCGCCAGCTTAGTGGCAGGCAGGCCTTGCCTCAAGATGTCAGCACGTGCCCGTCAGTCCGAGGCAGGTCCTGCTTCCTAGTCAACTGGCAGCTGCCTCAAGCAGCGCAATTAATAAGCCAAAAACTGAGTACACCTGAGCGGGTTTCCCTTGGCCTAAATGTGGAGTGGGCAAAGTGGATATGGTGTGTGGGTTGAGGACGTTTTACCTTGAATGCCTAACCTTGATTTAGTCACAGGGCGCCTCCTCAGTCTTTTATGCTGCGACCTTTGCTAATGAAAGTTTTATGCCCAAGTAGTTGTGTTGCCATTAAGCTGTGCAGGACACCAACTAATTGAGTTCCTCCTTTTTATACCTATTTTCATTTATATATATATATGTATGTACAGTCAGATCAATGCATATTCGTATACTCCTGACTTGGGACTTTGATTTTTGCCCTAAGCAATTTTTCTTTTGATTTTTCCTTAACTTTGGGCTAGTCTCATCGTAAATCTGCTTGGAATAATAAGTACAACACAATTGGCCCTCTCAAATTAAGGCTAAAAGCAATTAAAGCCATTGTTAAGAACAATGTAGGACGAACGGTTCATTTCTTTTTAAATGAACTTTAATACAAGTCGTAGAACAAAAGAATTCATAGAAGAAAACACTTGTTAGATGCGAGTGTACGAAGAATTACCTCTGTGTAAAGTAATCTCATCTCCAAAGTTTCAGAGAATTGCCCAACTTATTTTATGTCCCACTCTTTATCTCTTTCTCCCTCTTTCTCTCTGCTTCTTAAACATTTTACTTGGCAAATTAATAAGCTAAAAGCGCTTAACAATTTCTTGTTTGATTGGATATCTTTTTTAGACCACATTAAATAAATTAAGATCTTCAAATCTTGGAGTCCCTCAAATTGGACAAGCTCAATTTTGAATGGTTATAATTATAATACTAAGGCTAGGCTTTTCTAGACCACATTAAATAAATAAATAAATTTAAATATTATAATAATAAATAAATTTATTAAATATCTCCCAGTACAGGCAAGGTTTGTGCTCACTTTGCACAAGCCACGAATTTAGTTGCACAATATTGCGGCATCTAAATTTAAGGAGGGTATTTCAAATTCGTCACATTTATGTATAAAATATGTATATTTTTTTTTTAGATTTCTTGTCATTCACAGAGAGAGAGAGAGAGAGAGAGAGAGAGAGAGAGAGAGAGAGAGAGCGAGAGAGAGGGAGAGAGAGAGATGGATATTGTTATACGTGAGGAGGAGCTGTCGCTGACGCAGATTGGCGTCTATGCGTCGGTGTCGTTCCTCGTCGTCTCAGCGGTGGGTGCCGCCCTGTACACCACCTGCTCGAAACGCTATCGCCTCAACTGGTTCGAGCAGAATCTGCTGGAATCTGCCAGCGAGAACGATGAGGAGCAGCAGAGGTAAGTAAATCCCACTGCTGCCACAAAAATATTCTTTGTGTAATGCGTAATTTTGCGGAATTTGCAGCCGGGAGGCGCTTGTCTCTGGCGCAGTGGGTTACAATAATGTGGACAATTTGCATGGTGGCAAGTTTAACCCACACAATAATGTGGGAAATTTGAGTCCCACGTCACTCAAGTCGGAGGATGCTGATCCGGCCTTCTGGGTGCCCGCTTCGGTGACTTCATCGTCAACGGCAGCCGTGCAACAGCAGGTGTCCAATGCCACCAATGCCGCCGAGTTGGATTCAGCACCGGCCACGCCCACACCCACCTCACCCACAGGCAGTCTCAAGTCGAATACATTGTCCTACTGCTCGACAACATCGGTGCCCATCGCCCGCTCCGAGAAGCACGTTGTTCTCGCCATGAATCCCACCAGGCCCAGAGTCTCCTCCATGAACGCCAAGCTGGATCACACCAAAATCGACATGACCCTCTATCGCAGCGTGAGTAAAATATACCACAGTTCCAATATAGCAATTCCAATTGCAATTATAGATTGAATTACATAATTTAATTTAATTTGAATATTCAAAGTTCGAAGGAAGGATAGTGTTAAGGGGTGATTAGATAGGAACAGCTTGTTTAACTGGAGGTGGTTTGGTTGGTTGGATAATTGGTAGCAAAGAGTTTGAAAGGACTTCAATGAATAAGGTAGCTGGAGTACTTTTTAGAAGTTGTCAGGAGTAAGATTAGTCAGTGGTCCTCTGGGACCTCCTCAGTTGAAGTCTTCTTGAGTTTGAGTAGTGCTGAAGTTTATCAAGCTGTTGCGATTGAGTTAAAACTTACTAATGGAGCTTGCCCAATCCCAAGTCTGAACTCTATTCATGGCTGATTGTTGGGGTATTCCCAAGAGCATGATAAATGGGGAAAGTGATGAAAATTAAAATGAATAAGTTTCGCTGAGAGTCGTTGAACATTTGTTTAATAAGCCTGTTCAATTTTCAAGTAAGTTAAGAATAAATAGCTTGTCTGAAGTCAGCCCCAAGTATTTGTAAGGTATTTCGATGGGTTGGAATGTTGCCAGACTTAAATTGAAGTCTCTTTCAACAGTTGAGAATTTTATGGGGAAGAGTTCAAAGTTCCTTTTGAGAGTTTTGTTGTTTTATTTGCTTTCTGAATTTAGGTACTTAAATTGTAATTATTTTTGCAGCACTCGCAGCCGAAACATGCTTGCCCTGCTGCACCGCTGAATGAGCTGCGTGGCAACTTGCACGTGTGCCTCAGCTATGATCCTGTTGCTGGTCTGCTCAACTTGCGTCTGCTGGAGGCACAGAACTTGCAGCCGCGTCAATTTAGTGGCACCGCCGATCCCTATGCCAAGATACGTTTGCTGCCCGACAAGAAGAACTTTTGGCAGACACGCATTCACAAGAAGAACCTCAATCCAGGTGAGTGGAAATTTCAGACGAGCTCTCTCGACTACAATATTCTAACTTTTAAAGTTAATTTTAGTTAGTCTTCTTGCTCAAAGCTTGATCTAATTATTATCAACTAATTTAATATAAAAGTTAATCGCTCAATTCCCCTCCGCACTCCTCCAACAGTTTTCGATGAGCAGTTTGTGTTCGAGGTCAATGCTGGGGTCATCGATAAGCGCAGCGTGGAGATTCTTTTGTATGATTTCGATGCATATTCGCGGCACGTTTGCATTGGTGGCACAAAGTTGCAACTGGCCACATTGGATTTGAGCGAGCAGCTCAGCCTGTGGACGCCACTCACATCGGCCTCGGCACAGGACATGAAGGTGGATCTGGGCGACATAATGGTCTCGCTGGCCTATCTGCCGTCGGCGGAGCGTTTGATGGTTGTGCTCATCAAGGCACGCAATTTGCGTATTGTGGATGATGCACGCAACTCATCGGATCCTTATGTCAAGGTCTCGCTCCTGGGGCCGAGTGGCAAGAAGCTAAAGAAGCGCAAGACGGGCGTGCAACGGAATACCGTTAATCCAGTTTACAACGAAGCGCTCGCCTTCGACGTGAACAAGGAGACGCTCAAGAATTGCCTGCTGGAGTTTACAGTGGTCCACGATGGAGTTTTGGGTGAGTAAAACTATTCAAATGGCGAAAACTATTCACGATTCATGTGAAAAAAGGGGACAAATACATAAATATTATATTAAAAATATCAACAATTATTTTAATTTTGTGAATATTTATCCAATATAATATAATTTCATCAAGAATATATTCTTGATTCAATAGGCATAAATCCAAAGTGAAGAATTTATTCTGAGTGTATCTTCTTATTCCAGAATTATTGCATGTTATCCTAAAGGAAGCTTTTTTCCAATTTGCTTATTCAACGCAGATTACATTGAATCTGTGGCTGTACTAAAAGTATTCTGACTAATGAAAGCTTTCGCAATTTTCAACACAGGTTCCAATGAGATATTGGGTCGTGCTCTGATTGGCAGCTCGGCCGAGGTGCCGCCCGATGAGAAGATATTCTTTGAGGAGATGTTTCGAGCCAAGAACGCAACCGCTCAGTGGGTGCCGTTGCACGAACCGGCCAATAACTTGGGTGCCACAGCGAAGACAACAACCAAACACTAAAGCGTTCTGCTAACGCCGAATAGACACAACTGTTGCGCAACTGTGGCTTGCGCCTCAACTAACAGAGGAGAATGTTTCAAGGCTCCAAACAGGATTTCACTTGGCTACAGTTTTTCTGGTAACTTGCAGGGATATATATATAAGAAGAAGAAGAAGCAGATGCTGAGCGCAAAAATAGACAGTACCATATAAATATAATTTTATATATAGAAGAGCAGAAAACCGTAAATTTGAAATGAGAAACGTTAATTTACAATATTTTCATAGTTGGTTTTTCTTTTATTTTAATTTATTTTAGTGTAGTTCTTTGTAGAATTCATTAGTTTGATTTCAATCTAATATTTAGAAAATATTAATTATAGTTTAAGCAACTTTATTTATTTGTGAAACTTTATTTTTGGCGAGCAAGAACAAAATTGAAACTATTTACATTTTACGAAGAAATCAACAAAAATGAAAAAATTCAAATACTTAATGTGCTTTCGATTGTATCAATTACTCGTCTAATCAAAGATATATATTTACATACACAAATATATAATCAAATATATGGAAAATACTTGAATGTGCTAAATGTATGTCAAAGGGTACCTAAGATGCAATTATATATTATACATTATATTTGCAAGCTATGACTAAAGAATATATACAAATAAATGAGGGATTTTGAAAGCCATGAAATACCATAAGCGATAAACTTTAATCTATATTACATATATACACACTATATAAATTATACACACACTGCAAGTTAGTTAATCAAAACTTACAGATTCCGATTTCGAAATATTTTGGATTTTGTTAAATGTTTGCTTTCAGCAAAATACAAATAAAACGGGCACAAAACTTAAACAAAACTAAAAAGTATTTATTTTTCCCATTTTGCCAATACACAAATATTGTACAATTATTATATATATATATATATATATATACACTTATATATGTATGTGTAACTTATAATAAAACTTACTATTTCTTTGGGGAAAGAAATTCAATAGTTTAGTTTTTAGATTGAATGCACTAAATATAATCAACAAGCATAATTATAATATAATAAATATTGTTTAAAATAAAATAAAAACTTCTCCACTCGAAAACGCTCGCATATCTTTATCTTTATATTTATTTTGAAATGAATAACATTCAATTTATAATTTCCTGCCCAGATCTTTACCCATAAGTTAAAGGCAGAGTTAATATAAAAGTTTTTTAAAAATTCAAGTATAACCGCAAGCAACCAAAAAAAAAAAGAGAGGAATGCGCTCAATGTCGTGACTTGCCCCCAAATCAGTCCCCGCCAACCATGAGCCCCTCACCTATTGCAGGTCCCTTTTAACTTGACTTATTTGGCAAATACTTGGCAACTTGTTGACCAACTTGGCGTAAAAGAAAGTTGCCTTTGGCCAAGCCTTTAACTAATTTTCCAACATTGACTGATACATCTACTTGGCGAAGAAGGGGTAGAGGGGAGGGGGAATGAGACGCCACATTGCTTGCTAAATTGTGGGTGTCTCAAGTCTTAGTCCCTGTGTGAGTTCGAGTTCGAGTCCTAGCCAGCGAGTCCTTGGAGTTCTTCGTGTCTCTCAAGTTTAACGCAAATTTCCTTTCAATCAAAATGTGCTTTCATTCAATTTAGAAGCACAGTTTCAAAAGTACACTAAAAGAAATTGTCATGACACTATACTGTATGGTCAATATGTAACACAAGTGATTCTAAGATAAGAAAATAAATATTTTTTCGTTGAACTTTAGAAAGTTTTACTACAAAAATTCCAAAATATTAAATAGAATTTTTTATACAAATATTCTTTAAGAAATTAAAGACAATTTTTAGCTAAAATTAAGAATTTTTATCCCAAAATATTCTAAGAAAATTAAAGACAATTTTAGGCAAAAATATTAAATTAACAATATTAATGAGACGATAAACTATGAATTAGGAGCTATGTAATAAGCTCGATTGTCAAGCCGACTCGTATTTCGCTTGCTGTTCCGGTTCCTGGATTGCTTACATTTTTTTTCGGTATTCGGTTTCATTATATAGTAATTGGTTTCTGTTACTGGTTCTATCGGTCATACTACTTTTGTAATTCTAGCTAAACTTAAAATGTTTGGAAAATACGAATTAAGTTTTCTTCAAGTGCTTGCCTCAAAATCGAGTGTAAGCTGCCCAAAAGGGCAATGGGTGTGGTAAAAAGAACAGAGCAAACTTTGAGCAGTTGCCAAGAGTTGAAATGTCGCCTAAAACGCAGACTAGACGCAGCCCAACAGCTTATCGGCAAAAGCGGAAAACTCTGCTGATAGATTGTCAGCTAAGCACTTTATATATATATATATATATGTTTGTATGTTTATATCCGCATTGGGGAGAGAAAGTCAACATTGGAGATAGGGAAATGATGTGGCCAAATATCCGGCTTGTGTTAGCCATTTCTCTCACCAGGTAGTTGGCTTAATTTTATATTTGCTGTTATGTGATAATAAAAAACGAACTGTAATGAGAAAGAAGACTGTAGTCGAGAGAGCTCGAGATGAAATACCCTATAAATATAAATAAATGATTTTTTTACGTGTTTTCCAACTGATTTTGATTAAATGTTTAAGTATGATTACGATTGTATTCTTTATGGTCAAGGTATATACCCAGTTGGAAAGATATGTATTTAAATTGCGGTTCTTAGTGCTATCGGAAATCGATTTTAACCGATTTGGAAGAACATGAAAAGTTATCGGTAGATTAAAGTAAACTTGTTCTGCATGTGCAATGCGAGCATTTTTCCCCGCATTATTGCTCACACAGACATATAGACGGGCAGACGGCTATATCGAAGATGCTTTCTTTTACTGTCTTACATTGTTTTGTACAACTTTTTTTTCTCATATTTGTCATTAATTCTCAATCCAATTAAATATATACAAAAATCGTAGATTTTAACAGTTAAGATAGTCTCTATGAATAATACTCAAATTAAATCCCAATTAAGATAGGCTGCATAAAGATACTACAACCAACTACAAATTGGGATCAATAGAAGTCGCATTAATACGTTAATTTATTTGTTGCCAAATCGCAACAGTTTCAAGTAAAATCTTGAACACACACATAGACATTCACACACACACACATCGATTCTTATTGGCCATTCAATATATCAGCTTTTTTTTTTTTTTGTCTAAGTGTTTTTCATTCTCTCATTGCCAAATTCAACTATCAATTTTTGGCTGGAATACTTAGCCTCAAAGTCCATTCACAAAAAAAAGTGAAGTAACTGTAACTGCTAACGAGCGAATTCCATTTTTAATTTCGTTGAGCTTCTTTTCTGTCTTTTCTGGTACTTTTCAGCTTCTTTTCTGCTGCTGTTCTCCGTTTGCAAAGCTTGTCCAACGAAAACTAACGGCATTTTCCTTTACTTATTTACACAATCAATTTCGTGCTTTTGTGATGCGGCAAAAGACTAACGACAAATGGCGTTGAGCGCACGACTACTTCCAATATTTTCCCACCATTCTCTCTCCCAATCTTTCTATACACTCAGACAAAAATATGCCATGCAACAAGTAAAGTATTCTTTAAATATACCCATTTTAAATGTGGGCAGCGTATTAGCGATTTACTTTTTGTTTTATATATTTTGTTAGTTGAATCAATGGGAAATTTGAAAAATGCACTCAGAAGCACCTCGCCATTAATATACCTTTTATAAGTTGAAAGTAAATCAGTTTCTCTTGTTTAAAGATTAACAGAAATGGTATTGAAAACAATACCAAATAATTTGTATTTGGCTTAAGTTACTATTTTCTCTCAGTGTAGACTGTTGCATTTTTCTTTTTATATTGGATATTTTTTTCGTATGTTTCTCCCATAGCTGCTGTCGTTTGTACCGTTAAATTCGGCTTCGCTTTCGCATTCGCATTTGATGTTGGTGTTGGAGTTCTCCCTCTGCCCGCGAGGGAAATTGTCGTCAAAGCGCAAAAAATGTCAGATTGTTGTTTTAGCTAGCTGCCCCCGCCTCCACACTTCACATACACACGCACACACACACTTGTCGCTTATGGCTGTGCATTACAATTTGTGTGTGTGTGTGTGTGAGTACAGTTAGTAATAGTTACAGTTCTAGTTTCTTGTTACATTTCCCATTTTTCTGATACCCTTGAAAACAGAGTATTTTGGTGTTGTCGCGCATATTGAAGAGATTTTATCAGAAGTGCGTATTTTTTAGCTGCAGTTAATAAATGAGTCACAACTTGTACATATTTTCATATCGCCTTAATCGATTAGATTTTTTTTATTTTGAATTTAACTGTTGAATTTATATGTGTGCAGTTGTGCTTTGATTTTAAAGGGTATTTCACCTTTGGCGAAGTACGTAAGAGACAGTTGTTGCCCCATCTCCCTCCCACACACTCTCTGCAGCTTAGCTGTTGTTGTGCTCCTTTTGATGTTGACCGCATTCGTTCTCGCTCTCGCTTTTTTTCGTGTTCCTTTTTGGTGGCCTTTTATTGTTTATGCAACTGTCAGCAGTTTTCGTCGAGGAAGTTTTCGTCTCACAATTGGAGATTTACTGCACATCGTGTGTATGTATGTGTTTTGTTATGTATGTTTGCTTTGGCTCAGCTTACATGGACAATGTACAAAATGTGAGCGCGTTTTCTTGTGTGTGTGTGTTTGTATTGCTTCATTTTTGTTGTCATTTCCAATTGTTTCTGCGACTTTTGACAGCTAGCAGATTAGCTTGGCGACGCCGCTGCTTCTGCATAGCAGCAGATAGCAGCAACTCTTTCGTTTATTGGCAAGAGTCTCACGGATAACGTCCAGGGAAATCAGCGTTGAAGAGGTGTGCAATAGGCTCTCCCACCACCGCATCTCTTCATCAACGAATGCAGTTCGTTTTTGTTGGGTTATCCGCAAGGCGTTTGACAGATGTGTAGAATATCAAATTTGATAATCACGCAAAAAACATCTTTGGACTGCCGAGGCATATTTATGATTTATGTGCGTTGCATACAACTTCAAGCTCAAAATGTATGCTGCATGAATTTTTGAAGAGTACTGAGAAAAAAAAAGATAGTACGCAACATATTTATTATTGGTCATTTTGTTATTTTTACTAATGTGAATATAATTATTATTCGATATTTTATTTTTCATATTTTATTTTTATTTTACCACATCACGTTGAACGAAGCAAGTAGTTTCATGCAACACATTTTATACATTGATGCCAAAGGTATCAGAATACCAGAATATGAACTTTATTTACTGTTCCATATGGCGCCAATAAGCTAGTTATTTTTGCGTTATTTCCGGTAACAATGTTTATGGAAAGTCATTTGATGTGTCTGCAACATGCTGTGGCAAGTGATTTTAATTTTTTGCTTTTTTGTTTGTGGCACAAAAATGAAAATTAATTAAATTATTTACTGCTAGGCAAATTTCACATCTGCGGTTTTAAATGCTATATGCAATGCAGCAGAAGCAGCAGTAAAAAGTCATCAATAAACAAAATTTATGGCTAAAAACACAATTGTGCAGCGAACACGGAAAACAACAATAGTAAGAACAACAACAACATCAATGGCATTGGGTACAACAACAAAGTGGGCCCAAAAATGGGGCGCCAAAAAAGACGATAACTAAAGGCAAAGCCAATTAAAGACCCGCCTCAACAGCAACCAGCAAATTTGGGCGTGGCACAATGCAATAAAACATTGGGCATATTACCCAAAGCATCCCTCTACCCCCTTTCCCCTCCCCACATTTCCCGACCATTCGACTCCTGGAGCAGGAGTCAAAATGGTGACGAGTAACCAAATTTCCGCACCCAATCAGCATATTTAAATTGTGTTGTGTGTTGGTGATTGAAATGCATGAGCTATAACACACACACAGACACACACACACACACACACACATGCAACGTAAATAGGACAACATTGTTGGTGGCGATGCTGTGCATAGATCAGAGGGACACTCTGGTCACACTGGCAAACATGCATTTCTACCCCAAAGACAAAAAAAAGTCGCCAACTTTTTGACTCACACTTTAAGCGCCAGCTAAACAAGTGATGCCAACTAACGACTAACAAAACAGCTGTATTTTGATGTAAAAAAAGCTACAAAAATAAGTTGCAAATAGGAAAGGAAAAATGTATAGCATTTCGCATTTGCAAATTTTAAAGTGACACTTTTGGCACTGAGGTGATCCCGTGATTTTAAAATGTTTCCTTCTTAACGTGAAAATCAAGCAAACGTCGAATTTCCATTGTGAATTGCAGTTTTTATCCAGAAGTCAAACCATTTAAATTACCTTGTCCAATTTATGGTTTTTAAGCTTCAGTTTCAAGTTTCACATAAAATGGCATTTTTTCCGCTAATTGGTCAGCACTGACTAACAGCTGGCAACTCTGCTGGTTGCCATTTCAATTCCCATTCTCCCATTCCATTTGTCCATTCCGCATACGGGTTTCCAGACACACTCACATTCACATTCCCATTCCCATACCGATTGCGATTTCGATTCCGATCCCCGTTCAATGCTGGTCAGCAGTTTCGTTTTGATTGTGCGATTTTCCTTCTATTTTTTTGGTGTGCCTTTTTCTCTCTACCTTTTTTCTTTGTGTGTGTGTGTGTTGTGTGAGCTGGTCAACCGCTGTCTAATTGCTGAGCAACGACTAAGCTGGCTAGCAACACATGCCTCTTGCTGGATGCCACATGCCGCCTTATGTCCCCTGCCAAGGTGCCTGCAACAAAATGGCCTCGTTTCAATATTGTTTTCCCCCAACAAGGGAAGAGGGCGAAAAAATAGCTATGGTCACACTGACTGGAACACTTAAAGCTATTAATTTTTAATTGGAATTCAGGCGCAAAGTCGTAAATATATTTTGTTGTTTGTGAACTGGAACTAGAAGCGAACCATATCAAATGGCTACCGCAAGTATTCCGATTTTTGTATTTGTGAAGTGAATATTGCCGCTTCAAATAGTGCCGCAGCCGGGGCACGAAGAGATAAATTAGTCCAGACCCGCAAAACATTCAGAAGAGGCCAACAAATCTGAATGAAAACATTGCTGGAATAATTTCGGTTAATCTCTCGATCATAAGCCTGAAAGTCACGAATTTCCCTTTGTTAATCAAGTAAAAGCTTTGAGCTGCATACCAAGGGATATCAATTAATTTCCCCACAAATTTTGATGTGGGATTTTAAAGAGAGAGATTCGAGTTGTTCCTAAAGAATCGCTCTCTGAGCTTTTTCTATATAATGGGATTAACATTTCAGTCCGCCTCACTTTTATTTTTGTGCCAAAAAAAGAGTTATCTCTTATTTATGTTTCTGCAGCGTGTTCGTGTCATGACGTCACAACACGTAGCGCTTGAGGTAAATTTTTGGGTTGCACGTGTTCTCGCTTAGCGTCAAAGATAAAAAAAACGTTTGACAGCTTCAAAAATCTAGAAAAATGCATTTATATTTTTGGAGTTATGTTTTTAAGTTTTCTTTTTTTGATAATGTTGACAGAGCGCTTGATAATTTTTGAAATATTTCAGGGAAATGGTTTTAAAGAGTGGCACAAGCACTCGTTGCCACTTGAACAGGATTCCTTAAATACGATTCCTTAAGTAAGATTTTGTTTAAATATTAAATATATTATTAGAATTATAATTATTAAATGCAGTCCAAGTGTCGACATAAACACAATTGAAAGCATTTAACAGTCAAGTTTCTATTGTTCTTTGTGCTTTGTTGTTCTTCGAGTGTTTTATCAAATTATCAAGTTTTGGCGACATGAATGCTGAAAGTGTTTCTGCTGAACTGAAACACAAGAGGACAGTTTACCTGCTATTGTCATATGCTGTGTGTGTGTGTGTGAGAGAGAGTGTGTGTGTTGTTATCAGCCAACGGCATTTGCTCTTGCCACCCATCTAAAACATTTGGCGGCGATTTGTGTTAAACAATTTGTAGCTCATGTTTTGGTTGTTGTTGTTGTTGTTGTTGCTGCTGCTGCAGGCGCAAACTGATTTAACTTATCGCGTTTGCCACGCGTGCCACTCATGTGAAAACAAGCAGTTGCAAGGACACACAACACACACACAGACGATGTCATGGTCACGCAGTAACTGTTACAGTTACAATTACTGGCAACATGGTCGCGCCACAAGTGTGGCAGGCAGCCCAACAACAACATCACCAACAGCGGCAGTAACAACAAGTTTTCCCCGCGCCCCAAAAATATTTATGATAAACATTTACTGCATATACGATAGGAAACAGTTAATTGGTTTATGTTTAAGTTCGAAATGATATCTGATTAAATTCAATTTTAAAATCATTTCCAAATATAAATTTACCATTACGAATTGCGACTGCTTTTCGTGGACTCTACGAAATCCAGCCCATCCTCGCCCACCTCAGCGTATGACACGATTTCTCCATCTAACCCAAATTAAAGTCAGGCTTCTTCCTTTAAATCAGTCAATGTTTAACTTACTTTTTCTTGCTCCTTTCGAAGGATAACCGCACTTTATCAATTTAGAGCTGGTTGGAAATTTATGTGCAGCTTGGCGCAGCTTGAATAAACTGAAAAATGTATTCGAGCCAAGTCTCATAATTTTGTCATTTTGCAATTGATTCGCAAACATATGTAAGGGTGCGGGGTAGGTGAGTGCACACACACACATACATGCATTAAACATAAGCCTTGAAGTATGCTACACTTATGACCAGTTCTCCTTTATCCTGCTAACTGGCTAAATTTCTATTCCAGACAGTCATAAAACATAAATCTCAACAACAAAAAAACACTAACGAGTAAAAAGTTGGAAAGACCAAAAAAAAAGGGTTCAAGAGCTCGACAAAAATTTGAATTCGAATCCGAAAACCCGTTACCGTTATCCGAGTGTTGCCAACTTTTGTTGCTGTTGCTTTTTGTGTTTGTTGTATTTTGTTTTTGTTTTGTTTTTTGCTTTTTGTTTTCTGTTTGAGTTTTTCTCGTGTTTGCTGAATGCTCAATAGTCATAAATTTTTGTTTTTGTTTTGGGCGCACGAGCAAAAAGAAATTTAACTGCATATTTTTCGTAAAATTCAATTTTGTTCCATTTGCCTTTTATTCAGTGTATTCGACTTGCCCCGCACACTGAGCAAAATAATCAAGTTTCGATTCAGAGTCAGTTAGAAGTGTGCAAAATCCATTACAAAATACTTGAATTTGATTCACCTTAAATGGATTTGTTTAGGCCAAAAAGGGTTTCTTAGCCTTTAGTAGGTATTATTGAATAATAAAAATATTTAATTTTATTAGTAATTTATTGCTCAGTTACCTTTTATTTTAATTTATTTATGTTGTTTGCTATTTGTTTTTAATTATTAAGTTTAAAATCTTTCTTATAATTTTGTTTTTTTGTTTAATCAAATTCGAACTGAAATTATTAGATTCTTTATGCACATAAAAAACACGAAACTTTGAATTAATTACTTAGGAATAAAATAAATTTCTTATGCAATATAAATGCACGTTTTGTAAATGATTAAATGAATTATTTAATTAAAATTCAAGTTGTGCAACAAAATACATAATTTAATGTACATTTTTGTGTGTGTCTGTGGAATTCTAGCTTGTGCCTATGCGACTTGGTAGCTGGACCAGCCCTACCCCTAACCCTACCCCTACCCCCTGCCACCCCCTCCGCTGCTAGAATGTCAGAAAGGTCATAAAGAATATTTGAACGTAGAACGTAGTAAGCGAAAAATGAAAAAATTCGACTAATAACAATGTCTTTGCTGTTGGAGGTACTCTTCCTCTCTCTCTCTATCTCCCACGGAAGGAGACCACGCCCACCCAGTTTTATCGCGCTGCCTCGAAACGAAATGAAATGCGACAAGCGAAAGAAAAGAGGCGAATGTCCTGGCAAATGCCCTGGCAATCGCCAAAGTCCAGCAAAGCAGTACCCAAAACTTGTTTTTCTTTTTGTTATTGTCCCATTTGTTGTCCTTGCCACAGCAGAAGCAGCAGCAGCAGCAGCAGTAACAGGAACAGCATCAGTAGCAGTGGCAGCAACCGCAAAAGCCGCAGACAAAATGTTTGTTGGCCTGCGTTTTTGGCTTGAGAGCTAAGGGGTAAGGTGAGGGTGAGGGCGAGGGCGAGGGCGAGGATGGGCATGTGGAAAGTTATCGTGCATTTGGTTTATGAATTCGGTTTTAACTGTAAGCGTTCAGCTGGAAAATGCCAGCTATTCTACAGCTGTCTGGCAGTTCTACTCCCTACCTGCCACTGCCCCTGCCCCGCTCCACAGCAATTAGAAAAAACTTGAACTTTTTGTTGCAAACATTTTTCTATCAATTTTATAGCTCGCTTTAAGAGTGGCTGACCCTTAAAATGATGACTCGCTTCAAGTTTTTTTTTGTTGTCTGTTTGTTTTGGCCACACAACATAATTGGTCTAATTTTTTTGGCTTTGTTTATTTTTTTGGTGCATTCCAAAAAGAAATTGTTTACATTCATTTGGGTAATTTACAAAGTCAAACAAATGCCGACAATCAAGTTCAACATTGTTAATTAGTCGCGAATACTTTTTTAATTACGCGCATTCAAAAAAGTATTTTACATATTTTGACTAACAAAACTTTTTCTTTTTTTAACATTTTACTTGATTAAAAAACACGTTTTTCATGCAAAATATCTTAGTTTGAATTTATCGAAAAAATGCCATTACTTTACGAGTGAATGAAGAAATCGAGAAAATTTTAAATTTTCAATTATTTGCTGATGAAGGTTGCTTAACAACTTAACGAATCACCTGGCTTTCAGTATAAAAAAAAGTGAAGAAGAGCTCGACTGAAAGATACCCTAAACACAGCTGTTAAATACTTCGTAGTTTAAGTTTGTTGAATATAATTAAATTTAATAATAAAATCGGATCTATTTGCAAATTGTAAAGTGTATCAAGAATCTGTCCGTGTAAATTATATATATTGATTGGAGAGCTATAGCTTAACACTTGTGCGATATATTGTTGGAACTTATATTCCAAACTGGAACTCTCTTATAGTCTCTGAGATCGGCTTGGCTATATAGACTTTGTTGTTCCTACTGATCGAGAATATATATATTTTATGTTGGTTCGTCCTTGCTTCCTACTGCCTGTCACATAATGTTGCTCTAAATCAGTAAACACCTTTTGCACATTTTCAATGTGGAAAAGGAAACCATTTGTTAGTTTACCTGATTTTTCGCTTGACTTTGGCTAATTGTGCATTTTTGGGACTAAGGTTGAAATGCTTGAACACATTTGAATAAGTGCTGAAAGTCGCGCACATTTGCACTGCTAAACAAACAGGAAATACGACGAATTCTTGCGCACAGATACGGATACCACACACACACACACATAGACACAACAACAGTCACACATGCGATATTCAAATGCAAATTGACATCGCACACGCCACACAGCTTTTCAGGTTTTTCTTCACCCTTTTTTCCACCAACTCTGCCTCTTCGATTTGCTCACCTTTTTCCATACCCTTGTAGCGGGTATTATGATTAGGTTGTAAGGTTTGTTATGCATTGCATGAGACGTCTCCAACGCTATAAATTATATATTTACTTGATCTGCCGTTTGCATGTTTATCTGCTTGTCTACATCATCTTGACAAAACTTTGACTATATTCGTCTTTTTTCTGCAGTCACTTTATATATCGGAGACAATACGATCGAATCACTATTATAGGAACAATCGGTAGAACGATGAATTCTTGTAAAAAAAACCTTTTTGTTTGCCAAAATAACTGATCTAAACTTTTCCTTATATGCGTTTAGCTATGTTTCTCACATTTTAACTGATACTCATGCAGATCTGATATGATATGGTAATCATATAGACATGGGAATAATCGGTCTTGGGGTCTTGTATGAACCCTTTTCTGTTTCAATTGTCACATGGCATTCATAAGGTCAATCTGTAAGTTTAACTTCGATCTGCAAGTGTATATAAACTTCGGTGTGCCCAGGAAAGAAGTTCTTTCTGGTTCTGAGCTAGTTTTGAGTTTCGATTTACTTTTTTTTTGCTGAGCAAATATTATGGATTTGTACATGTTATGGGTTGTTGTTGTTGTTGTTGTTGCCACAGCGTTGAGATTATGCGGCAAAAGGGTTAAGCAGGAGCAGGAGCAGGGGCAGGATCAGAATGTTTACGATGATGATTATGATGATGATGATGTTGTTTCTGTAGTTGTTAGAAATCATTTTGCATTTCTCAACGCGCTTGTCAACTGAAAAATGTGGGTAAAAATAACTTTTGCCACTTGATCTACGCAGCAGTTGGCGAAAGTTTTACAATCGAAAGCAATTTGCAATTTGCCTAATTAGCCAAGAGTTTCAAGTAGCTAACAAAAAAACAATTAAAAACAGTCTGCAACCTCAAGTTGTATTGCATAAATCTAAATGCAGGCAAAAACAAGTTTAATTGCTAATGAAGTTATTGCACTTAAATCACTTTACGATATTGGCAGCAGCTAATTATGTTATTAAAGTAGAAAAACAAAAAAATATCTTTTATTTTTAGATATCTTATTTGATATTCTCTGGTTTGAGTTTTAGGTGTGGATTTGTATAGACAAGGATAAAGCGTCCTGCCTCCTTCTGGGAAGCATTAATAATTTTTTAAGTTTACGAATCGATTTCTCATTGAATTTCATTTTCATTCACATTTGAAGCCCTGCTTTTTAAGCTCTGCTTAATCTGATCTATTTTTGACAAGAAAGGCTTCTAGACATATTCTTCACGGGTTTGGGTTCCACTCTTCAATCAGCCTCGACAAACACAGGACACAGCATTATCCTGTTCAAACAATTGCATTCATGTTTTTCATGCTCAAGTCAGCTTCTTAATCTATTTTGTAAACAAGCATCTCAACTTAAATTGAATACATTTATAAGTTTTCCAGCTTTGAAATTCAGTTGTGCCGCATTCGGCTTTAAGCATTTGATTTGTTGCGCGTGTCCTTGCCACAAATAACCCTTGTACTGGGTGCCGAGTCATGTCTGATGCTTAATGCCTGCGCTGCCAGTTGTCTCCTTATGGCCATTTGGCTTGGGCTGCCATATACACTCCTGCACACACACACACACACAAACACACTTCATTTGCGATAATAGTTTGTTAGGCCTAGTAATAACAAAAAGGACGCATCAAACAATTATAGTCCCGCCGCTCGCTGACATAAAAACCTTTGACAAATTTGCTTTGTTGCTGCTGTTGTTGTTGCTCCTTCTGCACTTAAGGCGCCCTTTTGACAACAGCTACTATAACAACAACAACAACAACAACAACAACGACAACAAACTGACTTGCTAATGAAAAGTTTATGGCCACGGGGCGCGTACTTAGAGCACCATGAATGGATATTGTAGCAGCGAGGCACTATAGCAAAAACTGATCAGATTTTGGCCAGAAATATAAAGTCTTCAAAGCAGACATTCTAAAACTTAGGTATTACGGATTATAAAAAAAAGGATAATCTAACAAATACTGAAGATTAATCATTTATTTGTGCAATGTTAGTTTGAGTTTTGAGTTTTAAAGATTTTTGGTTAAGATTGAATTAATTTACTAATTGTCCAAGAGAGACTTGATCTTAAGGTAGATATATTTTGTTGTGTGAGAAACTTACACCATAAAACTGATTAAAATAGGGGTATTTTCCAGAACTTTGCATATATCATTTATAATTTATATTTATGAAAATACTCCAAAATCCAAACTAGTAGATTGAAAAACATTGACTGATCTACAAGACTTATTAATATTCATTGAGTTGAAAAATCTTACTTAATTTATTATTAAAGATTGCAAAATTCAGATCAGAATAAACAAATTCATTGCAGCTATTTATTTATGTGACAAAATGTGTTCATTTGTTCAATGGTGACAAGTAAATGCAAGCAAACTCGGCTTCAGCTGCTGCTGTTGTTGTTGCTTCGTCATGTTGCTGCTGCTGCTGTTGCTGCCTTTCTGTTTAGTGCTAATATTATTTACACCGAATAGTACACAGAGTGTGGGAGGAGGGGAGCGGGGAGGCGCGAGAAGAGTGGCAAATGGTAGTGGGACATAGACACAGCCGCACTTTATGTGAATGACGCCCACAAGGCATCAACTGGATTTATAACGCATACGCAGCGTGGCTAGCGCACAAAGATATGCAACAACGTTTTCTATAAAAGTGTGTGTGTGTGTGTGTGAGTGTGTGCGCGTGTGTGTTACTGTATTTTGAAAGCAAAATGTGTCAGCCGCAAGCGACGCAAGCATTCAACAATGCCAACATGAGCGTGACGCAATATACGCTCACAATTAACAAAGGGAGGGGCTGTGGGCGTGGTTATTTTATTACACACACACACACACACATTTCTGAATGCCAACTGTTTGTGTGTATGTGTGTGTATTTGGTCGGGTTGTTTGCCCAATAAACCTGAGCAAAGCCATTAGAAAATTTCAATTATGTAAACAGCAACAGAAACAGAAACCAAACTCGCAAATATACATGGATATGTGGGGATGATCGAAGTGCGATAAGCACATATACACTGTGCAAATATTTGGTTACTCTCGTCAGTGAATTTCCCATTTTTTTTTTTGTATATATGCTCATTGTAAATGGGTCAGAAGAGTATATTGAAATAGTCAGAAAGTATGTAACGAGCAGAAGAAAGCACATTCAATGTATATATGTATATATATTCTTGATCAGCAGCAATTTTCGAGATGTCATCTGTCTGTCTATATAAACAAGCTAAACACAGATAATATAAATGCTGAACACTATATGGAATGTAAGTTCTGGTGTTTGAAATCAAGTTTCTATTATTTTATCAATGACTTCTTTCGTTCAGCGCCTATCGATAAAAATCGATGTGCATTTACGAAAACAGCCAAGATTTGCCAGATATGGCATATTCATTGAGTTTTGCATATAGCTCGGCATATTCTCGATCAACTGCATAAATTTCACCCAGATTTGATTGGAAATATCCATTTTTTATGCTGAACAAACTAATGTCAGTAAGTGCAGGCAGAGAAGAGAGCAGCAAGATAAGCGGAGCGTATATGCAGAGAGAAGAAAGCAGCATGATAATCGAAACACTTTTATGGATTTGTGTTTACTTTAAATAACAATTTCTTATCTTTTATGTTTTAACATTGAGCTTTGCATGAATATTTATTTGCACACACACAAATTCGCTCAGCTCTGGCACACACACAACATACACATAGACACACACACATGTGTGTGGGCTTATGGCACCGTTGTCAGGTATTTTACGAGCATTGTATCGATAAACAATAAAATCACACACACAACACACATACACACACTAACACACTCACACACCCCCTTCAATCACCCTTTTGTGCAATGCTATTAGAAATTTGTATTTTTATTTTCATTTTCATTTTATTTGTTTTGTTTGCCTTTTTGTAAGGATGGGAGTACCACGCCCCCACCTCCCGCTACCGCCCTCAATCCCTTCGCCTTTATTTTTATTGAAGCACATCGAAATTGAAAAGAGCCTTTTGAATGAATGCAAAATGTGTGCTGCTTCTGCCTGGCTGGCTGGCTGGCTGCTGCCCCCCCTCCTTGGCGAAAAGTTATTATGTGCTGCGTGAAATATTTATAATGCAATAAATAATTTTATTATGTGTCGAGAGCCAAGCAAAATAATCGCGCTCGAAAAGAAATAGAAATGAAAACAACAACAGAAGCAAGCCGAATGCACAAATAAATCCAATAGGAAATATGCAGTCGCTGATAAATGCTGCATAAGTTCAAAACTTTGACGGGGCGAATGAGTTGCACAATTTCCATAGACCCTCCTCATGCCTCCTCATTCATCCATTCATTCAATTGCAATTTAACGCTTCCACATTCCTGTTAACAGCCACAAAAATCCACAAAACATTGTTAGCCCTAAGCCCAATGACTCACTTTGCCAACGATATACGTATTTCTGTATGTTTGCCTGTGGGTCTATATGTCTCTATATATAGCTGCCATAACTCCAGGTTTAGCTCTGGAGACAAACGATATGCGAATTTAAATGCGAGCACCTTTTAAGGCGTGTCAAACGAGGGGCGAATGTCGAAAGTCAAGCTGGGGGATTTGTTTAATGGACTTGGGTTTCGCTAAAAGGTGCGAATATCAATGAGGGTAAACAGCTAACAAGTATTTGCAACTGCCTCCTTTTGCTAAGCTAAATTTGTGTTTTCTTTGTTAACCAAAAGTTGAAATTGCACCATGCTTAAAGTCCTACAAAATATTTAGCAATTGAATTAATACAATTTGATGACAAAATTGGATGTTCAAATAAGAAGCTCTAAATTTGTCGGTCTTCAAAACTGGTTGGTTGTCAAAATATTTAACATCAACTTAATACGAAAATGCATTTATTTTGCAACACTAAATTTCAAAGTTAAAAATTGAGCTTGTTCCCAAATTTGTCAAATATTTAACACTGCAGAAAAAATGAAATCGAATTAAATGTTAAAGTAGTTGTCAACTTTAAATGACTTTTAACTGGCGTAACTTTTCTCTAACTGGCAAAATGTTTTGTAAATTGAGTAAAAAGAAATTGGCTGCCTTCAAATGATATGCAAATCTTTTGTATCTATAGCTTTAATCCACTTCACGCTCGACAGCCTGCACTATATATGAACTGTGTATGTTATTTTTTCATTTCGTCAAGTGAAATTGCCACACACACAAAAACCCAGAGATATCGAGAGAGAGAGAGAGAGAGAGAGAGAGAGGGAGGAGAGAGATATAGGTGGGGAGAGGAAGCATGCAACTGCATCTATATTGATAAATAATAATTTGTCGCAGCTCTCACTCAAAGCGAAAATTTAATTGCTTGTCGCTGGGCGGGGATCAGGCCAAACCTAAAGGGAACTATGCTGGTAAGGGAGGCAGATGGGGGGGGGGAGGGGATGCTGCTGCGGTGTGGGAGAGCACCGAAAGCGAGGCTAATATGCAACACTGAAAATTGTTTGACTAGGTGCTTGCAAACATTTGCTTCGCTGCGGCGTTACGTATACGCCATGGGCACGAAAGATAGGTGGATGGATGGATGGATGGATGGATGGATGGATGGATGGGTGAATGGATGGATGGATGAATGGATGGATGGGTGAATGGTTTGGTAGATTGGCGGATGACTGGGTAGCGTGGTGGATGCACCGAAGAAAATAAAGCAAATGAAGGAAACAGAATGGGCCAAGAAAAATTGCAATCTATAATAAAAATTGCAAATAATGTAAATAATGAGCACTTTTTGGGAAAAACACTTGTTCATTCCTCGGATGTTTAGTAAATGTAAATAATGTAAATAAATAAGTGTATATAAATAAATATATTGAATGTTGATGTTGAAGAGGAAGTGTCAACTGTGTGGGGAAAGATTTATGCTCCACAAATAGGATTGTTCTGAGCCAAATCAGTTTGTGGAGATTTGAAGTAGAGAGAAAGAATTTCCTTCATAACAGATTGTGTGTGCTTTTTTCACAGTGTAGAATTTGCAATCAGAAAACGCGACTGGGTTTGGCTTCCACATTTGATTGGCTTCCACATGGCTTGATTAATAAATGGTGCACTTTTGTGACGATATTGACAAATATTACACACCGCAGACAGGACGACGACGAAGACGACTGTGTGGAAAAGTCGTCGTCCTTCGGAAGAAGGACTTCAGTTTCACTTGTCAATTGTCAATTGCCATGTCAGCAGATATGGAATTAACGGTATTCAACTCGCTCGCTCGCAGGCGCAACGAAATTCTTTCACATTTTAACAATGTCTGCTGCAGATACCACACTCTCCAATCCCCAATCCCCCCTTGTCCACAGTCATAACTTTGCTGACACTTTCAATCAGCATCGGCTGCAGAAAGAACTTCAGAAAGTCGTCGCACAGATTTCGCTCAATAAATGTCATTAGATTGTCAAGTGCATATTAGAGCCATAATTGCGAGACGTGCTCAGCATTTTGCAGCGACTGAACTAAAAAAAAAATACAGATTGTAAATTGTATGTAAAGAAAATTGATTTTTTCCCGACATTTACATATCAATACAGCCAAACTAAGAAGAGAAAGGCGCTGGGGAGGCTTCACATACTTAACCAAATAATATCCGTTGAAAGAGTTACCTTTCAATTTATATATTTCACAAAAGTAAAAATATTTCTTGCATAAATATGCGAAACCCATTCTAGTGTTTACTATAAAATTGTGGTGGTAAAATATACAGTTCAGCAACCCTTTATTGAATATGTTTGTACGCTTCTTATTTTTTTTATTTTTTAACTATCCAAACTGAAAAATTCAATTTTTAAAGCTGATTTGATAAAAGTGTTCCCTTTAATGCGGGTCTAATGAAAATGAGTCAAGCCGGTATAAAAATATTCATCTGTAAGAAATCAGTCTTTCCACTCTAGGCTAAACAACTTCTAGCCCAAAACTGCATTTTTAATACCTGAACTTAACTTAAGTACTGTTTAGCTAGGACAAAGAGTTTCTAATATTTATTCATTTTCTATAACAGTTTGGTGTCTCCATCAAAACTTTGGTAAGTGCTTTGAATCTATGATTTTGAATAACACATAAGCAAAAATCTAACAGCAATTTACTGTCGCTTTTTTTAAATAAAATAAATTATTGTTTGCATTCATTTAATAGTGAAAAGTTCAAATATCTTTAGTTTTTTTCAAGTCTTAAATATTTAAAAAAATAATTTTCGCTTGACTTTTGGTTGCAACTTGGAGCCACTTACAACTTGAGGTCACCTCTTGTGTGCTAGTGTGTTGTTTATCCACAGTAACCTCAAATGGCACTTTTTATTGTGGCTGCCACACAACAATAACAACAATAACAACATGGAATTAAAAACGTCACGAGTTCTTCTTCTTCTTCAGCTGCCGCTGTTGCTGCTGCTGCTGCTGCTGCTGCTGTTGCTGCTGTTGCTGGTGCTTTCTTTTTATGCGTGTGTGTGGCACTCAAGCCAAACCATTGCCATTTTATGAATAATTCATATCAACACACACACACACACACACACACACACACACACACAGTTAGCTGAAGAAACTCTCAACACAAACGGCACGCATACATTTTCGTATTGACACTCTTCGCGTTTGGCTTACTCGGAAATTCACATTCTTTTGGCGAATACTCATCATCGTTGGCTGCTCGGCGTTCGACACTCGACTCTCGACTCTCGGCGTCATTGTCTCTCGGGTGTTGCCGCCTTTGTCTGCGCCTGTCACTGGCTTCAACGCTTTTCGCATACCCTGTAACTAAACCGAAATGTTACGTAGAGTCTGTACCCTTGAAAAGGGTTTAGTTGTAATATTTTATGATTATTAATATCAAGAAAATATATTTAATGATAATACATTAAGTCTTGAGCTGATATTAGACTACATAAAATTCGTGAATACGGAAAATACTTGAAGATTAACCCAATTAAATTAAATTACAATTTTTTTTTATACCTTACGCATTCAAAATGGGGGCAAGCAGAAGAAATCAACTCCAACCCCAAAACTTCACATACTTTTTTTTTGATGACTAACAAGAGCTGCGTGCAGGGTATCTGCTGGCCGAGCAGTAGTCAAGCAAACCATTGCTGTTTGTTTCGCTTCTGTTGATATTGTTGTGTTTGATGCCCTCGCTTCGTTGTTGTCTCCACCATTGTTGCCGCACCATTGCTGCCTCGCTGCTGCTTGCATTCCAGTGCCACATTTCTCTATGCTGTCTGTTTTTGATGCTGCCTTTGAAGCAGCTCAAAGAAGCCGTTTCGCGCAACTGAGTCTGCCACACCTACACACAGACACACATACGCACTCCGTCCCATACCTTATTGCTGTTGCAAATCTCTCGAGGCTGGCCTTAAAAATCTTTTCCATTTTTTGTGCCACTGCTTTTCGGCGTGTGACGCCAATTGCCAATTGGCCAAACCGCTGCTTTGTGGTTGTTGTGGCTGCCACAGCCAAAGCCACTGCACTTGTTTTTGTCGTTATTTGCTGCTTCACGCGAACTACAAAAACAGCAGCAGCAGCAGCAACAGCAGCAACAGCCACAAGCTGAAAAACAGCAACGGCCACCAAAAATTAGGCGACAATTTCGGCAGGCAGCTCAGGTTGCCACGTCCACTCAGCGACTCACCATGCCCTCAGTGCTTGAGGATTCAGTTGGTTTTGTCATCAACCTTAACGAAGTGAGTTTTACAATCGATGTAAATAGTTGAACGAGTTTTCAGCAGTGTAGGATAACTGGAACTACAGCTGATATATACTCGATTGGCATCAACAAGCGAGACGATTTAGCCATGTGTGCACAAACACGCCAATCTCAGAGATTAAATTCGAAATAAGATTAAATACATTTTTTTATTATTATTTATTTTTACTTCTTTTTATTATTTAAATATTTTTTATGTTGGTTCTAGGACAAGTTTTTTATTTTTTATATTTTATACATTTCAATATGTTTGGAATCACGCAGGGATTAATTTTATAAATAATACCCTTCGTTTCCAAGATATATAAGAGAGTTAATAAAGGATTATTTTATGAATTTTAATGCTTAAAATATGTTTTTTTTGAAGTAAGCTTTTTTTCAGTGTATTTCAACTGCAGACTCGTTAAATTTGAGCTCAAAGCACGCAACTTTTCGATGCCTGTTTGGAATCATTGTTTTCGCGCGTTAAATGAACTTAAATACCAAATCGACCTCTGCTCTTACACACAACACACAAGAGCAACACACAGGCGTGTGTGATTTCAAAGTGTTGCCACTTTGTTGCTGTTGCTGTTGTTAGTTTTAGTGTTTGTGCGTTTGGCTGCTCGATTTAATTGCAGGCTCCATTAGGAAGCTATTGACTAGCCAGAATATCAGAGCGGCGCGATTGTTGCTGTCCATGACTTTGCCGTTTTTAAAAAGCCGATTTTCATATTGGCTAATGTGTTGGGGGGGAGTTGATTGGGGCGTGAATGAGGCTGTGGTGTGGTGTATTGTGCAGTGTATTTGGGTTGCATGACATTGCATAGAATTAAAAACAGTTTTGCTGCTGTTATTTATCATTATTGGCGCATAATTAAAACGGAGCAACAACTTTGTAAATTGTTTTTAGTTTAGATTTTAATCTGTGTGTGTTTTTGGGGCATGTATTCCTATAGTGCTGCATGATACACCAAAAATTGGAAATCACAAATATTTCTGGCTCATTTCTCAATTAATTGCCAAGAAAATTGTGTGTTAAATATTATTTAGATACAAATATATCTTGTAATACATATACAAATACATATACTGTACATTATGTATAAGTCTTAAGTCTAATTTCTTAGATTTTCAATTTTTTAATTGTATTTTGAATTTTATGCTTTTCTATAGGAAAATATTTTCTGTGTTTTCGAAATGCTATTAAAAAGATAATCTAAAAAATATTTGTAAATCAGTTTGTATTTACATATTAAATATATTTTTTATTTATTGTTTATTTTCAATTGTATTTTTTATTTATTTACCTATTCTTAACACACATTTTTTTTAATCTATTTTTTCTTACAACAATTCTAAATTAAACAAACCAAATCGTTTGCCTTTGATTCATGCCTGTTTCACGTGTGGCACAAATTACTGACCTACGACGCGTCTCAAATATCGTCAAACAATTGCCAGTTGTTTGCTGTTGTTGTTGTTGTTGTTATTTATGTTGTTGAGTTAAAAGCAAAGAGCGTTGCACTGTTAAATGAACTCTTAAAGCACTTAACAGTGACTGTTAGCAGTTGTTGCTCTTACCAGGGACATTTGCTCTTTGCGCTCGCTCTTTGACTGTTGCTAACAGCTGATGTTAAGGCTTGCAGTTAACAGTTGTCGCTGCTAACAGTTAACAGACAATGGTGCACTGTTAACTCCGTCCTCCCTTACACACCAGCCCCTCCTACTTATGGGGCTGGCCCAAATGTGCATTTAAATTAGCCGAGCACAGTTTGGAAGAGGACCCCTGCACTGAAATTTCTATGCATAGCGAATGCATAAATCATTATGCAGCCTGCTTGCCGCAAAAATAATAACAATAATGCTTGAAGCTGCCAAAGTCAATGGCTGCCACAAATGCCCATGTGGCAAATGTGGCTAAAACAATGCACCCCCTCCCAAAAGCAGACCCCAAAACCCACCATTTTACACCCATTTCTGGCAATCTGTTTTTATCGCTGGCAAGCCAGTAATTATTCCCCAGCCCCCCTTCGTCCCCAAGCTCCCTTGTTAAACTCGCCACAATCGGTAGCTATAATAATTTCAAAATAAGAAAAAAACATGAGGAAGAGAAATATTGGATTCGCATCGAAATGTGCGTCGTTGACATTTGACATTTGGCCACTTCTAACCGAATGTTTTCCCATTGCTAGTAAAAATTTATGCTCGTCGATAGATCATGCAACGTGCGACACTTGCAACCGCGTTTGCTGTGAGTGGCTGCTGGTGTTAGTGGGGCAAGCGTTGCAGCTCCAATATCCTGATTTGCAAATGTCACATGTTCTCAAATCCCAAAACTCGTTAATTCCGACCACAGCTTGAGAATGGGTTACCGATTTGCACTTCTCAAAATGTTCACTTATTTAATGTTTGCAATTCTTTCAGATATTTAAATATTTTTACATATTTACAATTAATTAAAAATCCCATCAATTATTTATGTGCTGTGTCACTTTTACTTTCGAAACTTAAAAAGTTTTTATTTATTCAGATTTTTGTGGTTTTTCCATTATTTATAGCTCTTCAGCAGCAATTTGGATTTTGCAATTTTAAATTCCTTCTTGTTTTGTTTTTCATATTTTTATTGTATACCACTTTTGGGGATATCCTTGGATATGTGCCAGTAAAACTTATAGCTTATACGGCTTTATTTTCCTTGTCGTTTTCAGAATTTTGATAGTCATCTCAAGTGTCGCCACAACACTTGTACACATAAAATACGCATACGTATGTGGCACACTCGTAGAAAAACATGACAGCTTTGAGACGTGTAGGGTAAAAATGTTGAGTATTTTCAATAAAGGAAGAAATATTACTTCTTAGCCTATATTGAGTTTATTATAGGTTTGCCAATCTGTGAATTCTGCTAATGTCAAAATAGTTGAAATATTTTTTAAGCAAGTTCTTCTAAGTTTAGAAAACATTTCGAGGAGAGAAAAATGTGACACACTTCGAAATTGCATTTCAATATTTTTAAAAATAGAACTTATTTTCTGAACTAGAAAAACTCTAGTTTATAGGGCAAGATTTTCTGTCTCCAAGAAACGCGTATTCCAAGCTTAGAAAATATTTCTAAAAAGGGAAAATTATCAGTCATTATCAGTTTGAGAGAAGACTTTAGAGTATTACGAATATCTATGTAAAGTAGAAAGTTTTGTGTTTTCCGGGTTTAATTTGCAACGTTTTGGGACACAGTTTTTGTCAGTGTATTGTACTTCGTTCCATGGCCAATAAGCAGTGCTGCAATGGTCAGTGGCCAAAAGCTGAGTTGCATCAGTTGTCAGTTGTCCGCTGTGGAACCGCATATGCCTGACTGACCTCGTCTCCAGTATCCAGTTTCCAGTCTCTACTCTCACTCTGCAGTGCTACTTTTTGGTTTGGCTCACTTTACCGTCCACTCTCCGACTGTCCAGCTGCCCAGCTGTCCTGTTTGTCCGTTTACCTGTCTCTCAGTCTGTCTTGGTTTGGCACCATCGTTCAGGAAATATGTCACAAACGTATTTGCATTTTTTTGCCATTTCGCTTTGCAGTTCTTTCAACCTCGCAGTGCATTTGCCGTCACCTGCTGTCCATTTATCTATCCATCTCGCTCCCTCACTATTTTCTCTGTCTCTCTCTCTCTCTCTCTCTTAATTGCAATCGAGATACAGTTCTGCTTCAGTTCACCTATGTCCAGTGGTGTTGACCTAAGCTACTGACCTTGGCTAAATTTGTTCATCAAATGAAAACAATTGTTAAGCTGTGTCAATTACTTTTCCCATTTTCCAGCCTATTTCCTAACAGCTAGTCTATAAAATCTCCGAGATTATAATCTGCAGACTATATTCATTTGATTACCAGCCGGCACCTTCTCCCATTCAACCTGTAACTCCTTATCCTCCAGGTTCATCTCAGCCGGCTCCTTGCCCCAATCAACCTGTAACTCCATATCCACCAGTTCCATCTCATGCACCACCTTCTCCCAATCAACCTGTTATGACTATATCACTATTTTCAGATCCTCCTCAAATCGATTGATATGAAAATTTCCAACGAGGTATTTATTTATTTATTTTTTTTTTTCATCTGAATTTCAATGACCCGTTTGCGGTTTTTGCTTAGTATCATAACAATTGTTGAGCAATTTTGCCGTGTCGTATTTGAAGAATGCTGGCCGCAGTCATAAAAATATATTTATTTTCGCGTCAGTGAATTTAATTGGCAAATTTAACTAACTTTGCGGAATCAGTTTGATGCGGTTGCATTGGGCTATAAAATATTTGAGTAGTTGCTGCGTATAATAATTCAAATGAACTGAAAGTTATGCTATCTGATTGTGCATACAATCAATCAAATAGCAATTATCAATTAACGACTTGATTTGGATCTATTATTGTTATTAAATAGAGACATGGAGAATGGACTCTTTCAAATGCAGATTCCTGATTTTGATTTATAGATAAATCAGTTTCAAGAGGTGTCTCATAACATGTCAAGCCGACACCATTTCGATTAATGGAAGTTAAATGATAAAATCTTTTTAATGGAGGAAAAGGATAAAAGAAAGCAGCGTCAACCAAATGAAAGTCATCGTCGTCATCCTTAGGGCGTCAGTGACAGCTTCCCGTTGTGCATCCAAGGATGTGCTTCCAAGGAGACTCATTTCGCTCCACTCACTGGGACTATGACTGTGACTGCGAATCCGATCCGAAATGTGCGTTAGCAGCATTAAATTTGCATAGATGCAGTCGCTGTCATTTTTTTCCATTCTTGTGTTACTCCCTCTCTTGTATACCCTATAATCCATTTGATATTGTGGAATATAAGTTTTACTCGGCATTTCTTTTTTTTTCATTTGAGATGATCAATTTCTTGCAAAGAAGATTATCTTTGACTTTCTTTCAGTGCATCTTATTCTCCATCTGCTATCCAACTACCCGTGAGTATCTACACGTCGAGCATGCTCTCCTTGACACACTCTCACTTGCTAAATACTTGCTGCGACAGCAATTGCAAATGACGCACGTTTATTAAAAAGGCAAAAATTGCGATAGCAAAATGGCAAAAAGATAAAAGAAAAAAAATTGAATTTGATTTAATTTAGTGACTTGCCAACAACAACTGAACAAAATTGGCAATCAGAACCAGTTGGGCTCAACTTTAATATAGACAAAACGAAATAGAAAATTGCTTAAGCTGAGCGCAATAGATAGTTAAATAACTATCAATGATTACCTCCAAAAACTACTCACGAATATTCCCAATGAGATTTTTAGGAAGGGAGGAGTTGGATACAAGAAGAAGAGGGAAAGGAGGAGAGTAGACTAATTAAGATTAAACTAAGTTAGTTTTGAATAGCATAACAGCAGAGTTGTAAGCAGATTAAGAATACAAAATATAGTTGGGTAGAGTAAAGGAGAGGAGGACAAAAATAAGTAGGGGCTTACGATTAGGATAGAAATGAAAGTTGGGTAAGTTGTCCTCTACCCGCTTTTAAGGATTATATTTCCAAATCATTAATAATTTATTATTGAATTTCACTCTTGAATACGGTTTATTATGAGTTGAAATTGTTGGTTTATTTTTAAAGGCCAGTAAAATGCATTAGAAACTTTAAACATGGGGATTTATGTTTGAGCAGTGAATCAAGAATTTAAAAAGCGAGCTTTGGGGTCGTCAATTTCTTAAGCATAATGGAAGCAAAGCCAATAATTGCCCTGTGAAGCTAGCAGGAAGCACAAATGTGGAAAATATACTAAATCTCATTAATTTTTGCCACACACCTTCACAAACGGGGGAGGACTACTCACGGATCAAAGGAGCTTGACACTTCTTTCCTGAATGACAAGAATCTGTCCCTGAGACGGATAAAAGTCAAACATACAAAAAAAAGAGAAATGAAAGAAAACCAAGAGAGAATGATGCAGTCAGGCGTACTCGACTGCGAAATACTTTGATACCATGCGTACCTACGGTATCAAAGTATAACTAGAAAGATTCGCAGAAAAATATGATGAAAGATGAATAGGAAAAAAGACCTACAGTCAACGAGAGGAAAAGCTGTGTCAGTTATAATGTTGCTGTAAAATGCTGGCAAAAAAGAAACCCTGAGTAAGGCGAAAAGTGAAGCTGGGATGTTTGAAACAGGTTAAAGTAAGATGTAAAAGAGTAAGAAACAAAATACAATCTCAAACTCTCAGTTTCAAGCCTATCTCAAGGTCAACTTTCGGCCGAGTGTCTAGTGCACAAACTAGTGCACTTTGCGTGTCAAAAATCGCATTTTCTCTGGACTAATGCTAATAAGAAAGGAGAGACGCTCAAAGGCAAGCAGGCATTTTTTGTGTAAGACATGCAACATGGCAGACATATGCTTTGAGCGGCATATGTCAAAAGTCAGCTCAAATGCAGTCTGCAAATCAGCAAACATAGTTCGCAGTTCTTTTGTTTCTTCTTTTTTATAATGAACTTCATTTGCGAGCTTTGTGCGCAACTCAACGGCAAAAAGGCGAAAGGCAAAAAGGCAAAATGCAAAACGGAAGAAGGCTTTAACATCAAGTTCCTTTCTCTTATTTTTATTGTTTACTTGTCAGAAGAGGAAACGGAACAAGCGCTGCTTTTGCTGCTATTGTTTGAAGCAATTGTTGTTGTTCCGGTTGTTGCTGTTGTTGTTAAGATTAATATGCTGTAGTTTTCTACTACTTATGCTGCCTTTCAGGCTTGCCAGATTCTTAAAGGACGCAACGAGCACGTTCTGACAAGTTGCACAAGTGCGCATGTGTTGCTTTAATGACTGCTCACTGGCTCAGTGTCTCAGTGTCCCCATATACATGAGTGTGTGTTGGTGTGTGTGTGTGTCTGTCTGTCTGTGCTGAAAACTTAAGTCATGCTGCAAGCCATGCAGGCATGCAGCGAAGCGAGGCCAACAAAATGCGTTGCACAAACATATCCCCACTCACTACTTTAAAATGGGATTTATTGTGCTCCATGCACACGTCTACACTGCCCAAAATAAATATCGAGCTATATATAATACATATGAATTAGTGAATATATATATATATATATACAAATATATAACTGTAAATATGTAATATACGTATATATATTATATATTATCTGGTAATTTTTTAATTTAATTCTAATTTGTTGCCATTTCTTTGCAGTGTTCGTTGTGTGTCAGCGTGTGTGTCTGCACAATGATGCTGAATTTCAGCACTCAGCTTGCCGCTGTTGCAACTATGACTTTCAAGCTAAAGTCTTAACTGCCACACACACACACACACACACATGCCGACCTCTTCAATAGCAAAGCGCTTTGTGTGTGACGTGTGAAAATGAGCAGCCGCCTGTCTTACAAAAGAGGACAGCACTGCAGCACAACTTCTGCCCCACCACTCCCCACTCCAAGCCTGGCTTTCAGCATATTTTAACGGCTCACACTTTGTGTGTCTCTCCAGCAATAATAAAAAAACAACCCAAGAAAAGACAACAGAGAACTGAACTGAACTTGCCGGCAATTACATATCATATCATATAATGAAGTTTGGCCCTCTTCCTCTCTTCTGCACTTGCTGCTGTCGTCTTTGTATTGCTTTTTGTTAACAGTATTTTTCGTTCTTTTCATACTTTTTTAAGCGGTTGCCCCCTGACTGGCTTAACTGGCAAAGGAAAACTTTATAACTTATGGGTTGCATGAAAATGTTATGCTTCGCCTGCAGCCAAAGAGAATTATGCAAAATATCAACAGTTGCACCGCAGCAACTTTAAGTTGAAGCCACAATAAAATTGTATATATATATATATATATACATATGTATATATGTATATACATAAATATATGTATAATGAACACTTTGTTATTCGCAACTATTTTAAAAAACATTTACACCAAAAAGGAATCAAAGCAGCGAACGGATTTTATTTCATACGATACTTCATAAGTAGACTTATTTACTTTATGGTCTAAAGCTTAAGTTAATCTTGGTTATGGCTTTTTACCAATTGCTTACATTTATATGCATTTTCTACAGTTTGGCAACAACGGCTGAGCTTATCCATCAGTTGAGTTGTGTTGACGGTGTTGAAGTTGGCAGCGAATTCCACAAATTTTGAAGGACTTTCTGAGAATCCACTTTACTTAAATCAAGCTTCTTATCGCAAGCGAATTGAAGAGTGAAAGGCAAATATAAAGAGTGAGAGGGAGAGAGTGCACAACTTAAAGTTATTATTTTTATTGTTAATAATTAACATTTGAAGTGTCTGGCTTGCGTTTGCCAAATTAATTACAAATTAATTAATAAATACTGACTGCGACTTGTGTTAAGTTATTGTCTTCTTAATTTAATCTTATTTTTTTAAATTTTTTTTATTTTATGCATTTGTTAATTTAGAATCGAAAGCAATGAGAAGCATTTACAGGCTGCGTCTGCCATGTCGCTGGATGATCTTGCTGATCTCGCCATCGCTGGTGCGGACCAGATTTATCCTACTGCTGCCCGCCTGGCTGTGACGGAGTCTCAGGGCCTGGCAGGCTGGCGCAATGAGGTCATCAACATTGGGCACCTTGGCCGACTGGGGCACACGGCTCAAGCCCGTCCAGAGCACATGTCGGGCGTCGACATCTGAGGTGGGCGTGGCCGCAATCGCTACTTCAAAGGCGCCGTCACGTGCTGCATTATTTTCATTGAGACGCAGCTGAAGTCGCACCTCGGGATTCAGGGCATGCAGCGCCTCCGCCAGTCCCATATGCAGTTCCCGTGCTCGATGTCGATAATCTGCACGACTTTGACAGCATTCAATATAAAGCACCGGTTGTTTGGGATTCAACGGCGGTGGCGCCTCGTCCGTTAGCATTGTGCGACTGTTACTGCCACGGCTGCCTCACCTTTCGTTTCAGTTCTCGTTTCTCGTATTTTGTGTGTAACTCAACATTTTGTTTAGCTAAGTTTGACAGGCAGCCGCCCAGGCACACAGCTTGCTGCTTATCAGGGCCTCGCGAACTCAGTCGACACTTGTGCGTTTCCCCAGTGTAACAACCCAACCGCCCACAAACCTTCATAAATCACGCCAAAATAAAAAAAAAACGAAGGCGTATCTGACAAATAAATCTTTGGCTTCAGATACCAAATGCAAATGCGCAATCCTAGAGAAACACACAAAACCAATGTCCAAACAGAAACTCAAAAGCTGCCCAAATTTAAATATCAGTATATTTTGATACCCTGTACTTCTTAAAAATGTACAACAAGAAAAACTGAGACTGCTAGGACTATAAACATGAATTTGAATTATTGTCGAATATATATGAAAACAATTTAGTTATTATTGAAAATACATATTTTAACAAGTTTTTAATAACACAGTTTCTATCAAATGCAGAGCAAGTAAAAAGTATGAGTATTACTCAATTGACTAATATATCGATAAATATCGATCGATAAATAACTTACGTTAGCTGTGCAAAGTATTCGCTTAGTCCGTCAAACTCAGCTCGAGCTCTCTTCCTTGTTGTGTATATGAAGGCAGCCGTGCCTCTTACCCCCCCTGGTTGTCACAAAAACTGCAAGCTGTCCACTTTCAGATGACATTTTGGCCAACGGCCTTTGGCCACTAGTTCAAAACTTTTGTTAAATTTTCTTTTTTGCCGGATACAGCTAAGCCAAATTCATAAAACATGCAACTATATTAAATATTATATATATATATATATATATATATATATATATATGTATGTATATACTAAAAAAAAATACATAGTTTATTTTTAATAAACCGAATTGTGAACACAAAGAATCAGAAGCTGCTGCTGCTGCTGCTGCTGCTGCTGTTGCTGCTTCTTATTGCCCCCGGGTGGGGATGTGGCAAGGTTGCCAATGGGGGTCATCTATTCATTTTATTCACAGTTATTGAATGCAGCCGAGCAGAGCAAATAAAATATAATAAAATACGAAAACAAGCAAAGCAGCACGAAGAATAGAATAAAGGAATATAAGCGGCAAGCAGACCAGTTATGATAATAATAATGTGGCTTTCTTCAATCTGGCCAAAGGTCGCGACAGACAGCAACAAGAAGAGCAGCAAAGGATTCAAAGCAAATCTAAATAAATGCTTTTACGAACAATTCACAAACTTGCCGCTTGTGGGTCGAGGGAGCATTTTGTATACACCTGCAAATAGATTTTGGAAAACATTTCTATTTAGTGAGCAAAATATGCAAATGCAAAATAAAATTGGATTGTAATTGTTTTGTGGTTGCTGACCCTTTCAGGTCATGACCTACAGCTAGGTAAACAGCCATTCAAGTTGCCACATTGAGACTCAAAAAATAATGTTGGTTTTTATTAGAATTTATTAATAAGCCACAAAATATAATAAAATGAAGCTATAGTTCAGGCGAATACTTAAAGTTTGAAGGACGCAAATTAATTATTAAAGTTCAGCTTTTTTAACTAGAGGTGAATGGGTTAATTGAGTACTTGGTAACAAAGAGTTTGGAAGTGAGTAAGAGTAGTGAGTGGTTACTTGAAGATAGCGCCAGTCTTCTTCAAACAAGTGCTCTTACACTGTTTCGAGCAAGTGAGTTGAAGTTTTGTTGAAATTATCAAGGAGACTCAATTGATAATGTCAATGAGAGACTTAATGTTGAGATCTCAATGTAATTTTGGTTGAGTATCCTAAGTTTAATCTGTGTGTTGAACTGTGTTGAACTCCCGAGATAGCAACGCTCTATGTAGATATGAAAACAATCATTGATTTAAAATGAAGCATATTGAATGAAAGTCTTCCTTTGGTTTTGTCCCGAATAGGCCAGTGAATCAGTTCATCTGTGTGATTTGCAAAAGCAAATGACTTTTAACAACTGCCTTGAACATTACGCACAGCAACCCAGGAAGCCATGAAAGTTAAAAAAAATAAGGAAAAGCCATCATCAGGTTAAGCCCAACATCCGCAGAATGAATCAGCGCCTACTTATATAGTCAAATACACAATCGGATATACATATATTTATATATATATATACTTTCAATATATATATATATATATATATATTTATCTTTTAGCTTATTTGCAGCCTTGTAGCCTTCTGCCCTTGGTTACAGTTTTCCCTTTCATTTTCACTCTCTGGCTTGAATTGAGCAAATGCGTTTGTCCAGAGTAGCTCAAAGTGCTGGGATTAAAAAGCGTTTTGCATGTCCATTATCCCAATTGGGGAAGTAGGGATTTGGTGGGGTAAGGAAATACGGTAAGCGAATTTGCCAAAATTATTTGTGCGCCGAGGCAAAAGCTTGATTAAATTTTCGCCACCAGTCCGTCGGGCATACGGAATATTATATTTATATGTATGTATTATATGCTCTATATACTATAAGTATATATGTAAGTATTAGTATATAGGAATGAGTTCTCATTGATGCTTTGATTTGGTATTTGGCCATTTTGTGTGCCGGGTCATTTCCCAGGCGCATTTCGAGCGCGTCCGCCTATAAAAACGCTCTTCTTCTTCTTCTTTTTGCTATTGACTATTTTTTGCTATTTTATTTATTTCAATTATGAAAACTTTTCTGCAAAAAACAGACCCGTGGTTGGATTGTGGCAGTGGATGGTGGACGGGATGGGTTCCGGTAATTTCTTTGTGGCCTTGTTGCTGCTTCTGCTTCTGCGTCTTCTTTTTGTGTGTTTTGCCCATGCCCCAACAGCCTGCCCCATTTTGTCGCCTTGTGTAAACAAACATTTACAGCTCAATTGTTTTTTTTTTTGTATTGTTTTTCTGTGCTCAACTTCCACGAAAATTGATGAGTTTTAAATTGTTCGCTTCGGCCCATATTTATTTTTTGCTTTCACTTCCATTTTGCGGTTTTTATCTTTTTTTGTATCAATTTTGATCATAATCAAAAGTTTTCGCTTCATTTGACTTCCAATAAAATCCATTACTTAATTTGTGTCGTATTTAAATGTTGACAATAAGAGATTAAAGATTATTATATTGATTATATTATTAGATTAGATTAATAGATTATTTATTGGTACATTTTTCTAACAATTAAGGAATGCTTGTGTTTAATAAAGAAGTTTTTAACGCCGCGTGCTGCACACTTGCACCCCAAAAAGAAAAGAAAAATGTTTTCTAAGTTTTGCAAGTAGCATAATAAATTACATTAGGATGCCCCAAGACCCCCTCCCAGCTGTGGCTGCTTTTGTGTGTTCAACAGGTAAACTTTTTTATTCAGTTTCCACTTACTGCAGTCTTCATAATTAAATATTTTCTTTTCAATTTTCATAATTTTCCCCCGCGTGGCCCGCGTTTAGATGCTTTAAGTGTTTTGCTTATCTTTAATTAACAATTTGTGCCTGCTGTCCACTCAAAGCGGCACATAATGGGAGAGGGGTGAGGCATGAGAGCATCTCTGACTTAATGACCCGCCTGGGGTGTTGTGTGCATTATATGATTAATTACCTAATTATTGTATTATATAACACAGGCAGCTGTGGGCATTGTGTCTTTAGGCCAGCGGTCAGACGCTTGCTTTTGTTTAATAATTGAGCAGGCTCACGGAATATGCTAGTCGCCATCACAAGCAAACTCCCCTTCAAACATGGCTGCTGCTCGGTTGTTGCTGTGCTTGACTCATTGATTTTAACCGAAAAAAGGTCAAACAGCAACAGTTTTCCTTCTAGCCCGCAATAAAAAAAAGAAGAGAAACAATTGTGGCGAACTTTGAACCCCAAAACGCCCACAAAAAAAAACAGGGCTTTTGCGCAAATATTTCGATTGGAAATTCCAAACACGTGCACCCAAAAGGGGAACTATAAATACGTATTCGAATACCAGTAAGAGTACGGGTACTCGATTTAAGCATTGTGAATAACTTGAATACATATGCCGTTTACACTGTATATAAAAGGATTTCCACTTCTTTCTGATAGTTTTGCTCTCACAATTGGGGTCAGCATTGGGATTAAGTATGTGAGTGTGATGTGTGTGTTTGTGTGTGTGCGTTGTGTTTAAACTGATTGCAATTCAATTTATTTGCAAAATGGTTTCTGCTTAGCATTAAATTATAGATTAGTTTTAAATTGTGTTAATCCCAAGCTGTGAATATGAAGCGAACTTAAGGCGTACTTTAAACTTGCTGTCAACTTTGACAGCCGCTTGAAAAAATTAACTTTTTGCTATTTGTATTTTGAGCAGTTGTCAAAACTCTTCGCTTGCCCTAAGCTATCTTTGGATTGGACTTTACTGCTGAAATAAACTTGTAAATAACATAAAAAAATTAAAATAAATTATAGTTTATTAAATATATTTTATTATTGGGCAAACTTTATGCATAAATTCAAAGCGAGCAATGTGATTATGTGTGTGTATGTGTGTGTTTTTGCGTAATGAATGTTGAACGCCGTTTTGTATAGCATACTTAACGGGGCTGGCAGTGAAGTCAAACTTGCTGCGCTCAAATAAATGCTGTCAATATCAAAGTCACGTGCAAATGTTGTATATTACTTTTGGCCAACTATATGAGCTGTTGCCAGTTAAGCTTGTAGTTGTTGTTATTGTTGAAGCTTTGGTGGCTTCCTGGTGAGCTGTAATATATATACATATATATTTCTATATACTTGAGCTCGAGTGATTTTGGGTTGAATTTTACGTGCCCATCAAAATTATTATGAGCTGGCACAACACACACACAACAAACACACACATGGAAATCAACTCCAGATGCTGTTAAGGTATTCATGCACTTCATTACCAGGTTCATGTCAAGTGGCAAAAACTCTGTCTGCGTGTGTATGTTTTGCTGTGCTAATATTAGAGATGGTTGCGTTTTAGTTTTTGTTTTTTTTGACAAGATATTATACGTTTCGAATAGCAATGAATGGCAAACATTACCAGACTCTTGCTGTTAATTTTTGAAAGATGTTGCAATTGTTGTGGGTTATATGTCTAAGTGAAAAAACTTAAACTATAATTATAATATATATGTTCTTGATCAGCCTCAGCGGACGATTCGATTTAGTCACGTTCGTCTGTGCGTCTAGCTGAATATTCTGATCTCAGAAACTATAAGGCCTTGATTTTAACTTTGGAATACATTCCCGTGTATCATATGCACTATATGATCAACTTGATCTGGAATAAGTAAAGTCTTGGTTTCAGGATAACTGCTCGTCGAGCTCTCTCTCTATGCGGGCTTGCTCACTGGTAGTTGTGCCTTGTCATGTTTACACTGCTACGCACACACACACACTCATCGCTAACTGATAGTTAGTGGAGTATGTATGTGTGTGTGTGTGTGCGAGTGTGGATGGTATGTGTGTGTGTGTGTATCTTTGTTTAGCTACCTGCGGCACTGCTGTTTAGCTCCTGCCAATGTCGTTTTAATTAAAGTTGGTATAATGTATTGAAATTATGTACCTATTACAGTACGTGTCGAAAGTTATCGAATTTTGGCAGCTTACCAAACACACAAACACACACACACACAGACACACACTCACTCGTACACACGTACAGTATGTATATACATGGATAGGTGCCAACAACTTGTCTCTGTCATCATCGTCGTTTCTGTTGTGCCTCCGATTAAAAAGTTTTTCTATTAAAGTGGTTGTTGTTATTGTTGTTGTGGTTGTTGACGTTGTTTCTTTTGCCGCATCAACAAGTTGCTGCTGTTCTGGAGTTGAAGACTTAAGAGTCGAAATAAGCCCTTGGGCATACAACTACAAATGGCTGGTTGCCTCTTAGCTAAATACTGGAAAAAGCAACAACAATAAGCACTTAGACACAAATCGCTTGGTATTTACCAAATTGAAATGCACTTGAGCAATTTCCAGCTTGTGCCTGCCTCAGTGTGTGTGTGTGTGTGTGTGTGTCTTTGTTGAGTGTTATGTTATCAAAATATGCTCAGTGAGAGAATTGCATATTTTAACAAGCAAATGTGTGTGCTATTTGGGCAGCGCTTTAGTTGCAAATACCCTGCAGCAAGTTCTGTTGAGTATTAATTCTGCAACATATTTAAGAAAGTTTAGTTTTTGATTGGAGTGAATAAAAAGCTTTAAAATATGCTTGACATGAGTACCATTAAAATGAATTTACGAGCCGCATTTATTAGTTTTTGGTTCAGCTAAATTCCCATTTCGTTGCCAATAAATTTTACTTTATTTTATATGAATTCAGTCAAAATTCGAATTATGATTTGTTTGCGTTTAATCATTGGCAATTTACCTGTTACAAGAAGTAAATATAGCTAAGAAAATAAACATGATTTAACTACAACAATTTGATTGATATTTATTAGGATTATGGTCTGCTAAGTTAATGTTCACAATAAATTAGATTAATAAGATTTAGCTGAGTATATGTGTCTGGAACAAGGAAAGGTTAAAGCTAATAAATATTAAATGATTTAGCTAGTGTAAAATGACAGATATATATTATGCTCGATTTCGTAATCGATAGGGCATTAATCATTCGTTCAACTGCTGGGGTTGTTTCACTGCAGATGTTTCAATGTTCGCCTTGGGCCGTAATGGTTCCGGAATACTGAGGTTGGCTTTTGGTATATATACCTTGGTTGCTTGTTGTTTTGGTGCGGCAATGTGGGAATTGTCTGGGTTTGGTAAATAAACTAGAGCAACAGCTGCATGGCGAACACAGCGCCGCAAGTTTAAAGCCAAGTTTAATAGGCAGCTGGCGCCCAAACAGATACTTTGAACAAGCCGGAATTCCGTCGACCGCAAACAGAGCCAGCAACAACAGTGTTGAAAGGCCGGCTGATGTCCCCGAACACAATTGGCGGAACAAAAAAAATAATGTGCAACCATTTGCAACCGCAAAGCCGGGTCAAAAACAGGCAACATTATTATCAACTAGAGTTGTACCAAATCGTTCATATTAAGTTGAATTCAGCTGAACTTCTCATTTGTTTAAGCATCAACTTTGAATATAAATAAAATAAGTTTAGTAGTAAAGTAGCGCTTCCAGTTGCCATCTAAAAGCCTGTCTTAAAATTCTAATCAATAATAATTGATATTAGGACTCAAGAGACTGCATAGAATGCAACTGCAACTAGAATTTGCAACTTTATTGTCAATTGCAGTTCCAGTTCCAGTTCCAGTTCCAGTTTTCAGGTCCCGTTTCCAGCTTGTATTTATGCAGAATTAGTGATTCTCTTCATTCCCTCTGTGCATCGGTAATAACCGCAAGTAAATGTCAATGCAGGAAATGCAGCCAAACATACACATACATTTGGCAACTCGACACACATGCACACACACGTATACACGCACACACACACACAAATACAGAATGGCATGGCAATTGCATTGTAATTTGTTGTTGTGCTTGGAGCACGCCCCAAATGCACTCGGCACTAGAAGCATCCTGCTGCCATGCCCAAAATGAGCCTGTTTTCATTACAATGCAGATGGATGAGAAGAAAGAGAGTGCAGTGGGGAGCGGGGTGTGCCGTTACTAATGCATAATTTTAGACAGCCGTACAGCACATGGCCCATAACTGTGACTCTGACTATGAATAGGGACCGCTCCATGAATTTGGAGTCTGGTGCGTTAATTAGCCCGTTCTTTTGAGGTCGACAGCATTGCAGCCTAAAGGAAGAGCGGCTAATGTCACACAACATGGCCAAAAATGACCAAGGATTATTTGCTTTGTTTTCTGTTTACTCAGTAGGCTAACAACTACCAACCACGATGCGAAATGTATTGAATCAAGATTGGAAACTTCAATCACAATTCAAGTTAAGGTTAGCAAACAAGGGCCCGAAGCAAAACACATAAATAACTGAAAGTTGATTAAAATAACCCAAGATGTATAATTATTCAAAATATAACTAATTGTTATTCGCAGAGCTTTGCAATATTTGCTTTTCTAACTCAACGAAGTGGAATCAAATCGTTGCAATATTTGGATTGAATGCCTTTTTTCAAATAGCTTTAAGACAACTTTGTTTCTTAGAGCGTGTACTTAATATTTTTAAAAACTACTTGGAAAAAAGCAGAGTGCTTAATTTAAATAAAAATAATATTTATATAATTCTTTTAATTGCCAACTTAATTTGAAGTCTTAATGCGGCTTGGTCTCACTAGAGCAACAAACACGTTCTTGAGGCATTATTAAATTACTGCTTTTTTGGTTTTTGGTGCCACGCAGAGGAGAAGAAAACACAGGCTACTGTATCATGAATTTCCCAACGGGTTTCTATCTGTTTTTAGAGGCAGGGAATATGTGTATGTGACCGGGTAATTGTGTTGTGTGTATTGTGTGTGCGACAAGTGGACTGAATGAAAGTGCAATTTGTATGCTTAAATGACTTTATGGAGCCGTGGCATATACTTTATGAACCACGCGCATGCTGTGGATGTTGATGTAGAAAATGTCGAGAAAGTGGGGACAGAAGTGGCAGCAAAATGCAAAATAAACAAAAAACCAAGTCATATAAGTTAGTTATCCTTAGCGAAAGTGCTAGACTCTTATATATCCTGTACTATTCCAAAAGAACACTTGTGGCAATATATGAAATCATATTTTCAGTAAATTATATATCTCATTTGTGATATGAAATAATTATTAACTGATAGTAAAAATAGTAGCAAATTTCTGTTTTCTCATTTTGTAGTCGAGGAAATAGTACATTTTTCGATCTATAACTAAATTTGTTGGTTATTTTGAGCAATTCATTGAGATTTTATTTGAAGTTTATTGAAAAAAAGTTCGGGCTTCAACTGCAAAATTCGTCAAAAAAAGATATGTTTACCAATAATGAATCGATAACAGGGAGAAGAACATCGGGCTTCAACTGCAAAATACATGAACACAAAGTACACATTCTGTGGCACTCCATTAGTACAGGGTATGCAGTGCTCACACTTGATGGAGATTAATGAATCAAGCACCGGCAGTGGAAAGCATTTTGAGATTTTCTATGAGCTTGACTTGTTGTTCGCCAGCTCGAAAATGCACTTACTGAGTGTTAATTAAAGGCATAGCCTTCAAGTGCTTATTTTCGTTTAGTTTTAATGAGGAGTGGCATGGTGAAATTTAATAAACTGACTAAAAACTTTGAGTCAATTACATGTTTATATATGCATATCAAGTGCATGGCACAAATGCAAATGTGCCAGTAGAGCGCAGTTTACTCATCACAAAAAAAAAACAACTACAAATACTCAACACACAAATTCTTTCCCTATCTTTTAATAAGCGGCTAAGGTCACTCTTGGTTCCATATTCTAGCTTAACACACTTTTTAAGGGTATTACTTAATTAGAGAGAGGAATATGCAAGAGTTGAGAATATGTTGATGCTCAGATGAGTAATAGTTGGCAGGCCCTAAAATTATTTATTATTTTTTTGGAAATAAAACAAGAATGGGAATTTATATTTTGGAATTCATATTGATTGATTCTAGCACAATATTTAGCACAATATATTTATAAATAATTGTACTTATTTTAATTTGATTTTCAAGTATGAATATTTTTGTATACTTTTTGATCTGCTATAAATAGTGTTAGAGTGTTGCCTTTTCAGCTTGCAAAATATTTTCGTTTACTTTATACATTTATTTTTTAGGTCTGTATATACTTTTTCTACTTTATACGTATTTTTTCAGCTCTGCACATATTTTTTATCTGTATCTGTTTTTTTTCGTGTGTTTTATTTGATGCGCCACTTTTGCATCTTATTTTATTTTGTTAAGCTTTTTTCTGCATTTAGATTTGGCTTTGCTCTGACCTTAACTGGACTTTGTTGAAATAGTTTTAATATGCATTTCTCGTTAGTTTTCCTTTTGGTGCCGCGCACATGTGCAAGATATGGAAATTGTTGGCGAGTGCACAGTGAATTTGGGCTAAGCTGGACCACACCCACAGCCAAAGCCAAAGCCAGAGGCAAAGTCAGAGAGCTGGTTTCAGTTTTATTTGGCAGCACAGCTTGTTATGAATATTCAGTTGTTATAAAACTTGGTCCAACTGCTATTGCACTATCCGTTATATACTTATAAAGTAAAAAACAAAAAAATTAAAACTGCGCTTATAAATTTCTTTGATTGTCTAGTTTATGCTTAAGGACGAATGAAAATGATCGAGTAAAGATGACATCATGCAAAACCCACAATTTATCCGTATAATTCATTGGAACAATGACAAACGAGGCTAACCGTGGTACGCACAATTACACACTACGCAACACACGCACTGAGCGAGTGTGTGCTGCCACACTGGGAGAAAACTTTAGCTACATAGGCACAGAAGTGGTATGTATATTTATTTATTAATGGATTGTTATATTTCTAGCTTAAGCTTATTATTAAGGTATCTCAATTAAATGTATCTTATTAATAATTAATAAATATTAAATATTGAGGAATATGTAAATAGAATAAACAAATAAAAATAAATTTGTAAATTTGTACTCAAGATCTCTCTCTATCTCTCTCTTTCTCTTAGTGTAGGGTTCCTTGGAGCGTTGAGGTTACATCAACAAGGACCCACAACCCATTGCCACTGAGCAACCGTGTTAAGGCCAGACAGCAGCGCGACAATGTTAGACGATTTCGTACACGTGAGATGGATGAATTTCGTCCTTGCTCGTCCTCGTCGGGCTGCTGCCTGGGAATACACACGCGCTGACATAGACAAATGACAACTGGGAGGCAAAAGAACGAACAGCAACAGCAACAGCAACAAGAAACAACAAACCTAGCGACAAGGCCAAGCAGCCGTGTCAGGCACAAAAGTAGACATAACGGACTCAACCCGACTCGACTTTGGTTATGCGTGGCACAGAGCACAGTGCACAGTTGGTGGGCGACGGCTATGTGACCTGTAAGCGTAATCAACACCGAAACAAGAACACGCAACCAGCCACAGTCACAGTCAGAGACAGAGACAGAGACAGAGCCATATCCTTAGCCACATGTCACATCCTTAGCCACATGAAACATCCTTAGCCATTATGATTCGCAAACAGCTGCCACTGTGCCCCATTATTTTGCTGACAATCAATATACGCAATTGAACGCGCATGATTGTTCTGATTTGCAACATTGTTCTGGTTCTTGTTCTTGTTCTTGTTGTTGTTACTATTTATGGCATAGGCCGCCAAGGAGACGTCACGCACTAATTCCCCACATTATGCCCAAGGACTTAATCAGCACAGAACAACACAACACAACACAACACAACACAACACAACACAGCACAGCACACACAGCAGGTGCTGCTTTAACAGTTCGCTTTGTCAACGCACCCAAACAATGCCGCACAGCAAAGTCTGCACTTGATACACTTATTCCTGGCTAAGTCTTCTTGGCAAGTGGACTTAATCAGGCACAACTTGAGTTTCTCTCAAAATCCTTTTTTGCTTGATGGCTCAAGCTGAGCCAATGGAAGTTAGCTATAAATTTGAATGTCCTTTAATCTAAGCAACCTTCTGAGTCGTTAAGCTGTTAACTGTGTAGGAAAATGTGCTAAAATCAGTTTTCATTCATTGAATGTAAAATGTGAACGTAGAATAATCAAATTTTCTTTATTATAAAGTAAATTAAATCTTTTTGTGGTTGACTTATTGTTTATTGTTTGGCGAGCTTCTTTTATAATTGAAATATGTCTCCAGTTCGAGAATTTTCAGTTAGTTTTTAATTACTTTAATTTAGTTCAATTCCCATCGATATTCGTCTGCAGAGATTCACAGCGTGTGGCTCCACTCACAATTTTGATACGTTTCAGAATTGCTTTTGTTTATATGTCATATTATCCTGACCTATATTTTCTGTGAACACAAAGTTATTTGAGGTGAAAGGCATTTGTTGGAACTTTTACAATTGTATTTTTCTTAAATGGTTTTAACTAGCTACCCTAAAAAAATGTTTCCCGAGTTAAGCCAAATTCAAGATTAATTTTCGTGAATTGTACATGAATTAAAGTGCTTAGTCATGTTCAGACACAACTCAACACCTAGTCAGCAATGAATTTGCCTGCAGCCTCCCTTTGTATACGTATTATGAGGTATATATGTATGCAGATGCTTGAGTGTTGGTGTCAGCTACTTGATAAATGATCCCCAGTGGGGCATCAACATGTGGCGCTAGACATCGCTTAATCTGCGCGTCAACAAACTTCTGACAAGATACATGTCAGCAGGGCAACAGTTGGTTGCACTTCTCATAGAAGACGACGCGCGTTGACGTAAGCTGAGACACATACAAACTGAGAGACAGAGATGGAGACGGAGATGGAGAGGGACAAAGAGAGATGGAAAGAGTTTAACATGAAGTTTTGAGGCAAATTGTTTTCTCAGCTTAATATGCACATGCGGCTAAAATACATTTTGCCATTTTCCATAACAAATTTCATTTTTTGCTCTTATGCAGACTGGCAAAATTTGAAACACAGAGAAAAAAATGCTCGAGCTAAACTAAAGTTTTCTATACAACAAATTTGAAGTTTATGTGAAACATATTTTCTAGATTTTGAAATAAGTCAAAACTTAACGCATAGGTAAGAAATATATTTGAACTGAGTGCGATATTTTGTGGCTCAAGAGTAGAATTTCTGAATTGATAATAGAAAATTCGAATTTTTGCCTGTGTTCAAAATCAAATGCACCGAGAATCACATTTATTACAATATGGTAAGGCCAACAGACTTTGATATAACTAAAACAGTTTATCCAACAAAATGTAGATTTTATTTCATCTTTTTTTTTTTGTCATTTCTGCAGCAATAAAGCACTCAGCCTTTTAACTTTTGACCGCATTGAGTGGCTTATACCTAAGAGCACACACTTCCATACTCACACACACACACACACACACACACACACACACACACACACATGCACAAACACACTCGTGCTGTTAGCCTTAGTTAGCTTTTTTATTAGATTTGCCGTCAGTCACTGAGCTGAAAGTCTGAGCAGCAGAGTTTGCTCCGGTTCCATCTCCGCCTCCATTCCCAGCTTTAGTTGCAGAATCCTGCAAGAATTTACCAAATTTGATGCGGGGCAACTTTGGTCGAGCAAAAAATATAGTAAATATGTGCCTTTGTGTTAACTAAGCTGAAAATGCGTACAAAACTCGGGGCCAGTGACGTTGCGGGAATGTGAAATGCTCAATCGAATGCCAATCTACACTTGCAACAGCCGAAGAAGCCGATGCTGCACAGTGCACTCATTTGCCACAAAAGCAAACGATTGAGTGGGATAGCAGCTATAAAATATACATATTTAAATGGATCTGACTTTTTCCAAGCCTAATAAACATTTTATAATATTTTGAATAATATTAAAAGAAAGCGTAAAAACCTTCTGAATTTCTTAGAAATATTTATGGCTGGAAAATTAACTTGAAAAAGATTTTTACAGATTTTAAAGCTTATTTTAAAAAACATTTATTACGCTTATCGCAAATCGAATTGGTTTAATATATATTTTTTTAATCAAAATAATTTTAAACGGAAAAGTTGCGATTGACACACTTATTCCAATTTATGTATTCTCAATTTTAAAATCGAAAGTTATCTAGCTATCTTGTACCACTGTGCAATGGCTTCAACTTGAACAGCATGCAATGTGGCAAATAGTTGTTTTTACTCGAGGCTGAGGCACGCCCACAGAGGCATGCCTGTTGGTCTTCGTGTTGGCTGTCAATAGGGACTTGTTCATTGCAACACACACAGACACACACTAAGTCACACAGACAGTCACACTTACACAGACAGTCACACACATATGTGGATAGCTAATACATTGTTGGAGTGCCCAAGCCAGCAAAAAATATTTTTCTATAATAGTTTTCGAGTATCACGAGTCGACTTAATGCGAAAACTTTTGCTCCACAGAGTACAACAAAAGGCGTGTGCCGAATGGAATGTGACCGACTCCGAGGCAAGATTTGAGCAGTTGCAACCCCAAAGCGGGGCTAATGACAACTGCCGTTTGCATTCCAAATGCAACTTGCCCCTTGCCACTTACACAGAAAACAGCAGGCAGCACGAATCCAGTCAGAAAAGTGCATTGGATTTTTGTTTGGAGTATTCAGCTGGCATAACAATTGATTGAATCACATTTTCTCAATTTTTAACTTATGCACATTTTTTTCATATTGCTCGAATTGAATATTTCAACATTTTTTGACTTCATTTTTGATTTGTAATTGATTTTCGTGCATTTTCTGATTTTGCTTAAGAATAAAAACTGAGTTTAATTCATCAACGATTTTTTCCGCTGTGCACCACCTTGTGCAACCTTGCCCCTATTTGTTACCACTGTTTAGCATAGGCGTTGCTCTAGGCGCTAAAAGCTTTCACAACGCACACACTTACTCACACACACTTACGGCCACACACCTGTGGAAGCAAATGGTGCTTTTCCTGCACTAAGCAGAAGATGAATGTTTAATTTATGTCACATGCAAATAAACAAGTAAGAATTACTTTAAGTTTGGCTTAAAAAGTAAAGTGCAATGGAGCACTGAAAGTGTGCTAAGAGGAGGGTAAGGAAAAGTGGGAGGTGGAGACACACAAAAAGTTGCAAACATTTTTTTAGTTAGTTAAGCGTGCATCCTTGTCTCTTGCCCCATTCGCGTAAATCACTGAAATTTATTGCAAATACTACAGCTACAGAGAGGCGCGCACATGTTGTCCCAAAACAAAATTTGGTGGCATTCTACAAAACATATTTCAGTTCGCTGCAGGTATATGTATACCCTGTAAACGAGCCACAAAGGGGCATCTACTTTTACATAACTATAACAGTTGTACTTTCCTTATATAATATATAGCTGGAAGTACATATGTATCTATGATATGCTGCTTAGCTTGTCAGATTTGGATTTGATCAAGTTACTCAAGCATCCTCAACAGGGCATCTGCTGCCCAAAACACTCTAAATTACTTCCACAAGTTTGGGCCTGTAATTTATTTGCAAATCTGTTATCGTTGTTGTTACGTGTGGAGTTTTTTGTTGCATCTGATATACATATATATGTATATATATATATATATATATATATATATCTTGTATTTGAATGTGACTATTTATTCATATGATTAAATTGCCAAATTGTTTTACATTTAAGTGATTTATCAAACGGCTGCCGCAAACTGAAGCTGAGCTGTTTCCGTTTGAATGTGAATCTGAATTTATGTGTGTGGCAGACTACACTTCATTCCATCTATTGAAGTTTAATTTGTATTGCAATATCAGCTACAAATGCATTTATTCACATATTTTGATGTTGATTTTCGGATTTAGATCAATTTTTTCGCCAATTCTCCATTCAATTGTTTAGTAATTGATTTATCTCCCGTTGTGAACCCTATTTGTATATGTATGATTATAATCAGCATATTTTTCTGGGAAGATATCAAACTGACTCTCGAAAAATTAAATTTAATCATTTTAAAAGCAAAATTTTTAACAAGCACTTAATCATTTAAATTTTATATTAGTCGCATTAAACTTGCATGAGTTTTAAGTACACAAATGATGTGAATTTTTTTTAATCTCATAAACAGATTAAAATTGTTGTCAATGCTACAAAATTTCATTTGGTTTCCCCTTTTCAACTGCTAAAATTCGCCCCAAAATGTTGAAAACTTTCTTTCGACTTTGTCAACAAGTCAGCCCTTTGCTTTTGCCCCTCTCGATTGCCCCCTTGCACGCGGCACATGTCTAAATTATAACGCCATTTGGGTAATTACACTTTTCGAGTGCTTTAGCGTTACCCGAAAAATCTGGTAACAAAGCGGATAACGGATATTGGGCCAAGGCGAAGAAGTGGTACCAAAGTGGCAAATTTGGCGACAAAACAAATTAAAACTCCATAAAAGTGGATACATATTTTATGCTGTTGTTCTTGTTGCTGTTGCTGTTCTCGTTATTTGAACAAATGTTTGGGCAATAAAAACACAAAAGCAAACAAATAACAGCGACTAAGTCCAGAAGGGGTGAGAGAAAGAGAGTAACAGAAACAGAGAGATAGAGAGAGAGAGAAAGAGAGAAAGAGGAAGCGAGTGTGTAATAATAATGCTTGGCGGCAAATTTAATATGGCCAAAATGTGTATGTGTTGGCCAAGGCAAAAGTGAAATCTAATAAAATTACAAACACCAAACAGCAACAACAAAAACAACAACAACAGCAACGACAACCACAGTGAAGCTTTACTCTGTGCTGCTTGCACAATTAGAAAACAAGTGTTAAAATGTTTGAAATTAGTTTTGGCCACGACAACAGCACAACAACCATTTGAATTATAATTGTAACTGTTTTGCTCAAAATCATTTTAAATGCTAAAGCCATTATGTGCTGCTGTATGTGTGTGTGGCTTGGTGTGTTATTGTGTTGGAGTGTGTATGTGTGTCCTTTTTGGCCTAATGCATGTGTTCATAAAACTAATTAAATCTTTTATTCATTTTTAGCCATATTTTGGGCCAATCCATTTGCCGTCTCTCTGCAAATGTGCAGTTGATAATTATGCGGAAATGATCGAAAGCAGCAAGTATTCTCGGGCCAACTTCTATTTAAGCCTAATTCATTTTACTAAAGCAGGTTTGAAAGGCTAGCTCAGCCAAGCCGAATTTTGCATACCCATGCAGATTGGAGTCAACCTGACATCTGATTTTAACTATAACCTTAAAAACTGACCAGTTGAAAAAGGACAAATATAATTAACGTTGATCAGGATGAGAAATACTTGAAGACTCGTAGAAGTTTCCTTGAATGGTTTACAATTCTTAACCTTTGCATGAGCGACTTAATCTTTAAATCTTAACAAAAATTAATCTAAGCTGCTTCCTCTGGGATTGGCTTAAACTTTGCCAGAACATCGTCAATACCGAGGCGATAATGTATATAAATAACATGTAAGATCGTCTTAAGCTGTCGTTGAAGAATCATTTCGATTAATTTCCTGCGGGATGCCATTTTTTACACAAAAACTTTGCCCGCTTGCAGTCAAAAATTTGCCCAGACTTGTAGTGAGGGTGTTGGAAAGAGTGGGAGGGGGGGAAGGGGTCATCCATAAATTCTGCGAATTGGCGTTGCGCACTTGTGATTGCTGCGACAATTTCCGGCGAAGAAGCCAAAAGCAAACGCTGCAGCTTCCTGCGTGCGTGGCAGCAAGATAATAATTCACTTTAAGATGACAGCAAAAGTGTTGCTAATGTGGCAAGACGCCTCCAAGCTAATCAAGCTGCAATGGGGTGCGAGTTCGTGATGCAGCTGCTTGCAACTATAATAAGAAAATGATTTCCGTTTGGCAAATTGGAAAAACGTTTTGCGGCTGCTGTCGCCGATTGCTGCACATTTGCTTTCTTCATCTCCACCTCTCGCTCTCTCAATCTCTATCTCTCTCTCTCTCTCTCTCTTTTTTTGCTACCCATCTGAGCTGTAATCCATTTATATGGTAATTTTACGCACTCACTCGTCCCTCGACCCCCTCCATGGCCTGTCATAACTATTTCAATTTGAACAACATGTGCCGCAGCGAGCAGCGAGCAGCAGAAATCAATAAGAAACGCAGCTCAACGGAAACGGAAATAAACGGAGCAGGTAAGTGCTAAGTTTAATGCTCATAACTGTTTATTTCTGCACTGTGCAAACAGTGCTTTGCTCTGAAGAGGCTTAACTGCTAAAAAGTTAAATTTGCCAGCGGGCTGGCGTTGCACTTAAATACGCTTAAGATGCTTTAAAAAAGTTGGCTAAGAATATTATTTTATTTTACATAAAAATTAAATTTTCATACACTTTGATTTTGGTTTTTTGAAGCAAGTTAGCTAAACTACATAATGTACAAATATATCTTTTAGTTATGATATGCAAATCTGTTATGTGGTCGCTTTAAAAAGCATTATAATTATTCAAATTGTTCCAGTATTCTGACTGCTTTTGTTTTCTCTCCGATTCGATTACGTCTCCGTCATCCAGACCGAAAGTAAGTGTAATGCGCTTGCCAAAGCAAAAAGAAAAAAAAACTTATGCCTAAAGGTAGGCCATAGATCGAATACCCTGCCGAGCTTTGGCCAACGCCCTCTAGGGGATGCAGTAGTGAAACATCGAGCCGTTGCACATTCTTGGTTGGTCATTTTAAGCTAATATCGAGCAAGGTCAGTTCAATTCCGTTGGTCATTACGATTGGTTTGCTAGGGTCCACCGTCTGGACTTTAAATTTTATTGTTCTTTACTCGCCACGTGCAGATTATGAGAGAAAAAAAAGACAAGCACACGTGTCGGAGATAAATCGGGTTTAACCAAAGTTTTTTTAAAAGTTAATAAAAGGTTAAGAAAAAGAACCGTGTGATCCCTCTCCGTGAAAGAAAGACAATGTAATTTAAAAAACAAAAAAGAAAAAAACAAAAAAAGGAAATATATATTTTTTTTGGTGACAAAGAGTCTTTTTTTTTTGTGTGGGCGCTATAATTCTCGCTGCTCGATAGTAGATAAGCTAAATTAGTTAATCAATCAATAGTAAGTGAGCAAATAACTACAAACAAAAAAAAAGAGAAAAAGCTTTCACCCAGTGATAAAGATACCGGCACTAAAACTTTTAATATTAAACTTAACCCTCCCAGGAGTCAAGAGCCGCCGCCGCAAAAGATCTTTTCGACGTGGATTTTTGACAAGTAAGTGCATATGCTCCTTTATTATTAAATTTATTAAAATTTTTAATGTCGGTGGATTCTTGGACTTAAAGTGCGTTAAAATGTAAATCAGTTAGCCCGTGCGAAAAAAAAGCTCTCTCAAAGAAAAAGAAAGAGAGAGAGAGAGCTTATAACTCCCCGTTAAGTTCCTTGAGCAGAAGCTGAGCGAGCTTTTAGAAAAACTTAATATACTAAAGTCAGCCTAAAAGCATGCCGCACCTTAAGTCAAAGAATCCCTAGTTACCTACTGTAGTGAAGCTCAAAGTGAATATAAAAATAAGTAAAATTTTATCATTGGGGAGTCATGCAACGCGCCGTAATTAGAGGATGATTTGAATAGTCGTTGTCTAGGGATCATCCGTAGTATTAAGTTTAGGACCGGATGATCAAGGTAGGGTGGGCATCTGCTGCGGCGAAAACACCAGCCCAGCACGCACAACGACAGGCGAGGAGTGTCGCCTCCATTTTTTTAGTGTGTTTGATCGGTCCACTTCCTCTTTCCTCCCCTCCTACCTTCCTCCTTCCCAGTAATAGGTCCAACTGTCAATGCACGTGATATCTTTTGATTATTATTAGGCAAAAAGAGCAAGTAGCGCCAGGAACTGGAATTAACCCCGACCACCTACCGACCATACAGCCGGAGCCAGCGCGTGCAACTCTCCTGCAACGCTACACCCACACCTGCTCGCCATCTATAGGTTAAATGCTACAAGAATTCAAAAAGATTCCGTGAATTCTATTTGGCGCCGAAAAGTATGCAACACAAATTCCCTTTGCAATAATTCGAATATGAAATGCAAAGAATTTGGTTTTTTTGTTTGGCATTTAATGTGTTAATTTGCCAGTGGGTGAAATGAAATACATTAGAGCCACTTTAAAACTAATTTCCTTCAATTAAATGTACCACATATACACACACACACCCATACGCCTAATGACTTGCCAAAGTGCAAAGTGTTGCTCAGAGGAGGAGGCTGGCAGTCAGTGCATATATTGAACTACATCAGCATTCGCAACACCAACACCAAACAGCATTTTTCCAAAGTGCTGTTTAAATTCCAGCACTTGCGATGTGTGTGCGTGGGTCTGTGGTGTGTGTGTTTGTGGAGAGCACGACTCTGACCTGACCCGTTTCATACGGCAAATTGCTTCGTTGCACACACAAAGTGCTAGCCAAAGAGAGAGTGAGTGTGTAAATGTGTGTGTGTGTGTGTATGTGTGTATGAAGAAGTATGTGGGCTCTTCTGATAGGAGTCAGAAGGGGGAGTAAGAAGTTGACGCATACGACGTGCTCAAACTCATTTTTCAACATTAAAAGCACATGGATTTTCATGGCGCATATCACTTTTGCACCTTTGGCGCACATTGTGTGTGTGGGGGGGGGGGGGGGGGGGTTGGGGCTTCGGCTCTTTGTCTTTTTTTATTGCTGCACAAGTACAATTAAATCTGTGTGCAATTATTATTATTGTTTTTATTTCACTTCTTTCGGTTATTTTATTGTCTGAGTATTGTTAATGATATTTACGTGATTTTTCACAGTGCTTCACAAAAGTGAAATTGTGCACATCCTTCCAAATGGTACGCGTTTCCTGTCATATCTGCACCTGGGAAGGCAGAGAATCCCAATTCAGCTTTTAACAGTATTGGAATGCAAGCACTTTGTAAACTGCGTTAAGTGAAAAATTCATTTTTGATGACTTTTTATTTATTTTAATTTTGAGAGCGTGAAATATAATTAAAATTTAATTCACTTACACACAATGTGAATACAATGAAAATCTTTTAAGCTCATTGTGTGCTTAACACTTGGGACATCTTGAGAACTCAGAGACTAAATCTTTTAGGCATAAATGCTACGTGTCTCCATACAGCAGGCTGTTAAGGCGAAACGAGTTGAAAGGTTCCGGAAGTGCATATGAATTAAATCCAAATCCATGTTATATGTACTTATAATGAGGGTTGGACAAACTGGTGTTGAAATGTAATTTAGAGTCTAAGTTTCAATCGGTAAAGTCGCAGTTTGAGTTTCGGTTTAACAAGCTGTTTTCAAGCCTTTCAAATAAAATTACATTGAAAATTGTTTGCCTTTTTTGGAAACTAATCTTTATCGAATCATTTTTTTTAAATTTAATTTTACTATGAATTTCTTATGAACTAATTACCCAATCCAAATAATTAAATAGATATTCTGTAATGCGTCAATTATTGACAGAAAAGTGTGTCAATTAAATTGTATGAAGCTAAAAGGTGGCAGCTGTTGGGTTTCAGATGGAGTTGTTTGAACATGGCAGCCATGTAGCATTCTCTGATTGCATTTCATTTGGATGGCAGAGATTGCTCGTACTCAAGCGGATAAAGTAACAGGAACAGGAACAGTGGCAGGTGCACACAGAGGGGAAGGCCCAGAAGGGGGGGGGGGGGCAGATGGGGCACAGCAGTTGAAAGTGTAGGATATTCATTTAATAAAAGCCAACAGCTCTACAATTTTAATGAAAGAGTGCAAATGCGAGAGTGTATTGTTTACTTCCTCAGTGTGTGGGTGTGTGTGTGTGGGTGTGTGTGTGTGGGTGTGTGTGGGTGTGTGTGTGTGTTTGGGTGTGGTTGCACTGGGAGTGGGCTGTTAGTGGAAAGGGGTTAAGCCCGCGGCTCGAGGAGAACAGAAGCCAATGACCATAACGACACCAACAGAAGCAACAACAACAACAACTGCAATCGTTATATTAATGCTTCAGCGCTGTCTAAATACACTCAGAAAAAAACAAAAGAGCTTTCAAAAATTGAGAAAGAGACGGTTTGAAGTAGACTTGAGGTTTCAGGCAGCGGGTTAAGCCGAATTTGATTTGGGTTTCGATTCCAGTTCCAATTAAGGTGCTGCTAAGGCAAAGCTAATAAATTGATTCTATATGTTCTTTGGTTTTCCGTTCCTTCAAGGTATATATACCACATGATCTACTAATATCGGTTCTTGTAACTGGTTGCTAAAATAATTTTAATTTCAATCGACCAAGTTGTGATTCCAATTTCTTGTTTTGGCTGAAAAATTCTTGAAACAAGTTTTGCAATAGTTGAAAATATTTTGCACTGTGTAGGGAGTGGTAGAGGTGCTGTGGGAAACGGTGCTGCGCTGATAAACTCTTTGGCGGCGCTTTTGACGTGCTCCGCTACCCGTTGAAAGGACATAATAAATGCCAGGACAGCGGCAAGGATGCACGGACCCAAGCACATGCGATTGCAGCAGTGTGCACTCAAATAAAAAATGTGCAAAATTCATTTGTGCAAAGAGAAGCAGCCAATTGCGTATCTGTGTGTGCGTGTGTGAGTGTGAGTGTGTGTGTGCGTGAGTGTGTGTGTGCGTGTGAGTGTGCGTGTGCGTGTTGTCATTGTGTATTTACGTTAAATGGAAGCGGTGCAGCAAAGACATCAAAACTGGCACAGAAATCGCCTTGAAGCGCATCCTGCTTCAGGGCAAGCAGCATAAAAAATATATAAAGCAGGCGATAAATTATGAGTGCCACAATTTTCTCACACTTCTCAAGGATGGCTAAAATTGATTGCATTTCACGCATTTATTTTCTTAAATTTTATATATATATTCTTTCTAAATTTGTGGTCTATTTTAAGTGCACATTAAAAATATGAACAAATATATTAGGGAGAACACTTAAGGGAAAGCATTTTGAGGCCAGTATTATAACGAATTTATAGCATTATTTTGTTTGTGATTTTTACTGCTATTTCGCACCACTGTGCCGTATTTCATTACGTAAATTGCATTTCGTTCCGGCATAATTGATCTGATTAATTCCCATAAAAAGCAGTGGCCAGTGACTCCTTATGGCTCAACGCTGCTTGCCAACAAACCCACCGACATATATGTATATACATAAATATATATGTATATAACACATACATATGCATATATATCATACATGTATCTGGCAAATACAGATACTTACGCACACACACATATATACATTTCTTAAGCACACGTTGCTAAAGGAATCGCAAAAGTTAATAACTGCACGGAAATTATGAAAGCAAATATAATTTTCCTTTTTTAATATATAATTTTCCATTCTTTACCCTCAGTCTTAAGTGCAATTCTTTTTCATCGACGCCACCGACACCACACAAGCAATAATAATTTATTTTTTCGCGTGAACTGATGAAAGTGCAAAAACCGATTTCTTAACTCTTACTCTTACGCTGGCGAGAAAATGCAGTAAATAAAAAACGGAAATTTCATTTTCATGTATGTGCATTTTCTTTTCTTAAAATCATTTATAGTTGTCCCGAAATACAAAAAAAATAAATAAATAATATAAAAGGAAGTGAATCAATTTTATGATGCAGACTTCATTTAAAGTTCTCGTTATTGAACATCTTAATATCCATTAAGGTTAAAAATATACAAAAATGCAAATTATAATGTTCCAGAGCTTAAGTATAAACTGCATCTATCTTTTGTCAGCTTTGGTGTCCTGGATTTCATAAAAACTTATTCATATGAATGGTTATTACTTAAACTTACTATATTTTACGTGTGAGATCTATCCTAAATATGGATTCCTTATATGGTCTCCTTCGGGTTCTTAACTGGAATGCTAATGATCTTAAACAAACTTATAAGTAGCGAAATTAATCAGTTAAGTTGGATTTACAGTTACGATTTGGAGGTCAAGCAATTTTCACTTGTGGCAATTCTATCCATAATCCTTTACGTAACTTGCGCTCCATTTATAATTACCTAATTCCTAATTCCCTAATTAATGGGTTCATTGTGTTCAATTGTATTTTCAATCTTACATCATTCGCTTAATTGTTCGCAATTTCAACTAGAACGTCCAACTAATGAGACAAGTATCGGCAATAAACACACAATGCCACATAATGCAGCACACACATGAAAGAGCTCATCATCTTAAGCTGTGTGTGGCCAGGCAACGCGACTTATGTGGTCCCACTGTGGCCCACTGTGTTGCACTGCCACACTCGCTCTGAGCTGAGCTGAGCTGCTTAAGTGCGCTTGCACTAAGACGGATTAGAGTGCGTTAGAGAGCTGCGATTGCAAACAGGGTGATTTGAGTCAACTAAAGTTGCATTAGGTACATATGAGGTACGAGATCACAACTTAATTGGATTTGGCTTGAATGGCAACTTGAGCTGCGTATTTAATTCCCCATTTCGTTTGGCTATTTCAACTTTGAACGCTTGCTAAGATGCCTGCAATGCGGTCTTGCTGTAATTCAATAAACTTGAAGTAGATTAGCTTGATGCATTAATGTAAGCCAAAACCACAAAAGTCACTTCACAAACATTCAAGAGCACACACACAAAGGCAGTGTGTGGCTGTGTGTGTGTGTGTGTGGGTCAACCAGTTGAGACATCAATTAATAAAGCAAATAGCGGTTTACCGCCTGATAACTAATTAGTTTGCATGCAAAGAATACAGATAGAGAAATCTGCAAATGCAATTAAATTTAGCTTAGTGAGCAAATCACCCAGACAACTCTTTTTGGCACAATTAAGTTGTGCATATTTTGATGTGGTCCACAAAGACCTAAAATCCAAACCAAACTGTTGCCCAAGAGAGAACCTGCGTATGTATGTTCAGACAGAGCGCCTACGTGCTCCACTCGGGATTGGGCTTGGGTTCGGGTTTGGGTTTAGGTTTGTGCTTGGGATTATGCAAATGCAAATGAAATAAACCTCGCCAGACCAACAAGTAATGAATACTTCTGTCGACACATGAAAACGTTGCTCTACGCATACCCTAGACCGGAATCAAGCATTAAAATCATAACTATCAAATGGTTGAGCATATGTTAGAGTATAATTTAAACACGATCTGCGAGCCTCAATTGCCATACTAACTTTGAATGTATTTTTAATCGATTCATCGAATAATGAGTAGAAAATAAGAAAAGTTTGACTCGTCTCTAAAATCACTTGTTGAGGAATAACTTTTGCTTGAATATGTCTTTAATTTCTTATCTTGAGGTCAAGCCATGACTTCCAAGTCCTGCTTCATTTTTGAAATAGTTATGTTTCCGACTTTGAATGCAGTATTGTTTTAAGCCTCAAAACATGATTAATAAACCATAGTTAATTTCTTGGAACTCGATTTGTACATGTAATTCAAACGTAAGTCATGATTATTATACATATATCAGCCTATATCAGATTACAGGATATCTTCTGCTCTTGCACACTCTGACTTCCTCATTGCTGTTTCCACATGTGTGTGTCTGAAATAAAGTGGTATACATTTGTATATGCTGCTTGTAAATACCCCAAAAACTAACCCTTCCCCTTTCGCCACCAATCCACGAATTGTTTTTGGAGCATGCCTGCGGCTTGATTCACATTCATTAAGTAATTTGTAACCACAAAATTTAATATGTTTCCAACGCTATTTATCTAATGCTTGTCATTCGACGCCATTTGGGCAAAATGTGTCCCTTTTTATGGTGGGCTGAGTGTGGGGTAGGTCGGTTTTAGCATTTCTAACCCTTGACCTTTGATTGACTGACAAGTTGCCCTTAACGAGCAACCCAGCAGCTTTTGTCCGCCTCTATCAAGTATGATTGCGGTGCTTAAATTGTTCTCGTTCAACTTTTTGGGTACCCGATGTAAAAAGGCTGAAATCAAATGAAATTCTCATTCCTCTTTTTCACGGCTCCACGTCCCCCCCACCTTCGTCCCTCCACCTTCGTCCCTCCTGTAGTCTATATCCATTTCTTGATGGGTCCTTGAAGTATATCCGTGCTGGGTGCACGCGTGTCTCTCTCTAGCTATACACCCCCCCATGCTCCTCTCTGCTCTACCTAGACTGTATCTCGGTATGTTTTTCAAGCCATCTTCGCCTCGAGCCATAGTGTTTTTTTCTCCCTCTCTCATACTCTCCATCTCTCTCTCTCACGCCTTGCCTCTCATTTTGGATGTGTGTTGATTTTGGCTTTTATGGCTCGAAAATGTTACGCTTTATCATATACCCTGCTTGATTGCACTCAAAGCGTATATGCTGAGCGGAAAAGAAGCCATCAGAATAAATTATTGATTGAAAAGCAACTCCTTTCAAGGGTAAACCGTGCAACCAATGTCTTTAATGATATGCTTTTGATCCACAAAAGATAACTATCTTCCAAACATGGAATTTATTGTTTTCGGATCTGTTTCATAGCTGTATTCTCTCATTGCAGGGTATCGCCTAGTCGCCTCTGTTGATTTTTATTACAGATCCAACATGTTTTTTGTACTCGTTCTTTTTATGCTTTTTTAACCGATTCGCGTTTACCCTGTATTAAGTAACCATCAAATAGGGTATACCGATATTATAACAAATATTTGACTAATATTGCTAGTATCCTGCACACATTTATACTCAACAAGGAATATCCTTAGAGCAGTTTCTTAATTTGTGGATTTGAAAATGACATGAATATTACTCATCAGATTTCAAATAAATATCTGTTCTTGAAGTGCATAAGACCCCACAATAATATTAGTAATAAGAAGTACTCACAGTTCAGTTCATAAATGAACTTCACACTTTAAAGGGTATCTACTTGTCTAGCAGTTGACACATTTCTTGCCTTTAATGCACTGTTCTTGTTGCTTTCAAGTATTTCATTTTATACGAAAGCGACAAATTGTGCGTGTTGACGGTAGGAAATGAACGTCGTCTGTGTGACATGTTGACAAAATATTGAAATATATGTTGGATGAAAAAGAAGAGGAAGCACACACAGACACACACACACAGGCATAGACACACATGAAGCACAGATGAAGCACAGATGATGTGTGCTGATTCTGTGGGCGTATTTCCCGCATATTCGACATATTTGGCCATAATACAATTTACGCTTGTTCAGATTCAACTTATGCGCACATATTGCCCAAGAATGGAAATCAACTTAAAAGAAAGAACATATTTCCCTCACGTTTCCTACACACAACTAATATGCGCATTTTTTTTTTTTGGTTGTGTTGTGAAGTTACAATTTTTAATATATTTCCATATGCCTACAGCAGTTGGTGGCTTCTCATAAATTTGATCTATGTACATCTTGTTGGTGTCCCCAAAGCAAATAAAAGTACAAACAAAAGTTTATTTTTGGAGCCAGGGTTAACAAACCCTTGTCATCTCGGCAAATTCAACAGACTTCATTTGAGCTAAGCAGACAATATTTAATAAGCATCATGAAGTGCGATTGCCATCTAGAATCGATTAAAATATGTGGCTATCCACACACAAACACACTTTAATCGAAACTGATACCCAAACACAATGCAAATATTTATGCTTCAGTCTGTAATCTTTTATCAGCTGTGGGCGCCAAACAATGCCAACTATATGTTTATATACATGTATATGTATATATGGAATTCACAGGCAATGCATATTGTATAACCAAGCGAAAAGCAATAGACAGTTAAACAACCTGGGGTCAGGATCAATACTCGAACATAATACATGTATGTGCACCTTATAGTGTATCCTTATTTGGTTTTGCCTTTGCTCTGGCGTTTGTTTGTTGCACTATCAGCAAATAAAGTCAACACCATCGACAAATATAAGCACACACACACACACACACACACTCGCACACACACTTAAACTTAAGCGACAAGTTTGGGAAGCAACTGTGGCAACAAATTGTACTATGTAAAAATCCTTTTAGCTGCCGGCGCACAAAATTCCTTAACAAATATTGTGTTTCTTTGTGCGTGTGTGTGTGTGTGTGTGTGCAGGTTATTTCTTTTTTCTTCCTTTCCGATTTTTGTTATTTTATTTTGAAATTTGCCAAGCAAAAGCGAAAAATGAAAAACGCTGCCTTTGTGCCTGGATTTTCAGTCCAATGCGACTTCATTCTGGCATTTTTATAGGCAAAGGTTCGCAATAAAAAACAGGAATTCTTGCGCCCACCACAAAACAAATATAATAAGCGATACACTGCAAAATAAACAAAGAGATTTCTTTGCTTATTAACTAGGAGTGTGAGGCCACAAAGTTTGACTGTGGCAAGTACAAAATAAATATATTTATTTTCAGTTTTACCTTGATAGACGACAGATAGATAGACTTGTAGTTCTAAGGCTTTCACACTTGGCTCAATTAACATTTATTCTATGATTGATTTGACTGCTATCTATGCTGTTGGTAGTTGTATTAAAATTACGATTGACTTGTTCAAATCAAATAATGTTTTTCTGTTTATTTTAGCAATTTTTGTTGTGTGTATTTCCCGCTCCCCAACGCCAACGCCAACGCGCCAATGGAGCATCAAATTTACAATATTATTGCTCCCTGTTGAACATTTGTCTCTGCTTTACAAGCAAGCCATACACCTCCCCCCCTCGCAACAAGCAGGCCCCGCGGCATGCCTTTCTGTGCTGCTTGAAGCACGTTCGGGCAATTGTTTAAGGCGGCTAACAAATTGCGCATACGACAAGTTACCCGCTGCTGGCCAATGAATAATGCCCCAACAATTTTTTAAAGCCACCATTTGCGTAAACTATTTCCAGATATAAGTTTACTCTAGCAGGGCGTATTTTTCTTAAGACTTACAAGCTTGCAACACTTGTCTCAGACACCAAAGAATATATACACATATATTCTTGTTCAGCATTAATAGTTGAGTCGATATTTTATATATCCGCTTCTGTACTACCTACCTATATCGGACAGACTCAATCTTTCTTAGGAACGAAAGTTTAATTCCTGTCTGAAAAAACTTTTTTGCTTACCAAGATATCCCTAAACCAACTTTAAAGTTGTATGTTATTATTATCTGTTATTATCTATTATTATCTGTTATTAGTTGAACAGAAAATCAATTATCGACATCGGATCCCTATTAAAGATAATCAAATTCAAAGAAAAAATGAAAGGACAAAAGTTCGCTTTGCCTCTGCAAGGGTATCTTAACTTCGGTTTGAAAACGAGCCTTGTGCATTTTTACTTTATTCATATTTTGCCTGCTCGCATATTCATGAATTTTGTGTTGTCGCTCATTCATCTTCGCGAATAAGTTTCCAATATTTTCTGGACTTGGTGTCGTTGCTCATTTGCAGTAAAAAAGGAGTGTCCTAGTTATGGCCCCAGCCCGCCCTTTGGGCTTCTGGCAAATTGTATTGATTTTGACTTGGGCGTGATTTTTATGGGCAGCCAGCTAAGTCCATGTTTCGATCAGGCTCCCTTTTTGCTCCTTTGCTAGCTTGTTAAATGCTCAGAATATTTGTTTTGTTTGTCAAGTATTTTAGCCATGCTATTGTTCTTGTTGACAACATGTGCTTTGGCTTATGAAATTGTGTACAAAGTAAATAAAATCAGTACTTTACTTTATTCTCTTGCTTTGTTTTTGAAGTGCGCTTTAAGCAGCTGCCGCTTAAAGTATTTGTTGATTGTCCTGGCGGCTTGCACTTGGCAGCGTGCTGAGGTTCCACAAAATCAAGAAAACGACCAACATGATAAAGGCTACGAAGATTTTATAGAGAGCTAAGACAAATCTCAATTTTATGTTTAGTATTTGATCAATGTATTTCAATTCCTCATCTGTAAATAAAACCATATTTTTTTCCTAAGATTTTCACATAGTTTCGTGCCTTACTCACGACAAAGAGCACGACTTGGGCACCTCTATCAAGAGTAAGAAAACCCTTGAACAAGAATGAAAAATGCGACTTTGATTGGTTTTCCATATAACGTTACAGATTCTTTATTTAGTTCTTGTTTTTTTTTTTTGTTTTGTTTTGTTTTTCACTTTTCTTTTTTTTTGCATTTTGTTGCTTTTATAATAATTTCCGTTTAATATAATTGCAGTTGTTGTTGTCTGTATAAATGTGTGTGTAAAAGTGTATGCCTGTGTTTATGTGTGTGTGTGTGTGTGTGTTTGTATATGTGTGTGTGTGTGTGTGTATAATCTGCCTTAAATTAAGATTTCTCATGCTGCTTACACAATTTGCCCACAATTTCTCATAATTTGCATGTAGTTTTTTGCACAGTGTAAATTGTGTAGAGAATTCGCATTGCATTTTCCGTCGCACTTGTAATTTTACTTCTTTAGTTTTCGCTTTGCATTTTAGTACTTTTAATATTACTCGTAATTTATTCATAATTTTTGTTTGTTTTTAATACTAGTTTTGCCATTTTGTTATTTTTTCCATTTTTTCCTTTTTTTTTCTTTTTATATATTATTTTTAATTTTTGTTTTAATTATTTTTACTGTATATTTAAGTGATTTTACATAATAATGTACTTATATGCAAATTTATCTAAAACTGCATTGGAAATCGGCTTTGGGTTTTCTGCTTTTTCTCGTTTTTCTCGTTTTTCCATTTCATTTGACTCAATTGTGAATGCCATTGATAATTTTCTACAGAGTTGTTGGTATTTTTGTTGTTGTTCTTGTTGTTGTTGTTGGTAAAAAATGCATACATTATAAATACATAGTTATCAAATAGTATGATGCCTCGCAATGTGTGTGTGTTTTTATTTTGTTATTTTGTTATTTTGTTATTTGGTTTATATGAAAGTGTGCATTATATATTTATATGTTTGTATGTGTGTGTTCTGCTTGTTATGTATGTATGTATATGTTCTCGTATATGCCTCTAACTTACGTTACAAAATATATAACAAATATATGTATGTGTGTCTGTGTTTGTGTGTGTAAATGATTATTTAATGTATTTGTCCCATTCTAATAAACTTTCTGCTGTTGCAAAATATCGTAAGATCTGGCAACTATTTGCCAGTGTTAGAATGTGCCTTAAGCAGCGTGTCAAACGGAATCGTATTTCGGTTCGGGCTTCCGGTTCCGGTAAAGTTTAAGAATCAATTATATCGGCTCCTCTAACTAATTCTGATTTCAGTTCTGGATTTCAATCGGTAAAGTTTCGTTTTCATTTTCGTTTCCGCTTCCGCTTTTGACACGCTGCCCTTAAGTAATTTATACGCCTAAAGATAAATGCAAATTTATATTGCTATGGAATTTCCAAATAAAAGTATGCCAAAAAGAAGCAAACTGCAATTCGACTAAAATCCCAAATCAAGATTCGTTGAATTTGAAGTCTTGAAATTATATTTATTTGTATTTAATTATTAAATTGGCAGTGTTTGAACGTGTTGTTGTTGTTGTTGTTGTTGCTGTACCGTTTGTTCAGAAGCATTCAAAATGAAGTGTATGCAAAATATATATAAAAATCCTTCGCGTCAATATAAAAATTGTGTCGTTTCCCATTTCTATGTCGTGGCTAGTTTATATTGAATTTCGTTTATATATGTAATTGTAACAGTAAAGTGCTTTTAAAATTGTTTGAATTTGAAACAAGTACAGCAAAAAGTTTGCATATTATACTTTTTATATATTTATTACTTTTTTTTCATTTTTTTTTTATTTATTTATTTTTCAATATTCTGTTCGCTGTATGGTTTAACAATTACGTTAAAATCTTTGCACTTTTCAATAGTCAACTCTTGTTGTAGTTTTTTTTTCTGTATTAATGCTTTAATGTTTTTGGGGAAGAAAAATGAAAAATTAACTGTTGTTTTAGCTTTAGGAATCTGGGCAGTTTTGTTGCCTGGAAAACGGTGTGATTTATGCACTAGATTTGTTGCAGTGTATTTCCTTACGTACGTACTTGGCTGACTCGACGACTCAACGCAAAACACATAAAATCAACAAAGTAATCACCAAACTGGCTTCCCAATTGGATTTTTTCTCTATGTATATATGTAACTACTATTGTGGTGTTTGTTTCGTATATATATATATACAGTGTGCGTCAGCTTATTTTCAACAGTGTCAAAGAAAAAAAGTAAATGCCTGCCATATGGGTTTCGGATTCAGCTCAGTATTGGATTGTAGCCCTACATAATTCCGTCCGTCTGAGCCAAAAATGTTGAATTGGGACTCATCTTCAAATATGACTGTGTTCCAAACTCCAAATCCTTGTCCAAGTGGGTTTTGGGGACCGTCATCCTAGTCCCATTATTTGATGCGCTTATAAAGGACTTTTTCCGTGGTACTCGGGCATTGAAGTCATGTTTGCGCAGAACAATGCGCACAGTTTCCACACAGCACTTTTTCCCCATTTTATCCTGCACCTGTTGAGTCATTTTTGGAGTCGATAGCTTGGGATTTGCCCTTATTTTCCTAATGATCCTCCGATCCTCCTCTTCGGTGAAAAGCGGGTTTGGTGCCATTATGCCCTTGCCCTCAATCCAATTTGCGTCGACGAAGCGCCGAATGATGTTATACATGGTTGAGTTGCTCAGATTGACCATTTCAGCTATTTGGCGATGTGAATATCCGTTCTTGTGGTGTTCCAGGATGAGTTTCCGTTGTTCAATGGTAGTCCGTTTGTCCATAGTCCTTGTGGGCTTATTGAACTCGTGATGCAGGATATAACTAAACTGACTACGAAGTATTGATCTATTTATTCCGAAAATACTCAACTTTAGGTAAAAAATCCGGGTTCTATGGCTCCCAGGTGTCCACAATGTACCTGATCCAAATAAGCTGTCACCTAAAAATAGGCTACATTTTTACATAATCCTACCTAGCAGGTGGGGAAAGCTCAGTTTATGAGGGTCATCCATTCATATTGGTGGTTAATACATGTACCTACCATCGGTCTTTGGAATTTTTGAAAAATAATGAATAATTACTTTATGGCAGGCAATTATGTTTTTTCTTTGACACTGTTGAAAATAAGCTGACGCACACTGTATATATATACATATACGTTGCATGCAACAAATGAAACAATAAACGTTTTGGAATATGTATTGCTGTTTTTTTTTTCTTTTTTTTTTGTTAATTGCACTCATAACTGTGGCTCAACTTGTGCCTAAAGTTGCGGATTTGCTCTTACCTAGGACTATGTGGGGCAAAAACGAATTCAGAAAGTAAAGCGGCCCAAAAAACAAAACACATTTTTTTACGCCCTCGTGTGGAAAAGTTTAGTTTTAAATGCAGTTGGTTTTTTGTTGTTTTGTACGAGTAGTATTTTGTTATATATATATATATATATATATAAATATATATATATACTGTATATATATATATATTTATGTGAAGTGTGTTTGTTAGGTTTATTTGACTTTCTGTTCAGATGCCGTTTCGCATTTGTTTTTGCTGTTGTTGTTGTGTTGTTTCTAGTTGAAATGACTTAATAAGACTTTTAGGTTCTGCTACCAATTTCGTATGCTTTAATTACTTGTTGCTTAACGTGCTAGAAACTAATAATATATACAATGTAAAATACTTTTCCATTTCATGTTCTCCTCATATATAATGGCTTCTTCTTCTTCTTCTTCTTCTTCTGGTATGTTTCTCTCTCTCTCTTTAAGTATTTCCATTTTTAATTATATCAATTGCGCTAAGTTCATCTAAAGGTAATTTTTTCGTTTTTTTTTTTCTTTACTTTCCACTTTTAATCGTCATTAGCTGCTGCTGTGAGACACATTTTGTGTTTTCGTCTACTACGTTTTTTCTTCTTCTTTTAGCTTAGGTTTTTGTTTTAGAATATCATTTTAGGAGTATTTTTGTTCTTCATGTTCTTAACTGCTTGTGGAAAGAAATGGGTTTTAGCCTTAACTGTTCGAGTTGGAGCGTTTCATTATTTTGTTTTTGTTTTTGTGTTTTTGTTTTTGTGTATTTCTAGTTTTTAAATTTACTCGTAGTGATACACAAGTGTGGCGACACACGTAACGCCCTTGTAATGCCAGTTAAAAATTGTTGTTAATATATGTGTATAATTTTTCAGAGTTTGTTTTTCCTCATGTATATATATGTACTTGTTATGATGGAACGAAAACAGTCTTTGGGTATTCATTTATATAAATTTTAATTATGCTTTTTTTTTTTGTATTTTCTTTTCTTTTAATTTTAAGTCTTACAAAGGAATTCGAAATGGAAACAATATAATACTCATTGAAGTAAATTGAAATATGCTAATTAAATTAAAAATTACAAATAAAATAAACTAAAAGTATTTTGCTGGGCCTGAAGCGCTAAATGACTCCGCTCGATGGCCAAAAATTATAGATGTGTGTGTGTGAGTGTGTGTGTGTGTGTACTTAAAATAATAATTACAAAATTAATGCAAAAACCTAAAAGTAATATGCACAACATATATAAATACGTATAAATTGATTCGCCTCTCGCAAAATAAAGTGGATCAATTAATTGGAAATTCATTTGCTCTCGCCTAAACTAAACTTTGGTATGCTCTCGCTCCCATTCTTCCAGCTGAACTTGTGAACCTCTGTCTCGGTTTCATCATCATCTTCATCATCTTCAAAAAATGTTGAACGCATTTTCGATATTTGCGTTGCTCTGTCCTTGCCACTACACACTTAATAAATTAGTTATAATAATTGTTAAATTTAAATGCTGATGAAGTATTTTTTACAAATGTCATTTTACGTGTCATATGTGTGTGTTGTTTTTTTTTTAGAGTTTTCGCTTTTTTTTTGTTGTTGTTTTGTTTATTTTAACTTAAGGTTGCTTTTGCCATGCTTCTTTGGTTGCGCTTCTTTGTGTCTGAGTCAGCTGTGGGTATCAACGACGCCTACGATTTATCCTAACCTCATCTCTCGTTTAGTACTCTTTTAAATGCAACTTTTGTGGCTACTTAACTGCGCTCTCCTCGCTCAGTTTCGGCATACGTCTGCTACTTGGCTGGGCTTGGCTGGAAACTTACAATTCGAGCTCGGTATTATGCGGATTGGGCGCCTCGGGGCCATACATATTGGCCAGCTTATCGAATCGGGGCCCCCAGGCGCCGAGGTAGTCGTACTCCTGCTGCTCATCATCGGTGCCTGCAATCAGCAAAACGTATTCAAAAATCAAAAAAAAATTATTTAAGAAATAAAAAGCTGGAAAATTATTATTATTTATACCCTGAACCCATTAAAAATAAATATAAATCGGCTGATAAAGTTATGTAAAGTAAGGGAAGGGAACATTTCTGTCTGTCGATCTGCTTGATTCAGCTGAACTCAGATACCATTTGAAATATAGTCATCAAATGTGGAATGTAAATGTAAATTGTATCGATAACATCCTTCGTTCGCCGAAACATAGATGAAATCGATGATCGATAGTAATAAAAGCCACAATTAATAAGACATATTTTTCTAGCTCCAAGAATCTCTTCAGCATAATATTTAATATTTGGGTTCAAGGTATCCAATAGTCGAGTATATTTAGTTATAAAAATAAGTTACTCAGTATTCTGTGTATATTTTTGATTAGTATTTGCTTAAAGTTACACCCAATATTCGGCGGTTTTTGAGCGTTGCTGCCCTGTAAATAAGTGCAAAAAACAATTTAAAAATAAATTCAAATGTTTCTTGTGTTTTTTTTTTTTGTTGCGCTACTTGATAGCCTACATTTTGGGGCAGGGAGCAGCTATTGAACCAGCTACTACTTCGTTTGTGTGTAAACTGCCGCAATATTGGGTGCACAATCTAGTTGTCATGGTGAGTTTGATAATGCTAATGGAAGAATAATGATGGAATGTATCCATTATTGGGAGACCCACCTGAGGCCAACGAGCTGAGCGAACCAGCTGTGCTGCCGCCGCCCTCATACGCGTAATTGCGCAAATCATCGAAGGGTGGCGCATTCGGATCGCCATCGGCCCGCTTTTTATGCTCCTCGATGAACATGCCCACGTTTGGCTCCTGGCCGGGCATTAGCTGCATCACGGGATCTGTAAATGGACGAGTGAAAAGATGGGGCATGTTTAAGCATAGTTGTGTGAGAGAATCACAACTTTCATCTCACAAAATGTGAGAAGAAACACAAATTATAACTCGAATACTTACACATGATTGGCATCTTCATGGGTGCCAGTTCTGGTGGCATTGGTCCACCGATTGGAATCTGCAGTGGTGTTATATCGAAGGCAGTCATATCATCCTCACCGCCGCCCTCATCGTCATAGTTGATTATGTTCTCGCGAACATCGTCATCGGGTCCAGGATATTTGATGTGCGCCTCTCGGCGTCGATTGTAGACCACAAAGACCAGAACGAGTACTGTGAGTAGTCGAAATACAGTTGGTTTAATAAGTTGTCGTACCCGGTTGCACTCACTGTCAATCATATGCAACAACAATTGTGCCAAGCCACTACAAATGCAATAAACCGTGGCATGCATGCAAAACGACATTTAAATGTTAAATTTAACTAAAGCAATTTTGACTTTACAATTGGCAAAAAGATTCTTAATTAAATTCTGGCAAAGAGCACCAAAATTGAGCAAAAATGGAATTGCATAAAAAGTTCCTATATCCACTACAGAAAGGAACACATGCACAAACTTGTTCAAAATGAGAAAAAATATACAAGTGAAAAAACTAAAATAAAAAATTGAATAAAAATAAAGTTTGCAGCAGTTCGAATACTCTTCAAGAGCAGCTAAGCTTAGACAGCTTAAGCATAAACTTAATTTTACAATATTAAAATATTAACTTAAGAATCGATGCCGAGTTTTTTCAAGTTGGACAAAAGAGAGAATTACGTTTGAAATCAGAGAAATTTTTAGCTTTCTAACATTTTGCAAGCTTACAAATTGAAATATTATTAGAATCGAATTTTGCTGCGCTTTTCCGAATTCTTGCAATATTTATTTATGCTATTCTTTAGGGATGAGCTTAACCCAATAAATCTTCAGCTGCTGCTAACTTTGGGAGTGCCTTAGGCTCGCTACCCGCTGCAAATGTTGGACTTACTCATAAAAATGTCAGCTTTCAGTATGCGTTACATCTTTGATGACAATATTGCTATACTCTCGCTAGGCAAGGGCATTTAAATGTATAAACAATTACGGCGCATATTGCCTCCGCTTGCTCCCTCTCGCACTTACTCCCTGCCGCTCTCTCCTTCTCTCTCTCTCTCTCTCTCTTTCGCTATTGCTGTCTACGGTTTGTGGCTGTAATTGTGACTGTCAAAATGCCAAAATCAAGCTGCAAGCAGGCAAACAAGAGTAGCAGCAGCAGCAGCAGCAGCAGCAGCAGCAGCAGCAGCAGCAGCAGCAGCCGCAGCAGCTGGTGACTTTGCGTCGCTTTATCTTGGCCAACTTGTGTTGACTCGTTTTCATTTTCATTTTGTTTCGTTTCAGTTGCGCTTCATTTTGCGTTTGCTGCGTTTCATTTGGGTTTAGCTTCTGCTATTTTTGACTGCTGTTTCTCGTCGCTGTTTTCTAATTTGGTGTGGCGCGCATTTCCAACATATTGCAGCATCTGTTGCACAGCACAAAGTTTCTTTGAGCGCCTTTTTTCTCTTTCCCTTTTTTGTTTGCCGCAGCTAGCAACGGTACAAGCTTAACCCCAACGTCATTTTTAGCCAAGAAACAGAGAAAGCGAGACATTGAGAGAGAGAGAGGGGGAGTTGGCTAACAAAAATGAAAGAAAAACTTTTACCCCAGCAGCTGGCAATGAACAAAATGGACGTCGCGTAATTGCAATTATTGTCTTACTCAAACTCGCATTTCTCACGATTCGCTCGCTCGGTGCCCACATGAATACATTGTTTAACACGGCACGGCAAGGCACGGCACTCCTTCAAAAGAATTGGGTAAACATGAGAGCTGAAACACTGTCCATTTATGTGCGTCCATTCATTCAATAAACTTTAATTTATGTGCATCGCTCGACCGCATGCAATTTGCGGAAATGACTTTTGAAGTTATTCCCCTACTCCGCCGCGGCCTTTGGCAGCGCAAAGGCTCAGTTGATGGCTTGGTATGGGCGTGACCAATTGGTAAATGCATGGCTTAATTAATTTCCAGGCAAAAGGCGATTCCATAAATATTTAAATGATATATGATATGCCAGCATTCCGTGTAAGCTCAACAGATGAATTGGCCATCACACGAATTGCATAATAAATCGCTTATTTTTTGCTTGAATGCTCTTAACTAAAAGGTTTCCAAATTGAGCGCAAACATAATATTTTAAGCTCCTTTAATTGTCCAAAGCCATACGCAAAATTAAAAGCTTTAATAAAATGTTGAACACATATTTAATTGCATTTTCGAAAAGTAAACTCAATTGTTAAATAACAAAATATTTTCCATATATAGTTATGGCTTAAAGCTGAGTAAATGTTGGCATAAATGATTCACATTTCTGCTGGACGAGTGTTAAAGCCAAGCAAAGGTTGTCCGTACTTACTTCAAAGACATTGTTAGTTATACTTAAGCATATGTTTTGGGTCAGGCTAGTTAACCGTGGGTTAGTCGCACTTCTCAGCTCTGCTCCCTTGACTTTTGTATATGTATATGTATGTGTGTGTGTGAGTTTTGTGTGTACTTACGTATCAGTGTGCTGAGGCAGAGCACGAGGGCAATGATAAAATCACGTGACGGTGTCAACACCCCCGAGGCCAATAACTCCAGTTCGCAGTGCATGCCCGTGAATCCCAAGGGACACTGGCATTCAAACTTCTTGGGCGGATGATGATCGCGACAGCGTCCCCCATTGCGGCAGGGGAACAGGAGGCATTCGTTCTCGTTGACGCAACTGCTGCCGGAGACTTTGTAGCCAGCCGGACAACTGAGTGCGTGACCCCAAACCCCGAAAAATAATCACCCAAAAATTCATGTGTGTGTGTGTGTAGAGTTGTGTGTTGGTGTGTTTATAAAAGAGTGTTGGAAAACAAACAAAAAAATAGAGATTATTGAAAAATATATTGTTGTACATCATGCAAGGCAAATGAGAGTAAAAGAGACAGTGTTGCAAAGTGTCCGTTTTTTGTATTTTAGTTGATTGAAATGTTTCGATTTGAGTTATGGCAAAAGACTTTAAAATAAGTTATAAGCAAGAATATTTTAAATTCTTGAATTGAAGTTTACTTTTGCTTCTAAACACCATTCCCAAAATGTCTTCAGAAATGTTTAGTTGTTTGCTTCACTTTACGTTGTTTATTGTTGTTTGTTGTTGTGGTTTTATCCTTTTATTTTGTTTATTTTTTTTCGTGTTATTACTTTGTGCTTTGGCGCGTTTCCATGCACACTTTTTTTTCTCAGTTTCCATTCATAGTTTTTGCCAGGCAACAATTTACTGTTGCTGTTGCTGTTGCTGTTGTTTGGAAACTTTATGCATTTGCTTTGGACATAACACACATAACACTCCCCCGCAGAAAGTTAAGTGCACTTTTGTTTTTCACTTGCACTTGTTTTTTCTTAGTTTTGTTGTTTTGTTTTTTGGTTTTATGATTATGAGGCAATTGTTGCTGACAGAATTGAATAAAGTTTTGGGTTTTGTGTCTGCTGCTGGTTCTTCTCCTTGGCATTTGGCACTTGTGTAAGTTTTCTTTTGATTAGTTTTGCGGTGGCTTGAATTGGAATGGAAGCCAAATGCTAAATCACGACAATACACAGCTCTTGGCACCCTTCGCTAATAATTGTGTGTGGCTTTTACTTTGGGTATATGTATGTTTTAAATGGTTTTTGAAATGCACAAAAGTGCATTCAGAGAGAACACTTTTCACTATAACCATTCGAATGATATTTTTAAAAAGAGCCAAAACTTTTGTGCAACTTAGACCAATTTTAGTTTTCACTTCATTTTCCACTTAGCTGCTTCAGTGCAGCAATGGAAAAATAATGACACAAATGTTTTCCGATTTGGCCCCGCTTTCAAATGAAAACTGGCTGCGAAACTGGGCTGTCTTTGCTGCAGAATACTTTTCAACAGCAGACTTTAGGCATTTTTGATATATTGACGATTATTGGGCAAATAGCTGAGACTTCTTGACCAACGAGCCAACAAATTCGCAAACAAAAGCGCCGCACAGCGGGCAGTAGCAGAAGTAACAGCATCAGCAGCAGCAGCAGCAGCAGCAGCACAAATATCAGCAGAAGTTAGCAAGATGCCAGGAAGCAAAGCAAAACGAGGAATAAAAAGAAAAGCTGGCAAAAACTTTCACACTAAATCAGCGCCAGGCAAACAAGGAGCAAAGAAAAAGTTGCATAGTTTTTTGCGCAACGCCTTCCACTGATTGCTCCCCAGTGCGTAGTTAAAGCTGATCAAAAGTGGGCACTATACATATATACACATACATATATACACAGATGTATGTACTGACATCCACATATATATATATATATGTATATACATACTTATTTTTTGGTGAAGCTTTGCCATATTTTACGTCATTAAGTTTTACTTAAAGTTGGCATGAAACAATTTCTTCGTATACCCTGTATATATGAAAGGGGTTCAATGGAGTGTCGCTTGTTTCCAAAACTATGAAATAGCTAGGCAAAATAATATCTTAAACATTGAGTTTTAAGAACTTTGTTCACATCATATCGCCCAACCTATCACTATCACTAAATATATTACTTCGCCGATTACAGGGTATCTCTGGGGAATCACTAGCTCTCTAGCTAGTCTTGAGCTGTTTAACTTGACTTATTTCTTTACTTGCTTCTCCGGTTCCTTGAACATTATTTACCTATAAAATGTTTGCTCCAAACTTGAACTGTATATATATATATATATATATATATATATATATGTATATATACTCACACGACTTCTGCTAAAATGCTCTTAACTTGTATTTAAAAAAAAAAAAGAAGCACAAGATGAAAACTCGCAAGTGGCCGCAGACGAAGTAGAAGCCAAAAAAATGCTGCATGAATGTGTGTACGTGTGTGTGGGTAAGTGGGTGTGTGTGTGTGTGTGGTTGTCTGCAAAATCCTCGCGAGGCTTCTCAAATGAAACTGGCAGCTCCTTTGAGCTCCTGGTTATCCCACCCTCGCAGCGAGACACTCCCTACAATTGCTGTGGAACTATGCATTATGTCTTCCTGCTAACTGTTTGCTCAAGTGGATTTAGTGCAACGTGATTTTTGTGTGTGTGTGTGCGAAGTCAATGCTGAAATCAGGCAATGCTCTTTCAGTTGGCAGAACCTGGCCTTATCCTATCCCAGTTTGGCCAACTTGTCAGTTTGCGATTGTATCTTTGACTGCACATTAATTATCTCCCGCATTACCTGATGCCATTCTTGGCTCCACACTGGTCTTGCCTTTTTTAAGTGCAACTCAGAGGAGTGTGAGTGTGTGTGTGTGAGTGTGTGTGTGTGTGTGTGTGAGTGTGAGTGTGTGTGTTGTGGGGCGTGACACTTAAAGTTTTGCTCTTAAGGTGTGCATAAATCTGTTTTGATTTGCTTTGCGTAGCAGCCGGCAACGCACTTTAATTGTACTCAACAGATTTTCAGCTAACATATTTTCAAGTTATAACATCGAATATATATATATATATATATATATATATATATAAATATATTTTTTATATTTTTTTAAATATTTTACAGAATTGTACATATGTAAATATTCAGAGCAACAACATTGTAATAAATATATTTACTTGTTATAATTACAGTAAAATGTTGAACAAATATTTGATTTGGTGACATGGAAGTACATGGAACATGGTTAAGTACATACCTTTCAGTTAGCAATTTGTTTCTAGGTAATTTGTTTCATTATAAAATATTTGAAAACATACATAGAAAACTGAGAGAAACAATTGGAGTTGTGTTGGAGTCATTTCAGGCAGAAACAGAAAATGTGCCACAAACAAATAATGTAAAAATGAGCAGAAAGGGTATTTTGACAGCGAATGATGTTGATGGAATGCAGATGAAGATGAAATTGCAAAACTTTTGTGGATTTATTGCATGTTTGAACAGAAAAAACAGAAGTAAATATACAAATGTATGTGTGATGAAATAACAGTCACATACATGCCTGGCTAAATATCAAAAATATGTTTTTATTTAAATGAACAAATTGAGGATGCAGTGAGCTGTGATTTTCGTTCTTTTGTACATTCGAATACATCGATGGATGTGTGACTGAATAATTGGATTTGTGCATTTGACATACATGTATGTACGACATGGATATACTGGCTAAATGAGTTTCGAGTTTCAAATTAAATGAAATGCAAAATATAGTTACGTTGAATTGGTTTAAACACAAAAGCCATGATCTATTATGTATGCTATGTGATATGTGATTTACGGATTTACGGATTTACGGATATACGGATATACGAATATACGGATATATATGGTTATTGGCATGAATGAGCAGCTAGTAAAAATTGCAGATTAAAAACGGTTTAAATGGGTAACAAGTGGAGTAAAGGCAGGCGCTAAAGCACTAATTGCTAACTATATATATATATATATGTATGTATATATGTAAATTGAGGCTAGTTGTTGTTGTTGCATATAGTTATATGGATATCTTTTGTTGTTGTTGTTGTTGTTGTTGTTTAGGTTTAGATTGCTCACTCAGTATGATCAGCAGGCAAACGAGAATGGCCGCGAGGGCGCCCATGCTCAGCTTGAGGGTCTGACCCTCCTGCACCAGTTCACAGCTCTCGCCCCAGAAGCCGTCGGGGCAAATGCAGCGATAGCGGAGACGCGGCTCCAGATTGATGCATGTGGCACCATTCATGCAGGGCATATCGAGGCACTCGTTGCGATCCATGCAGCCCTTTGAATCGGGCGACATGATCCGTCCCTCGCCGCAACTATTGTTCGCATTCGATATCGAAATTGATACAGTTAGTCAAATTAATTCGGTCTTAGTTCTATTTAACGGGCTACTTAATAATTGTGATTTTTGATTTCGATTTTGATTTTTGATTTTGATTTTGATTTTGAATTTGATTTCAATTGATGGAGCAACGGGTAACCAAAAATATATAATTCATATAAATGCGCCAATAATGTTGTGGTTAGTTCGAATGTAAGTCCAGCTGATTGAATAACCGTTTAACCGATTGCTGTTAACCGTTTGGCAAGTATCTGATAATTGGGATTAAGGGCACGAAAGTCTCATAGCCTGATTGTTGACTGTATATTTTCTCTGTAGTTTCAATTTGAAATTAAACTTTTTCAATTATTCATTCAGAGACAAATTTTTATTCAACTCAAGCGGAAATTCTGCCGCTCACAAGACTCATGTTGGAATCGGGAAGTGAGTTGTTGGCAATACGAAATTTGATTGGATTTGATTTAGGTACAATTGAAGTAATGGTATTTGAGCTTTACCGACTGCTGTTAACCGTTTAACATACAGCAAAGTAAAGCTAACAAAGTAGTTTGAGCCTAAATTAATAAATTGATTCCTTGATTGATGGTTAAGCTATGGGAAAATAGGAAACTGATGCCAACAAGTTATACATTGGCCCAGATTAAAGTAGAGCAATATTAGTCGTTGGCTGTTAACCGTTTTGACGCATGCTTGACAAAGAGGCAAGTTAAGGAAACAAAGGTGTAAACTGATTTCCTTTAGATCAGGTCGAATTGAAGCAGAGCTGTGCTCAATCGAAAGCTGAGTAGTGTTGCTAAATGCCACAAAAATCTATTGTGTGTGTGTGTGTCTGTGTGTTATTGTGCCCGGTGAAAAAGCGTGAATACAATGTGTATGTACAGTGGCGTGAGAGAGTGAGAGAGAGAGGGGGGAACAAACGAAGCATATCGTGATTGTGAAAGGCTGGCTGGCCCTAAAACCTAATCCGATTGATTTGTCACGCAACGTTAACAGCCTCACTTTTGTGTGTGTGTGTGTGGGTGTGTGTGTGAGCCCGGCCAACTGGCTGGCTAACTGGCTGCTAACGTCATTTGTTAGGCACACAGTGAGCTTTACTCTGCTGCCCTCGCACAATTTCGCCTCTATACTTTCTCTTACTTTTTGTTTGTTTTATTTTTTGGGGCAGCCTTTAATTGATTAAGCCTATCAAATGTGCAACGGCCTCAAATGTTTGCCACTGCCTCTTATATTTTGTTCGTTGTCTGCTTGATTTTTGTGGGCGTCATTTCGACATTGTTTTTTTTATACAGTCCGAGCAGTCGAATTTAAATGAAATTTATTAAATTTTTGTTTTTGCAATGCGAAAATGTATTTTTGAGCTGGCTGCTAAGTGAAATACTTACGTGCACTCGTAGACATTCCAGAGATCCACACACTCGAAGGGATCGGGGCAGATGACATTCGAGCAGGGCTTGTTCGAGGGGCAACCCTTCTCCAAGTTGCGCGCCATTGTCGCCTGGCCCCACTGAGTGCCATTCATCGCCGGTGGCAGCGGCAAATGTTTGCCCTCCAAACTGTTAGCGAGAGCAAGCGGAAGGAAAGCACAACAAATTAAGACGATTATTTCGAGGAGCGCAAAGAAAGTGCAACTGCATAAGTTGAAAAGTTGCAACAACAAACTGGCAACAACATTGCAGCACTAACTTTTGAGACTCGGTATGCTGTGACAAAAAGTCGAATTAAATTAAGTATACGCACCGTATATCATCGAGACAGCTCTTCTGATAATCCGCGTAGACTTCAAAGGTGCGCACACCGGTATACTCGGCCTTGCCACCCGCATAGACACCCTCCTGCTTGTCCACCAGCAGCCACTGATGTCCCGCGAACTCAAAGGTTTCATTATAGCGCCGACCCTCGCCGCCATCCAGTTCCAAGGTGGCCGCGGAGCCATAGCGATTGATGCGCACCACATGCCACTGGCCATCGTTGACCGCCACCGAGTTGAGCCACAAGTCCTTCTCCTCGGTGCGCAACGAGTTGAGATTGTAGCGGAAGTGCAAACGCGCCTCTTTAATCTCCAGTATGCCGTATTCCCGATTGTGCTGATCACTCACACGGAACAGTTCGCCGTGCTCCTCTCTGGTGCGGAACCGCAACTGAACCTGTGTGCTGAAGCGATCCGGTTCGAAACTCAACGCATATTTGACATAACTCTGCGCCTTGAAGGTGGTGGGCACGGTGGGTATATTACAGGCCGGGCCCGTCCAACCTGGTCGACAATGACATCGTGCCTCCGACAGCGAACCGACACAATTGCCATGCTCCCAGCAGCGTGCTGTGGTCTCCGTCTGAGCACAGACCTCCTCCGTCTGCGGGCAGCCAGCGACGCTGTTCCTGCTCAGTCCCGGGTGCGCCAGATCGTAGAGCTTGGAGTTGTGCACCAGATTCCGGATGCAGCCATCGAAACCCTTTGCCGTCGGCATATAGTGCCAGAAGTAGAGCGACTGCTCGAACTGCTCCCGATACAAGCCGCCCACCTGCAGTGGTGCATTCACATTCAGATACTCGCTGAAGGGCGGAATTGCACCGCGTGCCTGGCACGAGGTATCATCGAATTCGGGCGGGGTTCCGTCCTCCATTTCGCTGATATCCGCCGATTTGCAGAAATCGACGACCATGCGCACATCCTCCGTGTCCCAGAACAGATCGATGCGATGCCATTCGCCATCGTCCAATGTCTTCTTGGTCTTCACGCGCAACTCGAGCGTGCCGGAGCCAAAGTCCATGAGCAATCGCGGATAGCCGCGCTCCAGTTCCAAAGCCACAAAGTCCGAGATGAGCATCTCATCGCGTTCGGGCGGCACAATCGGTCCATTGTAGATGATCAGACCATCCGGCTTGCGTGTAATGAACTCCAGACTCAAATGCGATTCGTCGCACATCTCCAGGGGTGGATACCAGGCCCATCCATTGCCGCGGAAACTGCGCGTCGTCTGCTGACAGCGCGGTCCCGTATACCCCGCCGGACACGAGCAGTGCGGCCCGAAGCGTGTGTCCACACAGCGACCACCATTGTGACAGGGAGTGGTGCGACACGACTCGGGCTTGGTGAAGTTCCTCGCACCACACGTACAGTCGGCAATCGTGTCCACTCGCACTCCGACCAGAGCCGTCTTGTTGGCATTGACCATGTAGGGCAGCGAGCTGATTTCGAGGGCATTGGTGCAGCTGCCCTCGCACATCTGGTTCTCGTAGAGGCACTCATCGATGCCGACCATGGTGATGTTGATGCCCACATCCTTTTCGATCTCCTCGCGATGCATCAGCACAATCCCGTTGAGCCGCACCGGCTTGTAATACGGCGAACCGTGTGCCGAGAATCGCACATCGGTCAATGGCGAATTGCGGCGCTTCAGCTGCACACTAAATATATCCACATTCTCGCGTTCCGTATTGAGCAAGTCGGCCAACTTGTCCCGGAAACGGTCCATCTTGGAGCGACTCAAACTCTGGGTGCGATAGTTCCAAACGCGTATAAAGTCCTCATCGGAGATACCCGACAAACGCACCGATCCCGAATTGATGACAGCCTCGTGGGGTATTTCTCGGACCATAACGGTCACATTTGCCGGCACATCGGTCTGGGTGTGCTTCCGATCGTAGACCTTGAACCGGAGATGATAGCGACCCTCTCGAGTGCCCGCTCGCATCGTGACCATGCCGGAGTCCTCGTCGAGCTTGAAGCGCGGATGTTCCTGGGCCTCCCAGTAGAACTTCTTGTCGGGCAAATCCCAATCGTCCAAATCGTAGACATAGACTCGACCAACTGGCGTATCTGGCGATTGGCCCTGATAGTTGTACACGAATATTTCCTTTGAGCCGGGCTGCATTTTGTTGTCGTTCACATCGCCAATGATCACCGTCAATGTGCTGGTGCCCGTCATAGCCGGTGAGCCGTGATCCTTGATCACAATCGGTATCATGTACTCCTTCTGCTGCTCCCGATCGAAGGAGCGCAACGATGAAATCACAGCCATGCCATCACCATTGGCACCCTCTGCAAAGGGGGGGTACATAAAAAGGAACATGTTAGAAAGGTATTCAAAACACAATTAATCTGTGCTTGTTTAAAGACACAATAATTCCATTCAAATATATATCTAACCCAACTATTTGCTGGGTTGTGTTTCTGACACTAAATCTTAACTCGAATTAGTTTTTTATGGTTTCACTTGAACATTTCTAAAGTAATTTGTGAAGCACACAAAACTCGAGTTCTGTTTGCAACTCGTTGGTTGGATAATTGTGAGTACTACCGGCTGACAGGTGCAGCTTTGCAGCTAAGCTTTTAAAAGCATTTTCTGGTTTAATTGTGCACACAGGGAAGGAAGCATGGTGAATGGCATTTCCCGAGTTAAACCACTCACACCCAACCACAAGAAGTAAGTACCTTTATTAGCACTCGTGTTTCCGTTTCCGGCTGATTGCAGACCGGCGAAGTTAAGCAAAGGCAACAATCCGCATTTGCCTGCCATTTGTTGCAATTACGCCTTTGAGCCAACAATTGTTGCTTGCTCTCTGTCCCTCTCTCTTTCTCTCTCGCTCTCTCTCTCTCTCTCTCCGCCTTTTCGCATATTTTCTTGTTGTATTTGCAACTGGTATTCTGAAGGGGCCCAAAACGCACATTTCAAATGTATTTTTAAAGACACTCCATGGTGTGTTTTTAGCCAAATTGTATGCAAATATGTTCATCAGACAAGACCAAAACACGCACACACACACACACACACACAGACAGAGACACTTGCATGTGTACATGTGTAAAGTGTATATAGTCAGTGTTGGCAATTTGGCTACTTTTGCAAGGGTCAAACACATTTTTCCTACATTGAAGTCTGCTAAAGAAAACTTTGTATCAAATGTACGAAAAGTACATCTAAAAGTCTGCTGCGGATATTATCACTATTAAGCTATATGGTATATGTATTCAGCCGGAAACGGAAACACAGCTAACATTCTGTCCAAATTGGTTTTTTTTTTATATAAATATTTTTCAATTTCATTTGAGTTGAAAAATAAAAGCGATTTCTTTTTTCGTTTAATTAAACCAATTTCTTATTTCAGCTTATTACAAAGCAAGCCAATTTCAACTTTTGTTTTATTTCAAGCCAATTTTCAGCTTGCTTTTAACATTTATTTCCCCTTAAAACTAGCTTTTTTTTGGCCAACTCTGTGTATAAGCACTGGACAAAAGTCAAGCCACAGCTTGCGACTCTCAGTTGGGGCATCAAAATTGGATTGCCACCCACACTATAAAACACACTCCCACACCAACACACACACACTCACACACACTCACACACACACACACACACACACACACATTCAGACACACTCGTAAAGGCTAAACAAATTGCGACTCAACTGACTTTTTCTTGCACTCTTTGTGGGACAAAGGAGCAAACTGAGCTTGTACGCAAATGCTGTTGACTTGGCCAGAACGACAAAGTGTGTGAGAGAGAGGGAGAGAGCGGGAGAGAGTGAGGGAGAGAGAGCGAGAGAGTGGAAGATAGAGAGAACGAAGGAAAGAACTCTACATTTTGGGTAATTTAATTGAAAACTTGTGCATTTTAGCCATTTTATTTTTTGGACTCGACCAGCGCAGGTGTCGTGCTTATGCGTGTGTGTGTGTGTTGTGTGTGTGTTGTGTGTGTGTTGTGTGTGTATCTCGGCTTATTTAATTTAGATTTTCATGTTGTTTGCAATGCTGCTGCTGCGGTTGACTATTTCCAGTGTTATGGCCATGTTTCGCCCATGTTTCGTGCTATTCATTTTCGTTATTCTCGAGGTAATTGCATTTTTATGTTTTGGCTTTCGTCCCACACACACACACACACACCCTTACACACACACTGATTTGCATACATATGTGACAACCAAAAGAATTCATACAATTCGAATTTGTATTCGCTGCATGTTTGCTATCGAATTTCGAGAAATCCACTCAAACAATGCAGTTTTATTATTCGCCAACTATATTTATGCCATATAAACCGACTGGCTTCTATGCACAACTAACAACAACAAGGTGCAGGAAGTGTGGCATGCACGCACATTGTTTAAACTATGACCCAAATATTTCGCAAACTTTGTTTTTTTATGTTTTATTTATTTATTTTGATGTTTTTTTGTTGTGCAATTTGCAAACTTGGTTGAACTCTTCCTTGGCCATCGTTTCGTACACTGAATGTTCTGCAATTTGTTGGGCAACTGTGTCGAATGGCCAAGCAAATGGTCCAAGTGCTCCAAACATAAAATATTATTTCAAATATATATTTTAATTGAGTTGTGGTCAACAGAGATGTAAAAAAGTGGTTAAAGAAGTCAAATTTATCCAGTTTGATCTCAATGAGAGTCTTTTGAACCCTTTATAATGAATGAATAAAATTGTTGGCATCATTTTGTCAAATTTTCATCATTTTGTTTGAACTCTAGATTGAATCCACATGCAGAGCTGTAAAAGCGATGCTGACTCGAAAACTGTATGAAAATTATACACTCAAAAAGTGCTTCTAGGTCAAAACTTTCCTCAGTCAACAGTTAGTCAAAAGTGATTCGATTTTTTTTTTTGGTTATGGATTAAATGTTAAAATCGCTTTTTGGGCGCGAGAATCATATTCGCATTATAGCCTCAAACAGTGCTTCTATGAACGAAAAGTTTTCCATTGCCATAACTTCGTCAAACTTTCTCTGATTTTCGAAAATGTCTATTTGAAACTGCTTCTTAAATTAGAAACTAGATTTTGGCTCTAAAATGGTGCTGCCATAAAGTGCCTGAAAGGATTGGCCTAAGCTTTCCGTTAAACGATCAGATTTCCGGAAGTCAGAGTTTCGATCTCCTTTTTATACTTTGATACTTGTTATACTTTGACCTGAGTACTGATTCTCATCTACTAATCTGCTCATTTTCATAGAAAAAAAAGGATTTTCAATAGTTATAAAGCCATTTTGAGTACTCACTTTGATCCTGTTCGACCTTAAAGGAGGCGCGTATAATATCATCAGCACTGGGATCCAAGCGGAACTGGAAGGGTGGTCCATTGCTCTTGGAGCGATCATCATCGTCTGTGGCGAGAATTTCGACCACTTTCCTGGGTGGCACGTGTTCCGGCAACACCGGTCTGTAGTCCTTCAGGAACTTGGGCGCATTATCATTGATATCCTGGACGATAACCGTTAGCGTTGCTGTCGCCGTCTTTGGCGGGGAGCCATCATCGATGGCCAAAATCTTGACTTGATGCCGGGGCACCACTTCACGGTCCAGGGAACGCTGAATGGTGACGGAACCATTCTGATTGATGGCGAATTGTCGTTGGCGATCCGAGGAGCGATCTATCGAGTAGCTGACCCTGCTCTTGCCGCCCTGATCTGGATCGGTGGCCTTGAACTTCTCCAACTCGGTGCCCACTTTGGTGTCCTCAAACACAGAGACCTCAACGTTGGCGCGTTCAAAGTGAGGCTTGTTATCGTTGATATCGCGCAGCTTGACGACGACCCACGAGTAGGCCACATGATATTTATCGTTATCGTTGTCCTCGCCTTTATCATTCACTTGGATGCGGAAGCGGAAGCCGTTGCTCTGCAGCTGATCCTCATAGTCCAAGGGTTGGACAATCTTCAGCGAACCGGTGCCATCATTGTTGCGCACCATTGTGAACTTATCAGCACCGTAGCCGCTGTTATCGATAACTTTGTACTGGAACTTATTCGTCTCATCCTCGTCGTGAACGGTCACTGTGAGTATGGGCATTTCGGGCAGGGCGGTGCCATCCGTTTCGTCCACCTCGGTGAACCATTCGTCCTTGGTGAACTGTGGCGGCATGTCATTAATATCCTTGACACGTATAGACGCCGTGCCCGTGCCCTTTAACCCCCCGCCATCCATGGCAACCACCTGTATCGAATAATCCGGCGTACGCTCCCGATCCAAGCAACAAACCGCCGTCTTAATCACACCCGTATCCGGCTCAATTTCGAATATCGGCGAACCCGTCTCCTCCTCAATCACATTCTTCTCAATCGAGTAGACGAGTCGCGCATTTGAGCCCTCATTGGGATCATCGTAGTCCACAGCAGTCATGGTCATCACCACCATGCCGGCAGTGCCATTCTCTGTGACATTGCCAAAGTAGACGCCTTGCGGGAAAATGGGTGCGTTATCGTTGATATCCTTCAGATTGACCTGCACATCAGCATAGCCCACAAGACCCTCGCCGCCCTCGTCCTGCGCGAATACAGTGAAGCGCCACTGTGGACGTCCATTAGGTTGATCTCGATCCAGGGGCTGCAAATGGGAAAGGGAGAGACAAACACTGAGTTAGAGAGAGAATGGAAAAGGTCAAGTTTTGACTAGTTTCTTATCAATTAATTATTAATGCTCTTCGTATTCATCTCAAATAATTAATAGATTAATTATTATTAATTTGGAAAGAGGAGAAAAATACGTGGTGCAATATTTCTAGACACTTAATGCGCTTCTCGGAATATTTCGAATAATTAAAAAATATGTTGGAGCTATTTATACATATCTATATACATACATATATACGCTTGCTACTAACTTTTCGCTCATTACAATATTGTACAACTCGAGAGGTGTGCGTGTGTGTGTGTGTGTGTTTGCGTGTGGGTGTCGTGGCTATTGTGTAATTTTAGCTGTCATAACCACAAAACCGATTAACAGCAGTGAAAACATTGCCTGCCTGCCCCGCAACTCTTTGCCACAGCCGCTGCCTCTTCAGTCACATGGCTTGCAATCCAACGAAAGCACACAAGTGCAACTTAATATGTGTGTGCGTGTTGGTGTATGTGTGAAATTATCCATTCACAAGGGCAGGCAGCAAGCCCAGCTGAGCTGAGCAGAGCAGAGCGTGGCTCTGTGGGTCGCCAGTGGCAAGCGATGTCCCCGGTGCTGATTTTGACTTTGATATGCATACAGAGCGAGAAGCAGAAAGAAGCTTGAGTGATGTGATGTAAAGCTCGAAACAAACCCGACAAACCATTACCCAACGCCAACCAAGCTCCAAACCCAACCCTTAACTTCAGTGTTCACCTGGTAAGACCACCTTTATAATAACAAGCGCTGGCAAAAGAAAAAAAAAAACAATTTTAATCAGCACTTTGTATCTGCTCTGCTCTTGTTACGCATCCTGGATACGGACAACCCACATGCGACATGCCCAAAAAAAAAGTCCCCAACGCAACTCAACCCTTAACCAGAACAATCCCAGAACCCCGTCCAACCCCTCTGACATGACAGCCGCACAGCGCATAACGTAACAAATACAACAATATCGGAAGGACAGAAGGACATGAGGACAGGGCATGCAGGCTGAGCCATGAACACAGCTTTTCATACGCGCTGACATTGGATTAGTCGTGAAAAATGAAATGGGAGAAAAATCTACAAAAATAAAAAAAATAAAAAAAAAAAAACAAAAAAAAAAACAGATTGTAAAAATATTCGCATGCGTCGTCATCGCTTTAATTTGCATGACAAATTTGACAGCACCATTGCTATAACATATTCAATTTAAGGGATTATGTCAGTGTGTGTGCTTGTGTGTGTGTGTGTTTGAGGATAGTATTTGTTTGTATTCCTTTGGCGCTGTTTTATGTTCTTTTCCTTTTCGTGCTGCTCTCTCTCGTCATTATTATTAAAACCACAAACGTTTTTTGTGCTTTTAGCTGTGTATTTTTGATACAATTTACTTTTCCTAATGGTCGAAAACCGACAACAAAAAATGTATCTATATAAATGCATGTTTTTGCTGGCTTAACATTGGCTGCTTTTGTAGCGCTTATGGGAATTTCATTTGAGCTCTCAAGGCTCTATGATTTTACACAAGTTTTAAGCTACGTCTTTTCAGTTTATCGATTTTTTTCAAATTATTTTTAAAAGAATTGAAAATGTAGCAAATTCAAATTGCAAACATATTAGCAAAGCTGTTAACGATAACATTGTTATGTTAAGCGATCACAGCTGTTAAAGCTGCTGTAATGCACTTTGCAAGCTTATTAGCATAGCTGTTAGCACAGCGCTAACATTGTTATGTTAAGCGATCACAGCTGTTAAAGCTGCTGTAATGCAGATTGCATGCTCATTAGCGTAGCTGTTAGCACAGCGCTAACATTCTTATGTTAAGCGATCACAGCTGTTAAAGCTGCTGTAATGCAGATTGCATGCTCATTAGCGTAGCTGTTAGCACAGCGCTAACATTGTTATGTTAAGCGACCTCAGCTGTTAAAGCTGCTGTAAAGATTTCTAGATTTCCTTTTTGGAATGCAACTTTTCATTCGCTGAGTGGCAATTGCCTTAGGCGGCAGTCACTTCTCTTGAGCTGCACTTCAAAAATGAATGCACCCACAAAAACGGCAACTTTATAATGACACACACACACACACACACACACACACACTTGCCCAAGTGCACCACTTGGCACTCGCTCATTATTGCGTTTAAAACTCACTTAAGTTAATTGAGTTGAGCAAAAACTTTATTAATTATTACAGCACTTGAGACACTTCGAAGAAAGCAGCAACTTCATAAATCAATGCAACGACTATTTTCGCGTTGAGTCGAAGGCATTGCCAAAAAACAAAATAAATAAGTAAAACCAAACTTAAATGTTAAATAATGAGTTTCGCACGTTGAGTTGGGTTGGAATTGCGGTTGGCATTAAGTAGGAGCTGCCCCTGCTGGTGTCGCTGCCATTGCCGCACCTGCCTCCGGGGATTAAGTGTGCATTGATGGAGCCTTAATCAGCGAGCATATTTCGCAATCATTCTCATTTGCCGCTGGCCACAGCAGCTGCTGTATGAAAATGTGACGGCAGTCGAATATCTTTTTTATAACAGAATTTAACTGCAAAATACCCCTTTGCCAGTTTCAGTTGGGCATACCTTGCAAACAAATAGCTACCAACATTTACCAGCCAACTGTTTACAGGGTGTGTTGCAGTCGCGCATTCTCGGCATCGACACGCTCACTTGCTTTTTATAAATTTATTTATTTTTCCATCACGCCTTTTGCGGTTTTGGTGACAGTTTGCTGTTAACGCTTCAATTGCAGTTTATTGCGTTGACTTAAATTTATATACATACATATATATATATATATATATACATAAATAATATATATATCTATATATATATATATATATTGTGCACTTTTGTTTTACTTACCTTCAGCACAAATATTTCGCCTGTTGTGCGATTAATGTCGAATTTGCTATTGGCTGGATTATCGGGATCGATGCCTTGGCCAGTTAGGAAATAAACAATGTTCTGTGGACGATCCTTGTCGCCATCGGTGGCGGTCACCTGTTTGCCATCCAATCAACAATCCATTGCAGTGCAGTCGAACGGAAATGTACAAAAATATATTCAATATTAGTTTTGTTTATGGGGTAAACACGTGAATATAAATCAAAACTACCAAATACTGCCAAATTGGAGTGCATGCAATAAACAACAAATATACACATACATATACAAATGTATGTGTGTGTATGCTGGGAATAAGCTCTTAAGTCTCTGCACAGATTACGGGGATATGCGATAGACGCATTGCAGTCATTTGCAAATATTTTACTTTGTTAGTTTGGCTTTTGTGAATTGTGCAAATATTAAATGCCAACACTTTAGTTATTGATTTTAGTTGCGAGGGGCTTAAATGCATTTCACTATGCACTTATGTATTTACTTCAATTAAATTAGTTACGACTAAATGTTAGTTGACCACAAGCTGATAGAAACCGCTGAAAACTGCAACTGGGAAACCGTGCAAAAGATTTAAGCGTACAAATTTGTCGCATTAAATATTAAATAATACATCGAATTTAATTAGCATAGTACACACACATGTGTGTTTGTGTGTGTGTGTGTGTGTAAATAAATTGCCAAAGTACTCAAAATATTTATGCATGCATTTAAATCGCTGACCACAGACAAACTACAAACTACAAACTACAAACGCACAATGCGAATTATGTAAATAAAGCTTTTAAATTAATGAAAATCATATTTATTTATTTATTTTCTTTTTGTATTTGTCTGTGTGATTAAAATGAATTGCGAAATAAAACAGAAAATTAATATCATATGCTTGGTGATTTGAGGGCGTTAATGTAGCCACGCAAGAAGTGCCAACAAAAACAAAAATGGTTAAAAATAATTCAATTGGAAATTGACCTTAACGACAAACATATTTTCCAATGAGATTTCCGCTCATTTTCAATGGAGCTTAAATTGTACACCTTACACCAAAGGGGAATATCCATTATATTTAATATATATATATATATATATATTTACATATGTAAGTACTATATCAGAGTGTGTGTGTGTTATTGTTTATATATATATATTTAAGTAATTTACATGAGAGCGAAACACGACTACGATTACGATGACGGTTTGTTCTCTGTCGTGTTAAATTAATTGTTATATGAGCACTGCCAGCTATTGTTATACACACACTTGTGTGTTATATATATAGGTGTGTATATACGATATGTAGAATAGGGCAAACGATAAGTGTATATAGCGACCTGCATTATGGTGAAGGGCGTCGACATTTCCTCGTTGAGGCTGCGCTCATACAATGTTTGTGGAAACACTGGCGGCAAATCGTTGACATCCCGCACACTTATCACAATTGTTGTTTGATTCTCGTTCAAACTGTCCGAGGCGACCAGTTTCAACTCGTACTGGCGCACAACAACATACAACCAAACAAAACACAACCAAAAGAAACAAAAAAAAAACACATAACAATTGTAAGTACATAAGAAATAAAAAATAAATTCATAATTAACTTAAAATATTGTTGCCATAAAATGCAATTTGAACTTGAATGTACAAATGTCCTTTCCATATGGTTTTTACACGTGTCCTGTGCATTTTAATCAGCGACGCATCCTTCAGTTAATTCACAATTTGAATTTTTATTGACTTATTAAATTATTCTCTGTTTTTTTTTTTGTTAGTTTTCGATTTATAATTGGCTGCACATCCTTCATGATTTACCAATACAAATACATATATCCTTATTATTTGCGTGACTGTCAATTTGAATTGAACATTTGCTCGTCTGCAGGCCTTTATTGTTGTGTATTTATATTTGCTTACTGTCTACATTAACTTAATTTATTTTTACAATTTAAATCAACAAGCGAATGAATGTAAAAGTCGAAAAACAATTATAAATTATGCGAAAAAAAGTTGTGTGCAGCAAAGAAATGAAAAGTATTTAAGCCTTAAGCTAATAGGAATAATATAAACAAATATTTTTGCGTTGCTTCAACTAAATTGAAGTGGCTTTAATCAAAATATGCTAATTTATCAATTGTTTTGTTTGTGTTTGTGATAAAAAGCACAAAAAGTTGACTATTTTATTGCTAACTAATTAATACACATAAATAAATAAATTATTTATAATTATTTCTCTTGGTTGCTGATGTGCAAATCGAACTCGAGCAAAACTTGAATGGACATGCAATACAAGACTAAGAAAAACAATTTGTGGATGATATTTATTGGAGGGGCAACGTGGCGTATGCTTCATATACACATATGCAAAAAAAGAAATAACAAAACGATAAACAAGAAGGATAATGATAAGACACTACTCGCATAAGGATACAAATCAAAATCATGGCAATGACATTTAAGATTCAGAATTCTTGTTGACCTGCAAGACTCGCTTGGGCAAATTGCGATCATCCTCTTCGGTGATTTGGGTGCGATAAGTGGGTCGCTCAAACACGGGCGGATTATCATTGACATCCTTGACATGGATGATGACCGTCGTATAGTTCTCCTTCAGATTATCGGAGGCGGCCAAGCGCAGCTCATACTGAACGAACAAATGATTTGTTGTTGGTTGTTTAATTAAATGTCATGCATTAAACTATTGATTGCAATTAAGTATGCGTATCATGTATTTCGCGATTCAACGCCATTCAATTAAAATCAACTTTCACACAAGCCAATTGTTCCAAATGAATTCAATTTGAATTAATGTTTCGCCGCACTTTCTTCTATTATACTCTGTGCTGATTTCTTGCTCGCTAAACTAAACTTGTTTGAATTGTTTAATATTTAACTAGCCTCGCGGCCAGCAGCAGCAGCAGCAACCAGCAACAGCGCCTAATGAAATTCAGTGGCAAAGAGCACTTTGCTTCGACTTTCTTAATGAATTTTATAGTCACAACTCGCTTACACATTCAATTGCTGAACTGATTGCACAAGCTGCAGCGAAAGTTTCTCGCATTTGATATGCCCGATGTTCGACTGCTTAATGTATACAAGTTGAACAAGGATTTTTCACACTTGACTGCATGTTGGACATCAATTTATATATGGGACACAACCACAAACGGTTGTCAGAGCTGTCCAAAAGTGGTTGCGCATTAAATGAAAAAATAGGGGAAAAATAATATGGCTTACCCTGCGTCGCGTTTCATAGTCCAAAGCGCCGGCCACATAAATGGCACCCGTCATATTTTTAACCGCAAAAGCGCCGCCAATGTTGCCGCTGGTGATTTCATAGCGAATACGTGAAGCTAAAAAATAATTGTCAGCAATACGCATTATACGCAATATTCGCAAACCTCAATTCGCAGATAAATAAAAGGAGTCATGCAAATATGCTCAGATGTTTACTTACACTCATCGTGATCCTTGGCCGTCACAGTGAGCACTGTGTGCTGAATGTCCTCGTTCTCATCCACTTCCGCCTCGTACAGCGATTTGTCGAAATACGGCGGATTATCGTTCTTATCGGCGATGCCAATGCGTATGAATTTGGTGACTGAAGCGACAAAAATACAAACAATGTTTATTCACTCATGTTTTCCACTCATTTTCAACAACTCAGACTTGCCACTTTTTTCTTTCCTTTGCTATTTCTTTGTTCTTTCTGTAAGTATGCAATTATCACGTACTAGATATATATATATATATATAAGACATATTCAACAGCAGGCGCAAAAAGTTGTCAGACAAAAACAAGAATTTGACATTTGGATTTCTTTTTATATTATTTTTATTTCTATTTTTATTTGAGACTTTTTCTGGTTAGCATCCAAACGCGCTTTGCATATTAAATACTTTAAAGTAGTCCTCGTGGCTTTGCCTTGTTTACAACGCTGCCAAAAAAAAAGAGGAATTCCTTTTACTGTGTGATGATGTAATTTATGTGATTTTGATGCCTATTTCCATTGTATTAAAGTGTGCAAATTGGTGGCAAATAGATGGTAAACAAAGGAGTGGACGAAAGTGGGAAGTTTGAATAAAAGAACAAATAAAACTAAATCCGAAAGTTTGCAAACGAGGAATTTGAATAGTTTTTCAAATAAATTGCAATTGCAAGAGAAATGTTCTCTGGCCAAATTCGAAGCATGTGCAAATGTTATTTTATACAATTAACAATTCAAGTTATTTGAAAATAAATATTTTGCTTGTTTATACAGTCTCCGAAATTCATTTATTTATATTTCAAATTATATTAAATATTTCTCTCAGCACACTTTGATAATATTTGCATCTCAACTTTCAGAATCAGTCGACGCATGAATAATTTAATAAGCAACTAAACGAAGTCAAGTATGGGCCAGTCAAGTGCGGAGAGGGGGAGTGGCAAACAAATTACATAAATCATTTATAATTGTTGCATTAGCAAGCTGTAATAACAAAAGGGTTGCTTTAATTAAATAAATTGAGCACTGAGATAGGACTTGACCAAGCCAAATTTCCTAACTTTCCAGCTCAAATCTATATAGATATTATACACATTAGACACATGTGTGTGTGTTTGAGTGTGTGTGTGTGGCAACTTATCGTTTATACTCATGCACAAGACTCTGCGGCAAGTTGTGTGTTTTGGATTCTAATTTGAATTTTGCATTTGGCATTTGGTTTCTTATCTAGCCAGAATTATGCACATTTAGTTAGCAGCTTGACAATGCTCACGACTGCATCTGGGCCCACCTGACGTATGCGTGATATGATATGATGATGATTTTCTCTCTTGGCAAATATTTGAGCCCATTCGGCATGAAATTTATGGCTAGCCACTGCTGTCTGCCTGTATATCTGCCAACTGAACTGGATTTCAGTGAGGATATGTGACGACATTTTAATTAAAACTTGGCAATTAATGCACACACATTAAAAGCATTAGCAGCACAAGATGTACTTCCCAGGCCTAATGTGTATAATGTGTGTGCTAGATTCAAAGGCAAACAGAAGTCAAGAATTGATTTTTAGATTGAAAAACTCTTGAATATGGACGCGCCATGATGTTCGCCCTCTCCGAATCGATAAATACTTGAACAAATAATTTTCTTCAAAAACTCCATTTGGCCAGTCATAAATCTTGTGGGGTAATTTATCAAACCGTTGACTGTTTTTAAAGGCCATTAACAATTAATTTGTTGATATGGCGCCAGCAGAATGCGCTCATTCATAAATTATCCAAAACGTACGTGACAAAAATTTGCTAGCTGATTTTCCATTAACATGACTGGCAGCTGCATGAATATATATATATATATATATGTATATATATGTAAGGGCTCAAGTGGCACAGCCTTGCCGTGTGCTGTCAATTGCTTTAAATGGCTTTGAAACTGTCGCTGGCACATAAACTAATTAAAACTGTTCGACGAGGGTTGCAAACATGTCGGCGACAGTTTACAATTTGTTTAACTTCCGCTTCAAGTTCAGCTTCGGCTTGCCAAGCAAATATGTCGCTTGACTTTGCATTTGATGGTCGATAGTTTGCAGTTTTTATTTCACTAATTGAGAATAGATATATGTATGTATTTGTGAAATGCACACACGATTCTTAATTGTTGAGGTTCGAGAGAAAGGAAAGCCGCAAAAGCCGCAAACATGACAATCACATTCATGCAACATATACAAAAATCAAAAATGGGTTTTTATTGCAGCAAAGGAAAGGACCGCAACACAACATTGTTGCCACCTCGCATGTTGCATAAATTTCTGAACAGCTGTTGGACAGACAGAGTGCGGGCCGGGGGGTGGGGTGGCAGGTGGCTGGGCTTGGCAATCATAAAAAATCAACGAGGCAGCCAAGCGACAAATGCATTTGCAAGCAGTTTTACGAGCAAACACAGCCACAAAACAGCAGCAAGCGCTGCACAAGGACACTTTCAAGAATTGCAATAAAACATTTGCAACAATTTAGATGCCAAGTTGGCCGAGTAAGCAGTTGTTGCAACACACACACACACACACACACACACACCCACACACACATTTGATATCTACTACTTGGACATTCAGTTAGCTGACTTTATTATGGCCTGGACACATTAAGCGCCATTAATGGCCAAGACATTTCCGCTTCCTTTAGCCAGCAGCCTTTAGATTCGTGTTGTGATTTCCTGCCACACAAAAACACACACACACACACACACACAATGTGTAAAATGTTCAGGTTCGGTCATAAAATGCAACATCGCATCGAGGCCAAGTTGCCAATTAGTTCTTAAAGCTGCACCCACAAAAGTTGGCAAAAAGAAAACCATTCAAAGTATAGATAAAAAAAATGTATATATATATATATGTATATATATGTATATGTCGATGGGGCACAAATTGATACCACTGCTTGTTGCTTTTCCGCTACTATTGAATATCATATTGAAGTTCATTCGAGTGCAAAACTTGATGATAAACTTTGTCGAAAGCGAACCGACAAAATAAGTTGGCGAATGCCCCATAGTCGTTGCACACATGCTCTCTACATAAATATCTAGAGAAAATATTTGCATAGTACATGCAAAACGATTACACTGATGGATCGCCAGTTGCAACTTGTCAAAAGTTGAATAATTTATTTGTTTTAAGCAACAGCTGCTCCGCAGTACTTTTAAATATTAACTTTTCAATTTGGCAAACTGCAAACATGAATACGATTTTTATGTATTTAAATCAAAGAATTATATGCAGTTCCAAATTTAATAATATTAACTTAAAACATTTAAGTTTGCACGAGTTTAGAGCCAGTTTAGGAGAACTCTGCCAAATGAGAGTATAAAATGCGGCACATAAATAATTGAGAAGCGCACAAAAATTGTTATATAAAGCGTGCACAAAATATGGCATCTGCGATTTTGACATGTATTTATGTATATATATATATATATAGATAAGTAGATATATTTTTACATATATATATATATATTTATATGCGCGCGTGCACACGCGAAAAAGTAGCGCATAAATTATGTGACTTTCAAGGGGAAGGAGCAGCGGCATGTGTGTGGCATGTGCAGCAGAGCGTAGCAACTAAAGATGCCAACTGGGCAAATGGAGCACTATTTATTTGGGCACACACACAATGATAGGCCCACACACACACCCACACCCACACCCACACACAGAAAGAGCGAGTTACATAGAGACACAGCTGTGACACATTTTATGTAAGCTAAGTAAGTGATAAAGTTGACTTTGATTTTGCCACTCGCTCAGACTTGGCTCTCACAAACACACACACACACACACGCTCAAACACACGCACACACACCCACATGCATTCATTTGTGACACTCCACTCGAAATTGCTTCAATGTCAATTTTTATGGCAATACAAAAGACTTTTTGGCTCACCCCCCATTGAGCTGCTGCTGCTGCTGCTGCTGCTGTTGCTGATGCTCTCAAGGGTTTCGTTTTGCAGCACTGGCAGCAGCAAAAAAATGAAAAAAAAAACAGTGCACACAACTCGCAAATCAGCGGCAAAGCGCCCAGCTCAACTGGGGATTTCACTTACACCCCTCTCACCTACTTACTACAGCCAAGCGGATACGTTAAGCTGGCCACCACAGTCAGCAAATGTTAATGTTGAAATCCCTTTACGCTACTCAAGACCACTAAGCAGAGGGATTTTTGCTTATATCAATAATATGTAAAATATATATACATACGTATATAATAGAGAGTATGTGCTAGTCGTGCATTTAAGCGTTTAACTTGCTTATGCTGCTGCCCCATAAGCTTTGGCATCGCTTCCAACTCTGTTAAGGGCATAAACATGAAATATGATGGTAAATACTACAATATTTATTTCCATTTGAAACCCTGAACCCATAAAAAATGTAAATATAGGGTATAATGAAGTTGTGCATATTTGTGTAACACGCATTTATTACTTATGCAGGATATCTGCTAGTCGTGCTCTCTTTTTTGCATACATTTGACGGCATTTTTTTTAATTATTTCGTCATAAAAACTGATAAAGTTTGATTCGCTTTCATGTCAGAGAACTCGATTGCCATTCGCGGCATGTGGCATGTGGCATGTGTTTGCTTCAAATAACATGCACCATGAATTTTTCACAGCTTAAATGTCAACTTTCGATAAATACGACAACATTTTTGCTACTCTTGCCCTCAGAAAAATAGGTCATAAAAATAGCTTCATATTTGCATATTTAAATATATATATACATGTGTGTGTGTGTGTGTGTGTGCGTGTGTGTGGGTGAGAGTGTTTGTGTATGTGTGTAAATAAATTGAATTTTGATGTAATAAAGTCACTAAAGGGAAAATGTTGTGAGGCGATTTTAATGAAAAGTACATGCGACAGCAGATTGAGGAAAATAACAACAAAAAACATACACTGAGAAAATATATTGCATTTTGTGTAAATATTAATGCATGTGCATAACGGTTAATGCGCAAACGGCGCATGAGACGTGGAGGCGTGGCAGCTTAATTAAAGTTGCTGCTGCTGCTGCTGCAAAAGTGAAAAAAGCTCAAGTTGAAATGCTGCTAATTAAGCATCATCAAAAAGCCAGTTCAAATTTGGTTAGCTTGTGTCAAAGGCAAGGCCAACGCCGGACGGATCCACTTTTGCATATTAAGTTGCATTAAGTTGCACACAGAATAGATTTAAGGTAAATTAAGAGAATAAAAAGTTGCAAGTTGACAAAGTAAGTCAGCTGCAGACGGGCAGCTGAGCACAGTGCATACCAAAAGTATGTCATATATTTGTATGCATGTATGCAAGTCGAAGTTTCGCCAACTATTTAAATTTTAAGCATTTTCTATAATTATTTATAAAAATGTTGCCGCGGCAAAAGGTTTTGGAATCCAATTTGCATTTGGTTTCTTAACTAGCCAGAATTATGCACATTTAGTTAGCAGCTTGACAATGCTCACGACTGCATCTGGGCCCACCTGACGTATGCGTGATATGATATGATGATGATTTTCTCTCTTCTTCTTCTCCGCTTGGCAAATATTTGAGCCCATTCGGCATGAAATTTATGGCTAGCCACTGATGTCTGCCTGTATATCTGCCAACTGAACTGGATTTTAGTGAGGATATGTGACGACATTTTAATTAAAACTTGGCAATTAATGCACACACATTAAGAGACAGCACAAGAAGTACTTCCCAGGCCTAATGCGTATAATGTGTGTGCTAGATTCAAAGGTAAACAGAAGCCAATGCCAAGAATTTTGAAGTACACTGTTCATGTAAATCAGATAAGTAGAACGATTGCCGAGCTAAATTACAATTATCAAGAAATGTAGATCGGAAATTGCAGGCGGAATTCCGAGTGCGAAAAAGTCAACGAAAAGTGCACATTTGCACATTTACTTTCCATTTTATTTATTTTTGGTTTTACTCGACTCAAGCACAAGTTATTTTCAAATACATGCTCTGAAGGCTGCGCCGCACATTTAAACACGCCCAATTGCTGTTGAGAGCTCAGTTCACAATGTTAAACCAGCAGCAGCAGCAGCGACAGCAACAGCAACAGCAATTGCAACATCCAGTGTCCAGTGTGCCGTGTTAATGGACTGTCTGCAGAACATGTATAAACTTGCACAGTCAAGCAAAAATAGCTGTTAGCGTGTTTTGTTTTTGCTGCTGTCGCACAATTAACAAATGGCAATTACATTGCCAAAAAAACACACTCGTCTGCGCTGCACTTGACTTGTTTATGGCGCGTTTTGCAACTGCTTAACCAGCACTCGGAATAATAATGGATGGCGCTTATTGAGCGGGTCAGTAAATTGAGTTGACAACAACTTTGTGTGGCAGTTAATGTTTTTTTTCGTGTGTGTGCAGTTTACTCAATTGCTTGTCATTTAATAGTCCCTTGATTTGGACCGGCGAATTTGTGAAGCGTAAAAGGTTGCGAAATCGAATAAAGTGCTCGATCATCAGCGGGGACACAAACCAAAACGAGAGGCAGCTGCTGCCTGCCTTTCTGCCTGCTGCTACGGTGACTAATCATGTTGAACGCGGTGGGGCAAGTTGCAGCCTCCCTCTCTCTCTCTCTCTCTCTCTCTCTCTGTGTGTGCGTCATAGTTTAAATTATGTGCGAAACTTTTAGCAAACTTTTAATAGCATAGTGCTGCCAAGTTGCCAGTTGGCATATGTTGCAACGCTTACGCATTGATTGGTTACACTATCCATTAGACCTTAGGATACGTTCGCTGTGTGGCAAGCAGCAACAGCAACAGCAGCAGCAGCACCAACAGCAGGTAACAGTTTTAGACGTTTTGCCAAGTTGTCCCTAACTAAGAAGCATACGCGTGCCTGGCATGACAGATTTAGCACCACCGAACCTGTGTTGGCCAACTGTCGAATTGTGCGAAATGAGTTTTGCGGCAGTCAAGCGTTAAATTGTATCTTTCAGCGCGCCAAAGTTTGTTTGTTTGTGGCATCTTTTTGCATTGACAGGCGGTCGAAATGAACTAAACAAACCTAAACTAAAACTGAGCTAAGCTGAGACTTCAACTGAACTGCCTTGAGTAGCTGCTGCGGTTCGTTCTCAAGGGATATTTATTTGTTCAGCTAGTTGCCGAAGAGCCGACAGCTGCCACAGAGGCACACAGAGAGAGAGCGAGAGAGAGAGAGAGGGAGAGAGAGAGAGAGAGAGAGACTCCTAAGTAAGACGGAGCGAATGGAATTCAGCACAATCTCATGGTAAAAGCAAGTTTGACTTGAAATTAATTTGATTTTAATTTGAACAATCTTTGCTTAAATTATTTCTGAAACCATTTAATTAAAGTTTGTGCTCAATTTGAAAATTCTCATCGAATGTAAAAACAAAAACATTTGTTGGCAATTTACATTTTTTTTTCTAAATGATTTCTGAAAATAACTTTGAAAATATTACAAAAACAATAATTTTAATTGTTTTTTAACATTTAGCTAACATAAAGAAATGGAAAACATTTCGTGCACAGTTTCCATTTGGAAACTTAAATTTTTTTTGGAAAATTATTAGGGTAAAAAAAGAGCTTATTTAATTTATAAGTTAAATTCATTTCAGCTCATAAATTGACACAGTGAAATAAATTTAAATAAAGCATGAAAAAATATATAAAATACATATTTGATTTATGTTTTTTTGTTGTTTACTGGGGAAAGTCATAAAAAATCGGGATTATTTGATAAAAATTAATTTCCATAAATTTCTTATCGCACAAGCAGCTTTTTTTTTTTGAGATTGTTGTCAACTTCGTTGGTGTTAAAATTGTTTTAATGAATTGATTTTTGTTATTGATATATTGAACACATGAATTTTGTAGAGCAAATGGACTTGAATATTTGCGATATTGTTTTATGTTTTTCTATTCTATTATAAAATGGAATAAATCTACTTTGCTTTATTGAATAATGTCGTTTTTCTATTTAATGCAGTAATTATCAAAGTTTTTGACCAAATTTGGGCAACTGTTTAATGCAGTTGTTAGGCGAAACCAATTAGAATGTTGGAATAAATAAATTACTCCCCATTGGATTTTTTCACTGTTTGCTTCGTTGTCCGTCCGTCCGTCCGTCCGTCCGTCCGTCGGTCTGTCTGTCTGGCAACGCATTTGTTTAGCTGCTGGCCTGTTAACCTTGACTCTGGCGCTCTGTCTGCTGTGCAATGCGTGTAAATAATGATAGAGACTCGTGTGGAAAACAATAACAAAAGCCCATCGCAGAGCTGGGAAAACAAATGTGTGTAATTATAGTACTCGAATTGCCATTAGGGCATTTAGCAGCGACTCTCTCTCTCCCCCTCTCCCTCTCTCTCTCTCTCGCTCTGCAGTTGTACTAAGCCCAGAGGCATTTGCCAAATTCGCATTAATTAGATTGATTTATGCCGAGGCGCGTAGCAAAAGAGGGAGCAAACTTGACTCATGGACTTGATGACCAGCATTGACACAGACGCAATTTGTGCCTATTTATATTTGCACAAACAGACGCCCTATTTCCCTCTCTCTTCCTCACTCACTCTATCTCTCCCCCCCTCTCTGTCACTCTCTCCTGTCGGCAATCAATCAATTTTTTAGCCCAATTTATCAAACTATTACGCAGCTTCTTGGCGTCTTGTGTTTTATTTTGGTCAATTTGACATTAAAATTGTTGCCTAGTTTGCGCCGGCACGCCTCCAGCTGCATAGATTTTGGTAGCAGTGTACGCACTGAGAGAAAAACAGCAACAAACAACAAGCAATACGTATGAAGAGAGATTCAAATTTGGAACAACCTAAAATAGTCGTATAGAAAGTGATAAAAATGTGTATATATTAGTGTAGTTATTTCTCACTGTGTACATGGCGTACACCACACGTATTTAGTGTTAGTTTTCTCCGCTTCCTCACTAAATTTGATGACAACTTTGATACGCAATGTGCGTGAGTAGTTGTAAAACAAAAAGGGAGCAAATTGAACTAGAAATCGCAAGTATTGGCAATAATATTTGGGCCGACAATTTGATGGATGTGTTCTTTGCTTGACCATAAAAACCATTGAAATGTGCTTCAAATGCTGATCGAATTCACAATGTTAATATAATAAAATACTCTGTGTACAGTCTGTGTACAGTCCTGTGTATGAAGAGTGAGCGAGAGAGAGAGGGGGATAGAAAAGGAGGGCAGCTGCGTTAAAATGTTTGGCTTTTATGGTCGTTATGTGGGTGAGAGTAAAGGCAGTGTGCCACGCCCCTTAACTATAAATATTGTTTATGTTGCTGTAATGTCCATTTGGCTGCTGCTGCTGCTGCTGCTTCTGTCTACAGTGCTGTGGCATGTTATGTGCCCAGCTAGCTAAGCATTAAAATGTATTTTATGTCATCGTATTTTTAACAGACTGTTATTGATTTAATGAATTGTGATTGGTTTCCTACAGCAGCAGCTCTGTGTATGTGAGCTTTAATATATAAATATATATATATATATATGTGTGTGTGTTTGTGTGTATACCAAAGTATAACAGGAAGTTTGCAAGAGAGCCTAATTTAACTGTAAACAAAAATAGTAGAAAACAAATGAGTTGGTTTTCACATGATGTTGTCAGACTTACACCCAGCACTGTATGTGTGCACAGTTAGTCAATAAAAACTGTATTCACTGCGAATGCGAATACGAATGTGAATGTGAATGTGAGTGCAAAACAATCGAGAATGTTTGCATATATTTGCCATGCATATGGGCAACTATGAAAGTTAACTGCAAATTGGTAAACCAAAAATTTTGCGTTTGTTTTGTTTTTTGATATTCATTTGAAATGTTGAAACGGAATCGAAGCTTATCTGGTCACATTGGCTTTGGCTTGCAGGTTTTGCGATTTTGCGATTTTGCAATTTTGCATTTCATATTACATTCATGCAAAATTATTTGTGCAGTGCCAATTCCAGTTTGTCTGCCACACATATTATTGATATTTTTATTACTTCTGTTTGGGATAGGAAATGAAAATAGAAGATTTTCGATTGCTAGGGATTATTGTGAGTTGTGGTGCGGCTGCTGCTCATTAGGCGCTTGCCACAGAGAACCTAATCAGAATTGTGATTATGATTTAATACATGCACCAGGCAAAATAATGTTCAGGTCCAAGCTGCAAAAGTTTCTATATTTCATGTTTTTGCAGATTTTTAGTCAGTTCACAAATCTTTCGACTTTATGAATATATTTGTCTTGCCTGGTTTTCATAGTTTTTTTTTTTTGTATTGATGCCAAAAAGAAAAAAAGGAAAACAAATTCCGCTCGTTGGCTGGCAGCATTTTGTTTGGGTTCCGCTTTGCTTGCTGGCATTTCGTAAGCGGCTTAATGTGTGGCTCTTGTTTTTTGTTGTTGTGAACTGGCAAAAGTTAAGTGCGCTGAACTTTGGCGCCAAAGTAATTAAAGTTTACCCGGCGCACAAAAAGAGCAGGCAACCAAAAATAAATAAAATAATTAAAGTACCAAACCTGTCTCAAAGCCACAGCAGCTGCTGCAACTCTGCAGTTGAAGTTGCTGTTGGGCAAAAGTTGATTAATTTACCTGCAAAGAAAAAGAAAAACAGTGTTTAAGTCACTTTCAAGTTGCAATCAGTTGCAGCAAGTTCTTAAAGCCAAAATACTTTTAAATTAGTGTTTCAACCATATTGTATCCTTCTGAAAACACTTAGATTGAATATCAGTCAGTCTCAGTTGTCTCTAAGGAGATGACTTCACAGCAATTGAAGTTTCCACCTCTGTGAAGTGACAGCGGAAGTTCGGCTAGATGAATTAATTTCCTTCATCGTTGCCCATGCTGCTACAGTAGTCACTATGGGGGATGGATGACCTAGTTACTTTTGCAGCATAATATTTCTGCCCGCATTTTCCACTAAACTAAATTAACTAAACAACAAAATCGTTATCAAGCACAAAGCGCAGTACTTTGCCCATTATGCACAACAAACTAAAGCGCTCTTTTTAATATTTATAACAGAATGTAAATGGAAAAACTATAAATAGCCAAGACTGCTGGCAAAACACTAACTAAACTAAACACAACAATCAACAAACAACAATGCAGCGCAATCTTCAAGGCAACCTTGCTTGAATATGCATAGAAAGAGAATAAAAATTTATATCGAATGCTGTAAAACTGCAAACAGGCACTCTAAGCTGTTATATATATATATATATATATATATATGTATGTATATATATATAAAAGCTCGTGTAAGCTCTGTGCTGCTGAGATAAGCTGGATCTTATGCAAATGTAATTAAAATGCAGCTCGGCACCGTTTAACAATATTTTATGTTATTTCTGTAAGCGCTCCAAGAGCTGTTAATGTTACTGTTACTCACGCTGTTGTTGTTGTTGTTGTTGTTGTTGCTGTAACTGTTGTTTAGGATTATGCAGACTTGCACATTTGCATTGTGCGTGTGTGTGTGTGTATTTGTGTCTGGGGCATCTCGTTAGCTACATTTAATGAGCAGCGGGCAACGAGAGCATTTTCGAGTTGAAATTAAAACAAATTAAAGTTAATTAAATGCATTTGGAGACAACTCAACTCAACTCAATTCAAGAGGGACTCGTCCAGCCGTGAAATTGCTCGCATATCTAATGTTAATTATACCGAACATAACCTCACAAACGGTAAAGCAGGCACGGCACACCTTTACCGCATCCAAACAAGACAAATGACTTAATTTGGGAAAATTCCAACCAGTTAAGCGTTTGTTAAATCTCTTACAAAAGAGGCCATTGAAGAACCCGGCATGTTAAAAAACATACCTTTTTTTAATGTAATAAATAAAAGTCGAATAAAGCAAAACCCGAAAATCATTCAAACTGGAGCTTAAGCTGATTACAAAGCAGCGCCCTCTATTGTTCACATTTCCTCTTCTTTTTACGACGGCTTTTTTTGTGATTACTTTTTTGAGATCCCAACCTCATCAGCTTGTACAGCAGTGCTGTGGTGGGGGCGGGAGCACAGAGTGTAAGCAAAATTCACACCCATTTTTTTTGTGTTGTTCAAATTTCAACGGAATTATGCGCGTATACTTGATTTTTTAATTAAATACACAAATTGCCGGCAACTCGTCGCCGTTATTCCTAATTTGTTGTGTGAATTAAAAAAAATAAATTATAATTTGGTTTATTATTGTGCGTGTGCCAAGTGCAGCAATTGTGGCAAAGGTGGCGTGGAATTCTTTCTTTGCCTCAATAATAAACCAATTAAGTCCACACAATGCAAAGGCGAAAATTTAATTAAATTCCATTGTTGATTGATTGAGTTGCACATAATATTGTGTGACTTAATTCGCTGGCGTCTTGTCAAATCCCTAAGTGCGTTGAACTCAACTCAAAATGTTGCACAATGTCAGACGTGCGCGTTAATAGAATAAAAAACATTAAAAAATGTATCAATATTTAGATAAAGATGATTCAAGTATCGAAATTGGAGCAAAAAGTTAGATTGCAGACCTTAATTTGAGTTGTTTAAGTTCTGAGTACAAGTTTCTGCACATTGTGATCAATTATGCCTAAATTCCGCTGAGAACATCTGTTCGACATGCGCAAATACCAAAAAAACCACAAAACAAATACTGCAATTTAATTAAGAAAATAGTTTTGTTATTTTGGGCTATTTTTCTTGCCACAAACAGCGGCAAACTGAGCGGAAAACATTGACAAAAGGCGCAGCAACAAAAATTGTCATAAAAGGAGAATTGTGCGACACGTGTTCACATGTTGCCCATGCCACAAATATGCCTTGTCAGTTTAGAGAGAGAGGGAGCAAGGAGAGCAAGTGTTGCAATCAGTTAAAATCGATAAGTGTTGTGCAGCGTTGTAATCCGTTTAAATGAGTGCTGTAAAGTGCTAAGTGTGCCATTGCCGCTTTATTATTTTTATAATTATCAATATTTGATGGGCAGCAGGCGTGACACAAATGCCGCTGTGGCTCTATGTGCCGCAATGCAATTATAATCAAAATGAAATCATATTTTTTATGCACTTGCTGCCTCTTTTTTGCGCACTTAATTACTTTCGCAAAAAATGTCACAAGTGTGGCTGCCACTTTTTTTGTGGCATGTCCCGCAAGCGATTGTCAATTTCATCAGCAACATCGTTATCATCTCTGTCATCATCATCGTCATCATTGCGTCAAGTAATGTGCACACAAAAAACTGCTGTCCATTTAACAGAATATATCAAACAGTTGCCGCATTGTTGCACTTACACAAACACACACACACACTCGGACAGAGAAAAGAGCAACCATTTGAAAAAAAAATAAAAAAAAAATGCTAACAACACAAAAGGCAGACGATGCAGGAAAAAGTCACGTCAACAATCTGGCAACACGTTGCAAGTGGCAACGCACACTTTATCGCCACCATTGTTGTTACATATATATACAGATATGCTTTATTTTTGTTGCATCTTTCTGGTGTCCATTGTCCATTGTCCATTCGCCATGTTGCCCCATAATTTGTGCGCGTGCAAACGATAGGAAAGCATTTCGCTTGGCTTTTGCGCGTGGCACGTGCCACGTACCACTGATTAATTGCACTGGCCAACGACCTGGCTGTGCCACAAAAGTTAAGCCGTTAAATGTTTAGCAAGCGACTTTCAATTGCAACAAGCAGCGACCAACAAAAAGCAAGTCCCAACCCCAACACCAAAATGAGCAGCACTTTGTGGCGCCCTCTGTTGGCCGCTTCCCCTATTGCTACAGTGGTCTCCGCGTAATGAAAATTATCCATTGTGGCAATTTCGTGCAATTTGAAAGCGTAACTTTTAATGAATCGGAATTGTTTAGCACCGAGCACGATTTCTGTTCTCAACTTTTGACTATCGACAAATGATTATGTTCTCATTATTCTCACTGCTTCCGACAGATTAACTCTTCTCAATTGAAAGCAATTCTGTACTTGAAATAATTTGAATCGATTTCTTAATAGATAGATTCCATCAGAGCAAGCTTGCAAGTTTCCCTTCAAATTGTTGGCAAGTTGCAAATATTCTCGAGCAATTTAAAAGCGTTGTTTTTAATGAATTCGAATTCGAATTCGAGAAATGTCTGATGGCCACTTTCGACTCTTAGAACTTTGGATCAACGATTATGTTTTCGTTATTATTATATCATTGCTTGGTATTCAAAAATATCACTTATCACTCGAAATTCGCGGAGATTTGAGAAATAATTTTAAATGCCGACTTTTGAGTAATCGAAACAGAAATATCGATTAGATTTAGCCTTTGAAAATCGATTGGTTTATCAATATTTGATAATTGTTTGCTCTCAAAAATATTTACCTGTTCAAAATTTGCATTAATTCTAGAATAAAATTTTGAATACGGATTCCGAGCTTTTATAATACTTTTAAATGCAAATAAAACAAATAATAAATAAAATAAATAATTTACAATGAATAATTAAACCAATTTAAATGATTCTCACTGCCAAGCAAAAACCAAAACTATCAATCAATCAATCAATCAATCAATTACAAACATTTAACGCATTTCACTCAATTCTGAGTGCGAACCGTATTTATAATTATTCTCAACAGTCGCAGCAGCGTGTTCCGCTTTGGAGTGTCCACTGTACTTGTTGTTTATCTTACGTGACCAGGCTTAAGTTCATTTTGTTATTTGAGCTGTTCGCTTTGCCTGTTTCCCTGCCTGATTTCTTCATACAAAGCAGCCAAAGGAGCCTGTTTCTCATTGTGATCCTTTATTTCATTTTTATGTTTCTTTTTTTTTTTGTGCTGATGCAGCAGGACTCTTGTTTCAACTCGACTTGAGTGGAATTGAGTTGAGTTTCGTTTAGTTGACTTTTGAATCTTGGCTACTGCTACTGTCGTTGCTGCTGCTGCCGCTGCTGCTGCTGCCTCTGTGTTTGCTGATGCCATGTTTAAGGCTTGACCTCGTTCTTAGCTATTATAGTGGCCCACACAAAACCTCCCTCACTCCCCCACTCCCCCCCCCCTCTTCTCTAACTACCCGTATCTGTTTTCCCAATAGCAATCAGTGTGCACCTTGTACAAAATTAAGGCTCAACAATCAGTGCCAACTCAGGGGTTCAATAAAAACTATCATAGTACGAAAATAAAAAGGAAGACACCAGGCAGCAACAACACCATTTTGTAATCGTAGTAGTAGTAGTAGGGATAGTTCTCCTTCATCTCGACAAGGTCTGCTCTTAATTTGTGTGCTGGCCAATGTTTAGTTTAGTCCTTTGGTAAACTCGAGTCATGCCCCAATTCATGCTGCAAACAGCTGCCCAAGGTCTAAGCTGAAAATTAAATTAGCTGTTAACAGAACTGAACTTGCCCTTGTAATCCCCCCCCCCCCCACTCACCCACCTCTCTCTACCATCCCTCTGTGTCTTTTTTGATTATAAACTTTTGTGAATTATGCGAGGCAATGTGACCACCACAAAAATATACAAAAAAGAGAAATAATAAAATAAATACAAAGCAAAAGCAAATGCAAACTGTAGTCAAGAGCGGGCGACAGATAAAGTAATGGTAATAGCCTTTGAGGGTTGTCCGTCCAGGGCAGCGAGCTGGGACTTTGCGCAATTGCACTCCCTGGCATTGTCTGTCTCTCTGTCTGTCTGTCTGTCTGTCTGTCTGTGTGTCTGTCTGTCTGTCTGTGTGTCTGTGTGTCTGGAGCAGAGCAGCAGGGCACAATAAACATTGCTTCACTTTCATAATAATGATGAGCACAGCAAGCGTGCATTGTCAGAATGAAGAAATGTTAACTAGCTACGGCTCCTTCACCGCTTTAAGGATGTTCTCTGATGTCCACGTTGTGAGTGTGCACAAAATGGAAAACACATATTCGACCAGCTAATATAAAAGTTTCAGTAATAAAATTAAATTGCAAAATGATTTTTATGAAGCTAGTTTTGTGATTCACAAAGCTGAAGTTATTTGCGAGCAAAACATATTTTGACAACAGCTTAAAACGCAGAACACGAATTTATCACAGGAATATTATTATTTTATTACCTTAAACTTGGCGTTTTAAATGTATTTTCGTTAAATTGCAAAGCATACAGCTAAATTTAAGACCAACTAACTTAAATGTTTTAATGATAAACATCTTTGTTATAGCTGAAGTTTTCGTTTTTCTCTTTTTTTTTCCAATTTTCATTTTTATGTCGCCGCACAGCTTAAATCAAAGGATCCTTTAAAGGATCCCTCTCAAAAATATTAGTTATTTTTTATTACTTGAAAGCAATTTAACGACTTTCTTACAAATGAATCGCTTAATCTGTATTTTCATTAAATTGCGCAACATACAACGAAAATTTCATATAAATTCCAGCACACACACACACACACACATAGAAAGCCACATTTATATTTTTCATTCGGAAAAGCCACAAATAAAATGCCCACAAACTTAGTTTTAGCTGTTTTCCTTATTCTTGTCCACATCCCCTGCCCAGTGGGAATGACAACAAAGTCTGCGCTTCTGCGAAGGCATTTAAACTTGTTATGAGCTCAGCTTGTGGACGCGATGATGATGATGAAGTGAGGAGTGGCGCAGAGTGGGGGGGAACCAGTGGGAGTCTGTGATATAAGTTTACCGCCAAGGGCCAAACAATTGAGCTCAATTGTGCAAGCGTTGACAATGCGAATTACAAGCACAGACGCAGAAGCAGCAGCAGCAACAACAACAACAACAATAATCTTGGCCAAACTTAACTTAACTTGGCTTAAAGTTGACGAAAGGAACGCTCTTAAGGCCAATTTGAATTGCTGACGTCAGAAGTTGATCGATTCGATTCGATTCGTTTCGATTTTTTCCCATTTTGTTTGCACCTCTCTTTTTGAGCCAAACTCAATAAAAACTAAAGTCAAAAAACTATTCGCACGAGTCGAGTCCAAACTTTGACTTGACGAACGCATCGAGTTGACTATTAAACCGGCAAATGATGGAACAATAAGGCGAAAAGAAAAATAAACTCCTTTAGCCCATAAAATGGTGGGTTTGTTGCTGCTGCTGCCTCGACAGAGAGCCAAAAACTTTTTGGCACATGTAGTTTACCATTTTATGGGCATTATCTTCTCTTATTCAACGCCGAAAACTTTTCCTCTTTCCATTCGAACCATTTATTGTTGTTCAATTTCGATTTCGAGTCGAGTCGAGTCGAGTTGATGGATGGATGGATGAATGTTATCGGCTTGTTAATACCCTAATAGTGGCCACAATAAGTTGGTGGCGAGGTGTGCAATGCATTGAGGAAGCCAGGTTTGTTCTCGTTTTAAATATGATCTAACTTAAAAAAAGTAAATCTAATCTAAACTATACAAAGGGGAGTTTAAATTAGGCAGTATTAAACTCCACAGCTGACGGACTTTGAAGCACTGCCTGGACACAAATCCAGACGGGATTCCATATACATATATAAAAAAGAAAAACTTGTTTTTGGACACAGCAAAAACATAATTAAATTAAAGCCGAGAGTAAAGAAATAATTAATAATTATATTTTTTAATTAAATATATTTAATATGTAATTTGTTGATTTTCATATACTTCACTAATTGTGTGTTTTTCGCATATTCCATCCAAGAGAGAGGAATGAAATTTTGCTTGCTTATTTTGCACAGTTCATTTGCGATTTATAAGTAAATAAAAATTGTAAATATTTATATATTTACAGTTATATTAAATACATATATATATATATATATATATATATATAGTGTGTGTGTGTGTGTGTGTGTGTTTGAGAAATGCTATGAAGCGTAAACACATTTAATATTAGACAGAAATTTTCAGTTAGCTTATTTTTCTCAGCTCATTTTGTGATTTTAGTTTTATATTTAATTTAAATATTTATAAATTTATTATATTTATATTCATTCTTCATTGAAAGTGTGTGTTTGAGTTGAATAATAGAGATAATAGAGAAATCATAGAATTGTTGTGTCCTTGGCTCATTTTTGCGCTGCAATCCTTTTCATGTCGAGTTTGGTTTGGTTTGGTTTTGGTTTTGTTTTTGACTTGTCTGCGCATTGTTTTGTTTCAGTGAGTTTGGCATTGAACTAGACACACACACGCCTACACACACACACACACACACACTCACACACACACACACTCACACACACCTACACAGTCTGACAAATACAGTTGGGTTCTGGCACATCTAATTGCGTTTTTAATTAGTTTGCATGCAATTGCATAATAATTTAATTAAAGTTATAAGTCCCCTCTCTCTCTCTCTCTCTCTCTCTCTCTCTCTATCTCTCGCTCTCTCTCTCTCTCGCTGTGTGTGCATATAATTAATGCTAAATCCTTCACACGCACTAACAATTTCAAGTTTGCCGCATCTTCTACTTAATAATCAAGTCGAGCCGTGCAAAAACTTTGCGTTATTATCAGTTCCCGCAGCACACCTACCTTGCACCCCTACCACCCACTCCCCCTCCACTCCAAGAGCAGCACTCACTTCTGCTACCTGCCCTAGAAATGCATCTTAACGAGCGGAAAAACTTGTACCCAGAGTTCAGTGCGGGTTTTGATATTGTGAGAAGTTGCCTTTCTGTGCAGTGTCAAGAACTCAGCCGAAAAATTCAGGCATAAGTTTTAACCATCCCCTACAAGCCAGCCCCTGCACCCTCACCTGCCCCCCACCTTCCACGCCCTTGGCTATAAACCACATTTAAGTAGCTCTTAAGCAGCTTTAAGTTGCCGTGAAAATTGTTCAGGCAAAAAGTGAAGAAAACTTTTTTTTTTATTTTTTTTTTATTTGATTTTCGCATTTTTTTCTTGCCTTCGGTTTTCAATTTTCTTTGATCAATTAGAGGGCGGACAGAAAAGGAAATGTTTGTCTACTTATATGTGTGTATATATGTGTGTATATATGATAAGTGTATGTGTGTGTGTGTGTGTGGGTGCGCCTGCTGTCGTCTTAGTTGACATGATAATGAAAATGTTTTATCTCTTGACAAAGGTCGCACTGCTGACAGCTGCCACGTGTTAGCCAAGGAAAACGCACCCAGATTGCAGTAACAAGTGTTAAGTGTACAGAAGGCCAGAGTCGAGAGTGCTCGCCTCGCAGCTGCTTTGAGCAGCAAGCTGTATTCTTTACAAAGTTAACCAAAGTATATTCAAATGGAATTGAAGGGGTTTATCTTCAAGGTGGTGGCTATTTGGTGTCGGCATTCGATTTCAAACGAGTCAAGTTAATCTGATTTAATATAATGTATTCAGGTATATTTAAATGGGAATAAAAGGATTTATTTTTCCAGTAGTGGCTTCTCCTGCTATCGGTAATCCACTTTAATCGTCCAGCAGAAGAAGTTTAAGTTTATCAAACTTATGACAAGATATATTCAAATCGATTTGAATTGAATTAGATGAGATTTATATGTAAAGGGGTGGCTTTTTATTGGTATCGGTTATCGATTTTAATCGTTAATGTTGCTTTATAAACTGCCTAAGCAGTAATTAACTTGCTTATTATAAGAAAGTTGATTAATATTATACCAAAATATATTGAAATGGAATTGAGTTTAATTAAATGAGATTTATCTTTAAACTGGTGACTTTACTTTGGTATCGGTAATCGATTTTAATCTGTGATGTTATCTAAAGTAAATCAGCATTTGGTATGCAAGAACTAACAAAATAATTAATGCTAAGGCATATTTAAATGGAATTGAAAGGCTTCATCTCTAAAGTAGTGACTTTTACTGTTATCGGTAATCGATTTTAATCGAGATTGGAGCAATAATTGTTTAGACTTGATGTGCGCTGTCTACGATTATTAAAGTAGGCCATAAAATTGATAGAGAAGCTTGGCGAAATGTGAATGATGATTTTCATGTCAGTTAAATATTTATGTGCAACATGGAATTTTTTTGACTCAAGTATTACAAAGTATATTAATAAAATAACCATCTTGTTAATTCCTCTCTGTGCAATTTTGCAGTCTAAATCTGCCCCAAAACGGGCCTCAAGTTGCATTTAATTGCTACATTCCATAAGTGGTCTCGCTTCTGACTTGGCAGCATGTGATAATTGCCAAGTTATTTCTTTGAAAGAAGACGATTTCGAAATTGGAGCAAGTCAGTGAAAGAGCGAGAGAGAGAGAGAGAGAAGAGAGAGAGATAGAGAGAGGGAGGGAGAAAGACTGGAGTTTGGTCAGTGGTGTCGACTAATTGTAATGAATTTTTCAATTTTTGCCTCAAACTGTTTGAGCTTGTTGGGGTGAGGGGAGTGGGTGGATGCAGCTGGTGCTGTTGCCCAAGCCTGATGAATGATGCCACACACTCGTCGCTGCCATTCATCACAGCAGGCGCTTTTCCGCTAACCCACCAGCAACATCTCCTCTCTCTCTGTAAAGTCAACGCAGCGTTTTTGACACGCGCCTTTTGCGGTCAGAAGTTAGACACAAACTCGCTCTATGTGTGTGCGAGTGGGTGTGTGCGTGTGTGTGTGTGATGTGTGTGTGCGGTTGACTTCAATGGCATTTGATGGAAAATTTACGCAGTAAGTCTGTGTGAGTGAGTGACTGAGAGAGGCAGCGAGTGGGCGAGTGAGTGAGATGAAGACACAAAATATAATTTAAGACTTGAAAATTACACAAGTAAAAACCGCATTAAATGCGCACCAAATGCCCAAGAAAGAATTAATTAATATTTAATTAAATTATATTAAGTATCTTTATGATAGATTTAGTTATATTCGACTTATTTATATTCGATTTAATTTATATTCAATTTATTTATTTTAGACTCGATTTAATTTATATTATATTTATTTATTTTTCTGATCATATTTGATTTATCCATCTGTAAAATATTTATATTAGATTTAAGTTTATTTATATTAGCTTAGATTTAGTTTATGTTCGACTTAGTTTAATAGTTTCATATTCTTGTGTAATTCAACTCTAATCAGGCTGTCAGCAGCTTCTCAATTTCATGTCCCATATTAATTAGATATTCTTGATCCAATTAGTGAACTTCAATTTCTGGTCCCCCCCATTTCGTCCCCTCTCTCCACACACTACAATTTGTTTTCCACTTTGATCTGTCGGCAGTTTGTGTTGTTGCCTAACCTTGACGCTAGGTGGAAATGCAATTACATGAAGCGCCACCTACTGTGCAATTCTTGTGGTGCTCTGCTTTTATTGTTGCTGCAATTGACGCAATGTTTTCCTTGTTTTAAGTGCAAATGCAATCTAATTAAGGCTGCCATTGGCACAACCCACACCCCACACACACACACACACACGTGTATATGTAAAGCAATAACATTTCGATACTTGCCACGAATCGGAGCCAATCGGCAAGGACGAGTTGAGCGGGTGGCAGTGTGGCAGGTTGGCAGCTGGTATTTGATGTCTGTTTGTGACGTGCAAATGAGTTACAAATTGAAATTGTTAAGCAAGAAAATGTTCATTGTGGCTGTTCATTTATTTAGGTTAAGGTCTTGCCATTGTTTCCCAAATTGCCAAATTGATTAGTTCGTGTGAAGCGTGTCTTTAATTAAGTTGGCTGACGTTTGATTGAAATTAGTTGTTCTGTCTAATAATAATAATTAATAATCAGATAATAAATTGGCTGCTGATATTTTGCTGAATTGGCAAATGAATCGCGCTCGCTGTTAAACTTAACATTGCATGTTAAGTCACTGTTAACTAGCTGCTTAAGTTTCAATCATATCTTAAATTGGAGTAAACAAATTCAATTTCAGATCTTGTTTGCCAGGCAAAAAATAAACGCCAAACGCCAAACTCGGATTCAAATTTTAATTTGCAATGCCAATCATTGTTAGGCATTATGCACATACATACATACACACACATACATATATACGCCACATTCCCAAGCCCAATCCATAAGCAGCAGCAGCAGCAGCAGCAGCCACATTTCTCAAAAGCTCAGCCTTTGGCTCCTCTTGCTCCCTTTGCATATTAATGCTTTGTATCTGTAGCAATGTATCTGTATCTGTATCTGTGTATCTGTATCTTTATCTGTATCTGAATCTGTCTCCCTGCCTGCATCACTGCCGTATAGTTTTCCAATTAGGCGAATAACAAAAAAAAAAATAAAAACAAAAAACAAAAACAGAGCGCAAAAGTGAGCAAAACAAATTTTCGCTGCTGCTGCTGCTGCTGCTGCTGATGGTGCTGCTGCTGCTGCTGCTGTTGTTGCGCCATTTGTGGCAGCCATAAAAGGAGATGACAACAGCAGCAACACTGGCAATAAGTATGAAATTGCAGTGACAAGCAGTTAAAATAAAATTGGGCAATAGTAAAAACTGCAGAAATGAAACCAGCACACAGCAAAATTCTGAATTTGCAACTGGACTCGTAACTGGTCAAAGGGAGGAGTCAAATTCCTAACCCACCCCCCACCCCCCTTGCACCCTATGCAACCCTTTGGCTAAGATATGCATGGCGCTGCTCATTTGCACATTTCCGTTTCATTCCTTTCTGTTTCTGTTTCTGTATCGTTTTTGTTGGTGTCGTTTCGCTTAGCGGAAGTTGCCATGTTGCCAAACTCGAACGAGAAGTAGCGAAAAACTGCAACGTTGACAATTTCTTTTCGCCAGCGAGGTAGACACCCCTCAACCCACCACCCCCCCCCATCAAAGCCTTAACCCACTGCGTCTCCAAGAAACGGCATCTTGTCGCCGGATGTGAATTTATGCGTATTCAGCTTGAAGAAAAAGAAAAAAAACAGCAAAAAATAGCAAAAAAAAGAAAAGTAAAAATAGAGCAAGAAGAGCAAGAAGCGAAACAGAAATTGCATGCTTCTTTCAGGCAGTGCTGCAATTGCTTTCAGTTCGTGTTACTCAGCTGATTTGTGTCCGCCTTGGCTGCAAATTAATTGCGCAGACAGGCGGAGCAGACAGACGAGAGAACTGTAAATGTAACTGTAACTGTAACTGTAACTGCAACTGCAACTGCAGTTGTAAGTGTGACTTGCAGTAGAAGAAGAAGAAAAACAAAACTTGCAGCTGCTTGCGACAAACGAGGCACTTTTTCCATTTTTTCCATTCTTTTTTTTTTTTTTAATTTTTTGCTCTTCACTTTGCCGACTGGCAGCTACATTATTGCTATGTGTGTGTGTGTGTGTGTGTGTGTGTCTTGTGCCTTGTTACTTGTTTCTTGTGCCTCGCTGATTGTTGCTTAATTAAAAAATTAAGAAAATTATTTCAGAAAGTTTTTGTGCAGCGAAAATGTTGCGACAACTTTTTGCTTAAGCGAAACTTGCGCAGCTATTTGCAATATGTTTGAGCAAAACTTTTCCTCTATTAAGAAATAGAAATACTTTTCAAATAGAGAAAATTAAGTTGAAATACGCTAACTGAGAGAGCTCGACTTGCAGATACCCTGCACTTAGAAGAATTGCTGGCAATTAATATGAAAATACTTTTGTGTTTCTTGTTCGATTTTTATGACATTTTTTGCAATTGCAGCAGTCTTTAATGACTATCAGAAATCGATTAATATCGATATCGTAAACTTCACCTATATTGACATAAGGGAGCTTGGAGCCGTATAGTCTCTGAGATTGTCTTTTTTGTGTAGCCAAACAGACGAACTTGACTTAAACGAATCAGTTTTTAATCCTAACAAAAATCAAATAAATTTCATGCTTCCTTCCGCCTTCTGCATAAATTTGCATTACTCATTTTGAAAGGGCTCCGCTTATAATGGCTGTCTAATTATTGAGAATACTTCTGCTCATTAATTACACAGTTGCCTTCTCATTGTTTTTGGAATATTATTTCTATTGAAGAGACTCCGATTCCAGTGGCATTTTGGCAATCAATGGATTTGTCAGGGCCAATAACTCAAATATGTTTGCCACTCTGCCACAAAGTATGTTTTGTGTCCGTGTCACTGATTTATGTGACTCCTAAAAAAAAGAGTGAGGCGCCGCTTAAACAATAAGACTCGACTCCTCGTTTCTAAAGGGATAAGGGG